>JZKD02S2380590.1:6865-29815 GCA_000966675.3 Picea glauca | reverse complement strand
CTTGGGATCATTACAATCCTTGCCATCCTCAAGTCTGACTCTTGATAGGAAAGGAGTTGGGGAAGACTTGCAGTCTTTCATGTGAAATATATCAAGGAGATCTCATGCATACTTGCCCTGAGAGAGTTTGATGTCTGATGCATCCTGAGAGATATTGAATCTAAGGATGAAATGTAGCAGACCCATTTCCATCATCAAGAACCTATCAGGCAGAATCCTCTTGACTGCAGCAATCACTGAAGTTGAGAAACCAATGATTAGTAAATAATCAACATACAAACCTAGGAGTAGAAGTGAATCAATCATCCCAAGCATGTAAACATTCGGGTCTGAATTACAACTTAGTTCTATGATAGTAGGTAACATTCCATCTTGGCATACCATTCCCTCAGAGCCTGCTTGAGGCCATAAAGATACTTCTTTAGTCGACAAACCAAATTTGAATCCTACATAAATCTCTGGGGCTGCTCCATATAGATCTCTTCAGAGATATTTTAGTGAATAAATCCATTCTTCACATCCATCTAATGGAATTCACATCCTTTGGCTTCCACAATGGACAGTAAAAAAAGTATGGAATCCATATTCACTACTACAACGAAGACCTCATCATAGTTAATACCATGCACCTCTTGAAAGACTTGGCAACTAGCCTAAATGTCTATCTGCTAACCTATCCATCTGTTGCACTCTTGGTCCTATAGACCCATCTGCACCTAACAATTTTCCTTCCTAAAGGAAAGGAAACCAGATCCCAATTATGTTTTTCAAGGAGGGAGTTGTACTCCTCCTTCATGGTGGATTTCCAAAAGGGATTTCCAACAACCTTGACATAGGACTGTGGATTTGAATATTGAACCAAGAAAAGATTCCTGGGTGGCATCGATTTAGTGGTAATGAGTGTATGAGGATGTTCCTTGAAATCAGATCACATCCTCCCAGTATCAATTGGATGTCCAACAAGATCTCCTGCATTCTGAAGAGTAGTCTTGGCTCACTTGGGCCTCTGCTCTGGCTCTGCATCTGCATCTACATGTACTAACTCTAAATTTGATTGTACTGACTCTATCCCTGGATCATATAAATCCTATGAATCAGAACTCTCATCTAAAGAAGAGTCAACATGTGCATGCTCATCATCTCTGAAAGGTGTAAGAACAAAAGTGTATGCATGTGGTTGTTGAGGTACATCCAAGACACTTTTCTCGAATTAGATACTTATCTCAATGATGAGTTGGTCGGAGGAAATATCAATGAGTTTGTATACATTCATACCATTGGGGTATCCAACAAATATACACTATGTTCTCTATGAATCATGTGCCTTCCTCTTCTCAGAGGGAATCTTGGCCCATGCACATGAATTGAAAATACAAAAGTGGGTCGCTTATGGTTTGAGGCCACTCCAAGCCTCTTAGGGGGTATTATCCTTGAAATATATATGGGGAGATATTTTTGGATGTAGGTTGCACAATTAAGTACTTCAACACATAATATCCATGGAAGTGACTTTGCATGTAGTATTTAAGATGCCATCTCTTTTAGAGATCTATTTTTCTGCTCAACAACTTCATTTTGTTGTGGAGTATAAGGAACCATGTGTTGCAATTGAATCTCAACCTCATAACAAAAATTCTATATTTCATGGTTGACATACTCTCCCACATTATCTATTTGGATGACTTTGATTTTCTTTCCTGATTGTGTCTCAACAAGGGCTTTGAAATCTTTGAGGTGTTGAAAGACCTCTAAGTTTTAACTGAGAAAGAAAATCCATATGAATCATGAAAAATCATAAAAAAAAATGATCATGTACCTTGATTTACTTATTGATTGATGCGGAAAAGGGCCCATGAGGTCACCATGGATCAAATCTAAAGGAAAGGAATCCTTCTGAGTCTTTCCATTGTTGAATTTCTCTTGAGGGTGTTTTATGAGAACACATCCCTCACAAATTCCTTTAGAGAAGTGGATGTTAGGTAAGCCATCAATGATTCCCTGCTTGCTAAGATGTTGCATATATATGAAATTTAAATTCATGGACCTTTCATGTCATATCCTACTTCTTTCATCAGCATGGGTAAGCAGTAATGCAAAATCTGGTTCAATAAATTCAGAAAATGTGTAGAGTCTAGATTGATGATTTACCTCGCTAGTAGAAACCTTCGAATTCGTTTTCATGTCATATATATCCACTGCATCATATGTGAATATGACTGTCTTTTTGTTTTCATGTTTTTTCATATGATATATAGATAGAAGATTGACAAAAAAATTGGGAACGTGTATCACATTCTTAAAGCTTCTGGTTGTGAGTTCAATTCTTCCTTTGTCGGTAACCTCAACTAGAGATTTTCCCCCCATCATAATAGTAGGACCTTTTCATGCATCCAATGAAGAATAAACTTCTTTTTTGGCTTCCATGTGGTGTGATGCCCCTGATTCTATGATCCAAGCATCGAGAGAGGCGTTGATGGAAATCAAAGCATGACTAGAACTGTCTTTCTTGAGATTCTGATCTTCTAGCTTCTTCTTCTTGGCACCCTCAGGGAAGTGATCTCCAAGCTTGTTTTTCTGAAGTATTTGGGCCATTTTATCTATCTTTTTCTACATACATGTGTATTTTGGATGGAATCCTTTATGTAAGTAAGTGCATTTATACCATTTTCTTCCCTTTTCACCTTTGGATCCAGAGGCATCGTTGAAGGGTTTTGAGTACCCTTCCTTCTTTGGATTTTCATGTTCTTTCCTTTTGTCTTTTTCTTTAAATTTTTTATATTGATGACCACTACCATATTGCACAGTAAGTGCATGCACCTTTGGTCCTTTTGTTTTTTTGATATTGATGAGTTTGTTCTTCTCTTGTGTGAGAGACTCAATAAAAGAATCAAGAGAGGGAATCATCCAGGTGGCTCCAGAGGTGAGCCTAAATGAATGAAATGTATATACAAACACTAAGTATTCTAGACCAAGTTTGGAGAGAATGGTAAGAACCATTTGTTTCTCCTCCTTATATTTATCAACTCCACAAGCCTTGAGTTGCAACAACAAATCCTTATATTTGGTAAAGAATTCTTGGATATTGTCGAATATTTTTGGATCCAATGTGAGAAATTCCACCTTGATCATGTGTCCCCTCATCTCATCCTATTTTCTAAAAATCCCTTCCATGGTGGTCTAGGCTTCATTGGGGCTTTTACAGAAGGATATGTGACTGCAAATAGTTCCAAACACTTCATACATTCGATTTAGATACTTGGGTTTTTCTATGGGTTATGTGGGTTCTATATTTGTTTTTATGGTTAACCTATATAATCTTTTACCTCAAAGATGAATTATCATCTTCTCCTTCCACGCAAATAAATTATACGGTGTAAGAATGAATTATTTTGGAAATTCCATTTTTCCACTGACTTCAATCTTCGATACCTGCAAAAATAATATGGCGTATCTTTTCCCTAGAAGTCCATCATCTCTGACACCATGTTAATGTGTTGAACCTGCATAGAGAATATATATCTAGAAAATGACATACATAGTTTGTAGAGAAAATATGAGAAAAGAGAAACATGAGAGAAACAATGGAATAATTCTCATTAACCAAATGAATGAATGATAATTTACACATGATATACTCTGTATAACTCAACTAATGTGTACTGGAGGAGAAAAAAATCCACCATAGTGGTGGTATAGAGTAATTTGGACACACACTAATAATTACAGGAGTAAAATGCCACCTATTATAGTCTCTTAGGAAGTTACGAGAGTGAACTGCCACCTAGTCTGAGTTAACTAGTCTCTTAGTCTTTAGTTAACTGACTGAAATATAATGAAGGGAGGAGGAGATCAGGTAGTCATGAGTAATTCACTATTCTAGTGATAATCCCAAGGACAATGTGCATTAGCTGGTGATGATCCCAATGCTACATGGTGATGTTCCCAATGTAGCATCTAGACTCCAGTCAACTGATCAAACTGAATTGTGAACTGAAGAGAATATTCTCCTAGAGGAATATTCTCCCTAAACTATAGGATATTTAATAATGACTAATAAACATAGGGAAAACCTTAGGAAAAAGAAATCCTATATGTGTGTGAAGTATCTCAAACAATTGGATGTCATGATCATTAACGATGATACTATCATATTTGCGATGCAAATCATGGCGTGCAAGTTACTAAGGAAATGTCGTAGAGACCATATGCCAATAGGAGTAATAGCAACAACATAAAAGTGCATAGAAAGAGTGTAGATGAACTGGGAAAATTTTTGGTGAACCAATTTTTAACTGAATGGAGGGAAGCACGGGATAAAGGTATGGAGTTCCACTATGCATGGTTATTGGTTTTGATTTCATTGATTGCTTGGAGGGAGTCAAAATAAACTCAGTTCCTGGAAGGTACAAAGGACCCGTTCCCGAAAATGAGATATGTTTATTTTTGGAATAGATTGCACAAGAATAGGCTAATGGACAACAATGTCATTTTATACATTTGTAAGGAAACAATCCAACCATTTATTGAGGACACATAATGCATCCTACCTTAGATAATTGAAGCATACAAAGAATTCATGTGATTCAAAGCAAGGCCACACCACATGTACATCCAAGTAAAAATGAATCCATATAACAATGGTTTTCGACCAAATGCAGATTAACAAAACAATATTTCATTCTAATTGTAAATGACTAGGAAGAAGAGTGGAAAACCCCAATGTCAAAAACAAAGCAAAAGGAGACACAACACTAAGAGAAGGGTCAATAAAAAGAATAGAAGCATGACGAACAAGGGGATGGTGCAGGTGAAACTTAGGAAACAACACCACACACTAGAGAGAAGATAACAGAACATCCTAAGAAGTTATTATCACATAAACATAAGGAGAAGAAATCCTCAAAGGAAGTAGCTACCCAGGCCTTAACTGAATATGAGGTTAGGACACTTGAATGTGCATAATTCTTATCCTTCAATTTCCTCAAAGATTCTTTAAGGATATGTAACTATTGAGCCATTATAGAGTTGTTATATTGTGTCCTATAGGATTATACAATTATTTGTAGATATAAATCCCCTACATCCATATCATCCCCTTTGTCTTATTTTATTCATTTGTTCTCATTTGGTGATATTTTTTCCTTTGTGATTTCCCTAGCCATTAAGTGGGATTATTCTTTTCTTATTCTTTGTGTCTCCTCTACGATTTCTAGATCTTTGGTTGGTTATGGTTGTTCCTTGGAGTTTGGATATTTTTTGGGTAGGTTGGAAGATTTTTCTATGGTTTCATCACATTCCAAAATTCCAAAATTATTATTATTAAATTCACCCTTAGGTGACCCGAGGGTGGTGATTTTTTTTGTATATCTTCACCTATTAGGAATGGTTGTGAATCCATCAATATACTTGGTGGTTTTAGTTTTATCTACTTTAGGAATTTGATTCAAAGGGAAGTCCCTGAAAAAATCACCATGATCATGGAAATTGCGACACCTAAAGGAAATGTGCTCATAGTTGATATTTTGTATCCACTCTATCTCTTGATAACCTAAGCATATAGTCTTAGGAATCACCACTCATAAATTCATGTATACATATATGAATGGGTAATATGTGTATTTTCCTTGTATGGATACTTCCAATTTTTTCATGAACGTTCCTAGGGCATTTCTTATACAATCAAGGGTTTCCTTGTCCCATAACTCTTGTGTAAAAATACAGAGTATTATTCATACTAAAGCACATGTGAAGTCCAACTTATCTCAATTGCACTTCTTTGTCTAGAAACAAATATAAATAACAATAGACTTAAATAAGTAGAGGCCATTTTCAAAGACTCTATTGTAGTCTTCAAACTTTGTAAATATGGATATGAAAAAACCCTTAGGTTGGACAATTAGTTTGGATAGTTGGTTGTCATTGATGTCAACCCTTAGAGATTAATGTCAACCATTGGAGAATTCTGGAATCCATAGAGATGTGGTTTAGTTTGGTGGTGAGTTAGTTTTCATTGATGGAGTGGTTGATGTCATAAGATGTGATGGGTGCATTTGATGAATTCTACATGAATCCCCTAAGGTGTGGTTATGGTACATGAATTTGGTTGAGGAATATGGACATGAAGGACATTGTAAATGCAAGTGAGACACTCATATATGGATGGTAATTTTCATTATGTTTCCAGTGATAGATGTTACTCCACATGGATCCTCACGATTAGGGAGATATGGCCTTGTGAAGTTGGAAGCTCTGAAGAATGGTTAAGAATCCCCCAGTTGGTTACAAGTCAATTAATGAATGGGTAAAGTTGTTATGAGAAGAAAGTAATAGAAGCCCTATGATTAAGGAAAAAGGTTACTATGAAAAAAATATAAACACCTCAAGGAGTCTCTCATAATGATACACACACACTTACATTGAATATCTATCTTGTGAGAATGTCATGGTCTAGAATTTTGGTCTATTGACGAATCTGACATAAATTTTGAGGAAGCGGAGAAAGTGTGAGGAAAGAGAGAATGTTTCAAAGATGTAGAGTAATAGGGTTTCTGTGTAACCCTAATTTGGTAGGCCCTTGCAAGTCATCTTGAGGGTGTCACACGAGACACCCCTGTGGGTTGCCTAACTGACATCACATGAGGCCCTACGTGACAGGGAGTCTTAGTCCCATGAGGCTAAGGAAATTTTGGGGGAAATGTTGGTACCAGGTTGCTGAAGGATGTTGAAGAGTAACAAGTCAGTGTTACAACACAATAGGTCAGCTACAGGTCATAGGTATGCTTATGTGATTGTATATTATGCTTAGTGATGGTATGGTACATGCTTGAGAATCATGCCTTGTTTATTCATGGTACATCTTGGTGATATTGATAAGGTACATTGAGTAGTAGTACACATTGGTTGTATTGGTATCGTGTTATCTAGTTTGGTTACATGGTAATGATTCTATGGTACATGCTTGAGGCTTATTATTGCTATACTATTGAAGCATTGACACATGGTGTATAGTTGTTATTGATAGACTATTGAGGATTACACTTGGTATATGAAAACACATATATGTGATACATATCTTGGTGATGTTGGTACTTGGTTGAGGTACACCATTCATAGAACTTGCTTGGTATATCCTATGATATATGGTGTATGGAATGATTGAGTGATATGGTATATGGTTGAGATACATTGTCAGTACATGATATCGTACATGTGTTCATGTACATAAATGATGTACATGGTTGATACATGTTATGGTATAGGATTGGTACTTGGTATGATGTTGATATACATAATTTGTGGTTAAGGCATATGATATAGGTTATTGTTACAAGGAAAATATCTATATGGATAGGGGTAAACCACAACATATGGAAGGACACCCAGAAATCAACTCTAATCCCAAATATTCTATATAAATGAAATGATAACAAAACAAGGCTAAAATACTACCTCATCCGGACATTCGAAGAATACCATCGTTGAGCATGTGACCCAAAGATTTATACCTACAATTTGTCCTCAAAAACCAATATACACAAGCATATGGTGCTAATATATAATGTCAACATATAAATTATCATAATCCATTAACATACATGAAAAATACTCCCATGGAATAGTAATTCAAATATTTGCAAGATATAAATTGGATGAGAAAATATTATTTCTATTAAATAATCAACATAAGTACATAGGTGACAAACCTCTGTAACAACACATACCGGAACTGAGAAACTAATCCCCTCCAGTTGGGTCTCCACCACTTCAATTATGCACACCATCATAAACAAGGAAGATCTTGGGGGTTGAAAAAAAGAAGTTTAGAATTTTGAGGACAAAGGGATGTAGACTCAATATGAAGTGAAATTTCTCCAGAGTGTCTTTTCTCTCAAAGTTGGATTTTTGAATTTTCTCAAGGCTTGGATATTTCTCAATTTATATGCTTCAAATGGAACTAAAAGGATGAGTCAGAGAATTTCCAGTATATGGAAGGTCAAGGATCATGGATCTCATGACATGGCATGGAAACCCGACATAATTTTTAATTTGTGAGCACCAAACCCAATGTACGTGGGATGTAGTGGGGAAACCTGCATATACGCTTGTTGTATAACTGATACAGTGCATATATGTGGAAAAATGTGCATTTTTGGATATGGAATGAAAAAAAAGGGGACTTTGAGTCTGCAGAGGGTAATGGAAGGCCATCCAAGAAAGTTGCATGGAGTGAGGAAAAAATTGTTGTAACAGATGCCCCCTATTGTGTGAGGTCAAAGGAATATATGTGATGGTCGAAATACCTTATAATTCCCAGAAGTGGAGTAATGAAGACTCAACTAGAAGCACTGCTTGTTCATGAGAATATTACAATCCATAATGAATTTGTACACATGGCTACCAATCGAAATTACACTGCAGATCTATCTGGAAATATATCAAGTAGTTGTTCATGGCCATGAATAGGCAATACAAAATGAAAATATTCCATAGGATTTCATATTTGCAAACAATATGCAGTGGAATCCAGTCTCAAAATCAACTAAAGATATATGTATACAATGGAGTACAATCTGAAGTCCAATGAAAGTCATATAGGTATTGGTCCAATGAAAGAGAGCAGTAGATGAGGAATGTTACTACTGTAAGATGGAGGTATTCTTGTTGTTGGGGAAAAACACCCTATGGATTAGCAAATAGAGTTTAGACTTTGCACGCAGATATGACCGAATAGAAATTACTTTCTACCTTCATCCCTAGATTTAAATCCCCTTTTCTTAGTAAATGCATGGAAAGATCAACCTACCTCATTATCGACATTTGATGTTGATCCTCCGTTGTGCTTGATTACTTGTTCACAATACTCCTTCCAAAGCTGACCTGCATTCAAGATGAGAAACAACTATGCATGTATACTACTTATATACTAACGGGTTAGAAATCAAACATAAACTAATCAAACCATAAAAAGTTCATGAATTGGGATGGGAAAATAATTATCTTTATTACTTAAAATGAGTCAACTTACAAAAGTTGAGACCGGCCACCGCTCCTTGAACCTGATCCTGGGCTCCTCTTCTTCTATCCTTCAACTACTTTTCTTTAAATCTCCTTTGGCATTAGGAAAGGCTAAAGGGTTGGGACAATGGAATACATAAATGGGTAGAGTTTCTTTTCTATATTTTTCCTCCCTCAAATGGTACCCCTACCCCTTCTTTTATAGGCTAGAAGGAGATAGGTATTTGGATGAACCCTTGGCCATGCATGGCTGGGAGTTTCAGTTAAATCACCCATAACTTTTTGTTTCGTTGGCAACTTTCCTTTTTTCATGCTTTTGTCGGTCCACACAGGCTGTTTTGGGTTAGCCAGTGTGTACATGCATGCAGTAATGGATTAGGGCACGTGGGCCTTTATAAAAGAGGATTTTGAAAGAGTTATTTAGCAGTGCTTTGAAAAAGAATGGATATGAATTAGCCTAATTCCAGGTAAGCATGTGTGGTGCAATTTAGGGTTATAACAGATGTCCCCTAATGTGTGAGGTCAGAAGAGCATCTGATGGCCGAAATACATTACCAATATTTACTGATGCACCGAACGATTGAGCCCAAGGATCAGGAATCGGGGGGTGTCGTCTGCAAAAGAACAAATGTCTCACTGAGGTAGGCATACCCATGCTTAGGATAAAATAGAACCATGGCTACCAATCAAATACATTGTATATCCATATGAAATAACTATATAAGAGTAGCCGCAAACAATATATAGCAGAGCTACATCTCGAAATCAGAAAGATATACCTATAGGGTATCCATCTTCCAGAAGTTGATTCGACCTGATGTTTGGCGATGAGATCTTCAGAGCTCGAGAAACAACTTCAAAATCTTCAAAACTTAGGTAGGAGTGTAATATGAGTGTATGACTACACTACCCAGAGGTCTTCGATGGCTTGTCGGTCATTGACGTGATAATCTTGATGATCAGACTGAAGGCTTCAATGATTTCAAACAAGGACTTGATTGGGTGTTCAGGATGGTCAGGCATGAGGACAAGAGACATAGTGCAGAGGGGTTGACTCAGGCTTAGTGACAAACCCCCCTTGGACAATAGCATGAAAAATGATGAGACTCAGGCAACATGTATGTTAATCATAAGTCTACGAAGCAGGAGGCAATGCAAACTCTCCATATGTTTGGAAGGATAACCAAACGGTGGAGGACACAACTCTATATAGTGAGAAAAGATTCCTAAGGTCATACTACATCCCATAGTATGATGAACAAATGGATAGATGTGCTTTATCCAAGCGTGACTCATTATGCTGCCAATAAAGAAAATACTTTTCCCTTCCTCTTTTTGGGGTATATTTGATTTTTTGTTCTTTTCAATAATTGTGGAAAAAGAATAAAGGAATATTACGTTACAAATGGAGGAACGAGTATTGAAAACATACAAGTTCAAGGAACAAGTACAAGACTAATGTTCTAGTAAAATGATACTCGGGAAAAATCCTCCGGCGGCCAAAGGTGGTTAAGACATAGAAGCAAACTGTCACAAGGTTGGTGTATAAGGTATGCAAATGCGATTAATAAAACACACAATGGTAATTTCCTTTGATGTAAGTTTAATGAGCCCAGAGAAGGTAAGCTTAGTGGTTTTTCATATTTAGAGAGTCTGAAAAAACATAAAAGGAGACTCCATTGGGGTATCTTTTTTGAAGATAGTCTAGTCGGTTCGAAAAAAGGTAAAGTAGCACCGATTAGATGTCGATTCAAAACCATTTTAACGAGTGTGACAAGGACAAGATCACTCAGCCATTTTTTCACTTTTAAGGAGTCAGAAAAAAGCTTAACTATGGACTCCGTTAGGAATATTCTTCTGGACCAATTTAATGAGTGTGAAAGAATAAGGTCACTCGACGATCTTTTCAATTTTAGGGAGTCTAAAAAGAGTTTAACTATAGACTCTGTGGGGGTGTCTTTTTCGTAAGTTTAGTCCCTCAGGCCCAAAAAAGGGATAAAATTATACCTGAGAGTACTCTTCTAAAGAACGAAAGTTCCATAGAGTATACCTTTGTTCATATAGTTGACCGTCCAGACCAAAAAAGGGGTAAAATACCGCTAGACAGATGTGAGTTCAAATATCAGTTTAATGAGTGTGAAAGGCCACAAGATTTCTCGACAATCTTTTCATGTTTATAGGCTCTGAAAAGGGCTTAAGAGGAGACCCGTTATTTTTTGGGAGTCCTGAGGCTGAGATCAAGAGCGAAGAAGAATCATGCAAATGAGGCTCAAACTCATATTCAGAAAAGACTATCAGGACTCCCGAGCCTACAGTGTTTTAGAGACGGCATGGACACCATAATGCAACCAGGACCTACCTAGGGACTCCATGTTCTAGTAGGCTCTACCACCAAGTTGCGACACTTCTAAAGTTGATATGATGGTTCCATGTCACAACTTGATGGAATCGATCCTATGGTAGAGGAAAAAGACAACGAGACACAAAATTCAGGGTAGTAACCTAACCTATATGCTCAAGTTGATTTGTGGAAAAAATTTCATGGACTGTCAAAATTTTCTCAAAACTAAAAAAAAGTGTCCCAATACCTGATCAAATCCCTCCCATATAACTCCTGAATCAATCTAAATGGTTTTTGGCATAAAGAAACTGATAAGGGAGGTCAAAAAAGTGACAAAAAGAGGCCAAAAAGTCTATAAATAGAAGCTGGCAGCTCATTATCACCATTGTTGATTTGGAATTTAACTCTGGAGCCAAAAGACCCCCTTTACTAAAAACGGTCATTCTGGGAGCTACATTGGATGAAACGAACTTCCGCTTGGACCAAGTAAGTACAAACTTCCCTATCTAGCTATTCAGTTCTTCAATTTTGCATTTTCTTTCATTTTTTGGGTGGGCGTCGACCTTTAAAAGGTCAGCCCTAAGTACACAAGGGCTATCTCTGGACAGGCCGTGTGTACACTTGGGCAGAGTAAAGTCTACCCACATGTACACATGACTGTCACCTCTACAGATTGCGTGGATGCCCCTTTCATAGAAAAAAAAAACCAAAGAACAAGCACTGACCCTCCTGAACTTTGTTGCGTTGGCAGGATGTATGTCCAGTGGAGGGAAAGGGAGCATAAAGCAATCAGTGAGTTAGTTGCGGGAGATCCAAATGTCGTGGCCATGTTAATGCAATGTGGTTTACTAAAGTTCTTCCTGTGTCCATTTATGTGAGTGCAACCAAGGCTACTGAATGCCTTGATTGACTACTGGAAACCTGATGCATAGGCCTTCATGTTAGAGGGGCAATCACTGGTGCCCACCACCGAGGATATCTACTTTTTGATTGGCCTCTCAAGGAGAGGGGAACCAGTCAATTTCAGGATGTTTGCTGCAGGACCACATAACATAGTGGAACTGATAGTCGAGCACTATGAGGCTGGGACAAACCGTGTGAGCTCCCAGGTGACCATTAGTAATATCACTAACGTATCACTGCAGGCGATATTATTACTGATTGGGCGGATTACCGGTTCAATAGCCTTGCATCAGGCATCTCGCACATAGATGAATTGTGCTATCCAATGCTTGAATGCACAGATTTTTGACTGGAGTACCACACTACTTGAGTGTATGAAGAGGCAATTGATAGATTGTTGATAGCAGACACAGAGGAACTTCGGGTTCAGGACGATTTTATGTTCATTCTTCTTTGAGAGAGTTCCAAGCTTTAGTCCTCGAGAAGTGGTACGAGGACATTAGGCCTCTTTCCCTACAGTATGTAGATGGGAAGTATTACTGCTGCGACAGGGTGGTGGAAGGACCAATGAGTCCTTCGATGACGACTTCTTTGCTTGGCTGTCATGGCAGATCCCTGTGATCACGGATTACCCATATGCAGGGATAGACTTTTCTAGAGATCCTGAGATACCCGTGCCTCCTGGTGAGGAGCGAGGGGAGATGGGTAAGTCTCCACCTTTGTAGTTTTTTTGTTTGCATAGGTAATTTTTATGTCATTTTTGTTATATATATCATTTTTTGTATGCCAGAGTATTTGACAGGTATACGTTTGTTGCATGCAGATGTGGGACCCATGCAACCTGCCGATTATGCATGGAACAAGCGTTGTCCTCAGCCAGAAGCTGTAGCTGCCGCCGGGGGACCATAAGTAGCAGGGAACCTCCCATCCAGGGAGGATGAGAGGGTCCTTAGACGAGTTGAGTGGAACTTCACTGCACTCACTCGCACAGTCCCGATGGCAGAGATAGAGGACCTGCAGCCATCCATGCAACCTCATGTAGTGGGGGCACCTCGGATGTGGGTCCGATTGTTTAGGCGTTTAGCCCATGCTGTGGACTATTATAACAGAGCCCATAGGCCCTGAACCTATCTAGACTTTTTACGTGCCATGAGCACTATTTGTATATATTTTTTTGAGGACATAAGCCCTGCGACTCGTTGTTAGTCCCATTTTTGAGGCACTTGCATCCATCTATGTACTCTGGTTATTTTATGATGTTATAGATGGTTTTTTTTTTTATCTTTTGTGTCTTATGGATCATGCGTGCAAAAATGTATTTACATGCTTATGTCAATGTTCTTTCATATGTGTGCAAGATGCCAATCTAAAATTTGATTAGCTAGAGTATCTGTAATTTGGTTTAATCTCCTAGGAACATGAAAATATGTAATATAATCAAATTTTCACTCTAAGAGATGTACCCTAAGGAATCGTCGGTGTAAAGTTGGATCATGAACCCGGTATACTCTGTTTAGCTGGGACACAACCAGTTGAGCATTGAGATAGACTCAGAGATGAGAGATACCTAATGACAAGGCATCACAAAGTAACTCAATAACTGCACTATACTCGACGACATTATTTATGGTGTCACCTAAGCATATACCTCCGAAAGATAACAACTCGCCCTGAGGTGTAAAGATTACCCAAGCTCCGGAGGCAAGCCTCCGAGTGTGTCGACTAGCACCATCTACATACCCAATGAACACCTCAGAATCACTTGACATCTGCCATATTGATGAAAGATAACATCAATGACACGTCCATAACACTTAAAAGAAATTAAAAAGTAATAGTACAAAGACTATACATATGTTACAAAAAGTTACCCACAGTGACCTACCTATGAGTAATACTTCTTGAGGTAGAGCCAATTTCTAGGCTTCTCCAAAGCATTCCCTTCAAAATCAAACAAATGATAAGTTCCCTTTTTAAATACCTCTTTTATGATGAAGGGTCCGAACCACATGGGTTTGAATTTTCCTGCCCCCATTTGGTCCTTATCTTTGTCGTAGACCAGGACAAGGTTGTTATCAAAGAAAATACGAGGATGAATGGACCTATCATACTGACACTTGACCTTATGTTTGTGAGCCTCATTGTCCAGGGCCGCATCCCAACACTGCTCATTGAGATGCTCAAGGTGTACTAACCATTGTTCAAGTGGAGAAGTGTAATAATTGTACTGCTAATTTTAGAGATGGGATCTGACATTCGATGGGCAAGACTGCCTCCAGCTTGTAAATGAGTTGAAAAGGTGAGAAACCTGTTGCAGTCTTAATAGATGTTCGATAAGCCCATAATGCCAAGTATAACATCAAATGCCAATTTGACTTAGCTGAGTTGATAGTTCACTGTAGAATAGTCTTAAGAGTTCTTTTTACAGCCTCTACCTACCCATTGGCTTGGGGGTAGTAAGGTGATGAATGCTCTTGCCGTAACCCAATCTTTGATGTTAATTCGATCATCATTTGGTTCTGAAAGTGACTACCATGGTCAGTGACAATCTCTCTTGGGACGCCGAACCTTGCTATAATCTGGTTGAATAAAAAGAGAGTTGCAGTCTCTCCATCATCTTTAAACGTTGGCATAGCTTCGACCCACTTAGTGAAGTAGTCTACAACTACGATGATATAGCGGTGCCCCCTTGCTAACCGGGGGTTGCAAGTAGTGTAATCAATCCCCCACTTGGTGAAGGGACCAACTGTGATGATAGGAAACATAGGAGCAGGATGTGCCCTCATCTTCCTAGAGAAGACTTGACACGGATGACACTTCTTGACTGAGTCTATACAATCTTTGATAAGTGTCAGCCAAAAGTAACCTACTCGTAGAATTTTTTGGGTTGTTTCCAACCCAGACAAATGACCGGCATAAGCTCCGATATGGAAATCATTGAGCATGATGACTACCTCCTCATGTGTGAGACATCGACGTAAGATGCAGTGTACACCCCTCCGATACAACGTATCATTGAGTATGAGATAATTCTTAGCCTGATGGATTATACGCTGATTCTCATCATGAGAATTAGAAGTGGGGCACTTCAAATTTTGGAGATAGATAAGTATATCTCCGTACCAGGGATCTGAAGAAGTGATAAAAAACATATCTCCCCGGATAGGCAATTCTTCAGGCACAATGTCACCTGACTCAACCGGAAGTTCCGAAATAAGCTCTGCGAAGACCAATGACTTTTTGGACTTTGATGAAATGAAGTCTAAGTCAAATTCCTAGAGGATGACTATCCATCTACTGATTCTTCCACCTATAACCCATCGTGTCAACATGTACTAGAATGGATTCACGACAACAATGACGGTGGTCTTGCGAAACAGAACATAATGACGAAATTGTTGAACAACATGAACTACTGCAAACACAAGTTTTTCTATATGAGAATAATTGAGTTCCGGTCCTATGAGGCCTCGACTCAGGTAATAGATCACGTATTCTGAGAACGAGTCATATTCCTAATCTAAAACCACGCCTATGGTTGACTCTTTGACAGCCATATATAATAAGAAATCTTTGTTATAGTTAGGTGGTCGTAGCAGAGGTGCAGTTGTGAGGGCATGTTTTAATGCATTGAAAAAGCATTGAGCAGCTTCATCCCAGAAAAAGAAAACATCTTTCTTCAGTAAATGCATAAAGCCCTTAGTTATTTCAGCATAGTTGGTGATGAAGTGTCATAAGAAGTTCTCCCTGCCTTGTAGACTCTGAAGTTTTAGGATTGTGTGTGTGGGGGGAAACTAGATTATTGCCTCCACCTTGAGAGGATCAACCATGATCCCTGTTGTTGATATAATGAAACCTAACAAATGTACTGACATTATGTAGAAGCTGCACTTGTTAAGATTCAAGCGAATCCTAAAGTAGCGACAACGTTTGAAGATTAGTCTAAGGTGTGTAGGATGATCCATTCTCTTGCAAGATCATGATGCTAAATCATCTAGATAGGCCTTGACTATATGCTTGAGATCATGAAAAGAAAAAGACATGGCCCGCTGGAAGGTGGCTCCACATTTTTAAGACCAAAAGGCATCTTACAATATGCAAATATACCCCACAGACAAATGAATGCCATTTTGTATTGGTCTTTGAGTTTGATTTGGATTTGATTATATCCCAAAAAACCATCCATGAAAGAAAAGGCTTCGCAAATAGCACATTCATCAATGATTTGGTCAATGAATGGTGTTGGAAAATTATCTTTGGGACATGCCTTGTTCAAATCACAGAAATCGGTACATACATGAATCATGCCTTGTTTTTTATTGACTGGCACTGGATTTGACATCCATTGAGTCAAATGGATAGGATAGATAAAACCTACCTTTAGCAATTTCTCAACCTCAATCTTGATGGTTGTTTCTTTCTTAGGATTAACTGGATGAAGCTTCTATCGAGCAGGCTTGGAATTAGGATACATTGTGATTTCATGTTCAACTATTTTTGGATCGATACTTGGCATTTCCTAATAAGACTAGGCAAAAACGTTGCGGAATTCTTTGAAAAGATCCATGTAGATTTGAATCTCTTTGGGGGATCAATCTGCTCTGACGAAGATGTTCTCCATGACGCTAGGGTTTCGGGAGATGTTGATTGGTATAGTTTCAGCGATGGTTTCCATATTGCCCTCAGCATAAATTTCATGTGTAGCTAAGAGGTTAGTAGGACACGGTTGATCTCTCGTCATGGTCACGGTGAATTCTCCTACTTCGATTCGGCTTAACTCTTGGAGAAAATATGATCTGTGATGAAGATCTTCCCAAGGTTTGTCCATACTAGTCATTGCTTCGAAAACTGCTTCATCAAAAGGAAAGACTAAGTCTAATGAATTGACATTAGCGAGAGAACCCTAAGCCCAAATAGGCTCTAGAAGTGGATCTAACTCTTGTGCAGGAGTCGTATCAGTGTTAGTTGAAGCTTGCTAGACTAAAGAGTATTCTTTTTCAGCAGTAGACAAGGGCATGGACATGCCTGGGTGCCCTGTCTCATCCATCGTGGCTGATGGGGAAGGAAGAATCCATGGATCCTCGAAGTAAGTCATGTGGAACGACGAAAATTGAAATACTCATCCTTATGGTTATTAGATATAAATTTGATATCGCCGTGAGGAGGTGGGTAATTGAAGCTACCCATAAAATATGGGCTCAAGCCAACTCCTACATTGATGACACCTGATTGAGGATTATCAATTATCAGGACCGTGGATGCCCCCAAAGATGGGTCAGGTATGGAGAAAGACAATTGATCAATGGTCACTATCTGGCCCTCATGTGGAAACAACAAGACCTGAAAATCTGTAGCAACCACAGCTTGCATAGCATAAGTCCAACTTCATCCTAACAAAAGGTTATAGTCGAGGGGAGCATTGACTACCTCTACTTCGACACACACGGTATTCCCTCCTAACTACACGGGGAAAGAAGGAATGATGCCATGTGGTCGGAACGAACAACCATTGAAAGCAATGAGGAGAGTAGGTGATGGAGACAAAATGGGCTGGCTAATGGCCTTCCAACATGCCAACGACATAACGCATTTCGAGGCACCGTCGTCAACCACCATGCGGAAGATATTCCATGTAAAATTTTTCATGGGGTAAGCCAATACTATCTAAAATGCTACGTGGTAAAGAAAACAAGGTTTTAAGTCGGTTGTATCTAACATGATGGTACTTGGATTACAAGTCTCAATAGAGCCCAATGCGGTTAACAATGATTTCCTCTAAGCAGGGCAGCTTTGAAGGACCTCCAAAGCTGACATCGCACAAGGGGTTTGTGATAAATCTTTCACCACATAATAGTTCTAGGAAACCCTTGCATTTGGGTTATGAGAAGCCTTTTTAAATGCACCTTTTGGAATGCGTGTCATTTGTTTCTCCTAATGTCTTCTCAATCTGTAGAGGAAGAGATGGGATGTCAGCTTCTTTACCCTTCTCAGAAGCACTTGGTTTACTATAATCGTGCGCTCTAGTCGATATGAAAGCATCACCCCTAACCATATAAACGTTTACGGATGAGGGGTTATTCGAAGGTGGGCAGGTTTCTTGGCTGCCCCCTTTCATGCTTGTAGAGGCTTGAGTGAGATTCTGCCCATGTTGAAATGGATTAGTCAACAATGCATGTTGTTGTTGTGTGACAAATTTTTGGGCCTCTGCAAGTCGAGGACATAAATGGGTTGGGTGGTCTTCCGCGGACAAGTTCCATGGATACCTCGCCTTCCATTTTTCAGTGTTGTCCCCTCCAGCATTATCGTTGGGTTTTTTATCCCCCTTACCCTTCTTTCATTGTTTTTTCTTCCCTTCAGGCTACTGGGCGGCCTTTGGGTTATTCGACTGTACTGTGTGTACTTCTGACGTTTGGGAAGGGGGAGTAGCCAAAGAAGTAGTTTGGCTGGACGTTGTGTGTTGTATGGATAACTGCTGCAACTATTTTGTCAATTGCTCAGCGGGCTTAGTTTGTGCTGAAACGACAATACCATTGACATGCTGTCTAGCTCTCTATCTAGTTTTATCCAGTATTGAATGTGGTGTATCTGGCAAGATGTTGTATAATAAACCAGACTGAGAATAGATGAGCTAAAACTATTGAGCCCTCATGATGGCATCTTGTTTGGAGAAAACTCTGGATGTCGCGACGTCTTTGGATAACTGTGGGACCAAAGACCTAAGAAACCACTCAAGCAAGAATGTTGGTGGGACTGGTACTTTGATTAAACTCTTACGACGTCTCCATTCTCGTATGTGATCAGAGATATAGTCTGTTGTTGTCTATTCGAAATTAGCGATCATCTCTGTGCTAGCATCGTATCTCACAGATAACTGGAAATGGTTAAGGAAGGCCATCAACAATTCGCCGAAAGAAGAGTATCTTGAGCGATTGAGCTCAATGTACCATTTCGCAACATTCCCAATGAGAGTACGTTGAAACAATTGCAACTGAACGGAGTCATCTTTCAATGAGTTAGATGAGCACCAAAGATGAAAGGTAGTCACATGATCTCCTGGATCTTCATTAGGCTTGGCTTCAAACTTTGGAATGTCTGAAGGTAAATTCGTCGTCATAGGAGGCCAACACGGATCATGACAAATAGGGTCATTCAACAACCTTGTCAAATCTTGCAAGTGTAAATTTGCCAGGAACGGTAGTTTGGGTTGCTACTGATAACCTGGGAAAAAGGGACCTAGAGTTTGATTGGCACCAGGTTGCCAGGAAAAGTTTGGTTGCTGGCCTGGATTCTGGTAGAAACCATGGCCCTGGCCAGCATAAGGATTTTTCATATGTGGAGACATCATTGACTGATTTCCCAAATAGGACATAGATTGTTGGGCGTGCATTGTATTCGAAGGACTTTGGGACGGATTACCCCAGGCTGGTCCCGTGGGGAGAGGCATAGTAGTTTTTCTGGGGTTCCATTGATTGTGGAAAGAATTACCCCAGATTGGCATTCTGGAGGAGGGAACGGATCCTTATCCTGAATTCCAAGGTCCTGCTATGTTTTCCCCCTATGCAGGAATAGTACCCTACCCAGGAGTAGATTGTTCAAAAATGGGGTTGCCCCCAGTTGGGAAAGCGACTAACGAGAAGGTGTTGTTACCAGATGTTATGTTCCAAGAAAATGGTGTTGAACCTACTGGAATACTATGCAAAGGTGGTCCTTGACTCCCGGCTCCAAATAAACTATTATGTGTAGGTTGCCTGACGGACTGCTGATGTGAGCCACCGAGCAAAGTAGACGAAGGAGGGATATGACCTCCTCCATAAGGAAAGGTGTTAAAAGGGACAGAAGTGCCCCCTATGTGACCTTGTAGAGGATTTCTAGAGCTCCCTTCCCCCAAACCCGAAGTCTGTAAAGTGGAGTAGGAAAGTACAGGCTTGTACCCGAACTAGGCATACCGTATGAAAACGGAGGGCCTGTCGCACTAGGTGTGAAAGGGGTTGTGGCCGCCACCAAAGACAGGTTCAGACCACTGTGAGAAGTAGTTGTGGTCAAGACCATGGTGGCTCGGATCGATGACGGTAGGTTAGGAGATGAAGACTCTCCTGTGGCGACAAACGTGGTGGGAATTGAATAATTCCCAGAAGGAGTAACAACATTTGTTTCCATTGATGTGTGTGACACTGTCCGGCGCTCATGAAATTGAATTGGTACAATAAAAGGTGCCAAGAGATCAGTGGTTGGGGTTTCAACCGAGCCAATTATGGTTGCTTCAAGGTCCAAAGTAGTTTATTCCTCCAGGGGTTTTTTGGGAAAAATGGTTTGTAACCCGGTCACTTCAAAAGACCCTTGTTGGTCTAGCTTCTGCCTTAACGGTGGCAGGGGTGGCTCCAGTGTAACCGGCGACAGGCCAAGAAGCCTTCATGACTAGTGGATCTCGGGATACTCCACTGTGTGAGAATATCCAAGACACTCCAAGGTAGTCTAAAAGCTCAAAATTAACACACCCTAAGAAAAAAGTCCCTAGAAGATAAGACAAGCAACCACTAAATTAATTGGAAGAACAGTTACAACAACCAACACTAGAGCAACTTACCAGTGCAAGTGAAACTCGAACACGGAAGCACCCTTTGGGTATACTCTGCAAAGAGTGGCCTGATTTCTATCCTAGGTACCATGGTATACCCCCACAGTCACCTGTGTATGTCCCTAACAAAGATTGACAACTAGGTTGCCAGCACGCGAACAGTCACCAGGCGGGTACAATCAAAAGTTGGGTAGACCACAATGAGTAGGGTATCGAGCCTGAAACCTGTCAAGGGTATCAAGAGAAAATGATATGGAAGACAAATAAGGACCTCAAATGGATTCGAGGCCCACAAATCCCTGTGGCAAATGAAAACGACGGAATCCCAAAACAAGCCCTTTATATGTGTTCTCCACTACAATTGGTCTGGCTTTGGAGGGGTTATCTCCGCTACCTTTCCACACGTGACCTCATATTTATCCCATGTGTTAGAGGGGGGTCTCAGATAACTTCCATGAAACTAGACTTAGACACTCCCTATCTCAAACTCCAATGTTTGATTTTAAATGGCCTTGAAGAGTTTCCTCTCCAACCTAATCCAAGGCCCTAGTCCTGAACTAGTTTGTGAACCCTACAAACATAAAAGTATGGTAGATTTTAAATTTAGCATTACTTTTATGGATTTGTCTTACGTCAAGGTGTATGAGGTTGAAACTGATGATGTGTAAAATACAAAAGCAAAAAATGAATAAAAAAGATGGAAACAAAACTTTTATTGAATGCAAAATTTCAACAACTTTTCAATTTTGTTTTTATAATTTTTCTAAGATTTTGGACAACAAACTCAAAGGAATTTCACTCGACTACGAACTACTTATGATCTAAGTGAACTGCAAAAACTTATGAAATAAAGACTTTTCCCTAGCTAATGATGCAGAAACACGCTCTTCAACCAAAGAAGAAAATGAAAAGAGAGATTTTTTTATTTTATTTAAGTGCTAGTAAAGAAAGAAAGGGAAAATACCGACAAGCAAAAAACCAAGAAAAACAATTCTGGCTTAAATCGTAGATCGCAAAGAATTATATTAAAACAAATCACACAACAACAATTGTAAAAACAATGACTCTCACACTTGTCTAAAAACCTTAAATTTTTATTTTTTATTTTTTTGACAACGTTTTAAAGGAGAAAAAGCAAGCTAAGGGTAAAATTAATCCTAAGCTACTGACTATTCAAACATAGATTCAAACACCTGAGAGGAATACTTCTTATCAAATGAGAGGATGACTACCTCACCCTTAACAAAAAGTAGCCTACACAAGCACGTGACTATTACTCAAACAACACGCATGCGAACGCACGCTGAACAGAGACAGAGGGTATGTACATGTGGGCTGACCTTGTACAGGCTGCGTGTATATCTAAACTCTCAGAAAAAATAAAAAAAGACAGACCAAATCAGGAAGAGACCACTGATATTGATAACCAGGATCCCTTGAAGGCTTGGATACTCTTTCTAACAGAAAAACAAATAATGCAAGGAAAAAATAATAAGGCAAAAAACAATGTGAGATAGGACTGTTAGCAAACAAGACTCAGATAGAATTCTAGAAAACCCTCGGAGAATGTGTGATTCTGACAGGGAAGAGAATGACTTCCTCTAAGGTTCTCTGAACTCTACATGCTATTGCTACCTCTACGGCTAGTGTTCACACGTGGGATGTAAGAGGATAAGGCATGGGTACACATGTTCAGACCTTGTGCAGGCTGTGTGTACCTTTATTAAGAACTAAAGAATGAATACACAATAGATCTACAAATAAAGAGAGAAGAAACCACACTTTATTATTACCAAACCCTTGAGGTAGGGAAACACCATACAATATATCCTATTATGGAAGGGATCCTCTCCTGTTCACTTGATTCTTTGAGGGGGAAACCTCCTAATGAGCTTTAGCTCCAAATGCACTATTTCTCTTCATGTCTCATTACATTGCTTGAACCCCAAGTTATATAGTGCTACCATCACCTAAGAACATTCTAGAGGAGGAATCTTCTATAAATAGAACCTTCTAAGAAGTCCTCTTACATTTATTATATCTAATTACCCATTTATTATATTTAACTACCATAGTGGGCCTTATTTAATAATATAGTGGACCTAGTCCACTTTAC
>JZKD02S2380578.1:390859-409958 GCA_000966675.3 Picea glauca | reverse complement strand
ATCGACAGGTTATCCATTCAGGCATCATATACTTTAGAGAACTCAAAGAAGAAGCTCTTGCTGCTTCTAAGGTGAGATGGGATGCATCCTCTAGTGAAGTCAAAATTAGGGAGCCCTTCAGGTTCAGGAATTTCTTTGCAGCTACTTACATAGTGGAAAGGTATTCTAGACTGCTCCTGGAGGAAGGACTTGTTTGGATTGGGTGCAGGTATAATCCCCCTATCCTTTGGTTTCCTCCAGAAAGTCACCAGAAGGATTATCAAATTAACAAGAAAAAGGAGGATGTTGCTTTTAAAGAGCTCCAAAGAAGTAATGGGTTCAGGAGACCTAGTGAACCAACTTTCCCTCCTTACAGCATCACTGCTTTACATGTAAGACCTCAACTTGCATGAGGACATGAAAGAAGGTAAGTCAGGGGGTATGTTGGGTTATGAAAAAGGTACAAATATCCTCCTTATTCCCACAGTTCGTGACACAATCTTGAGTGACTTTTCTGTTAATTAGGGTAGAAAATGATTAATATGTCTTCTAGTGATATTATTGAAGTCATGATGAATAGATTCTAAAATATGGTTGGAATTGTTTGATTTTGTTACAGGATTGGTTAAATATTGTCAAAACCGAAATAGCAAAGGAAATCTTGAAGATGTGTTAGCCATTGGAGGTTGAGGACTTTTGGCGCAAAAGCAATTTTAAAGATGATTCGGTTTTCTATATTGTAACTTTATAATAGTAAAGAAATCCTGAGGATCTTCCGATCCTCAGGATGGCTTGATTTACTCGGATTATTGTATATATAGAGGATAATAGATCTTGAAAGACAATCTAAGAATTGCGTTCAAGTATTCAGACTCAAAGTTATCCTGCATGAGCCATTCTTGTGAATGATGTACCAACTTTGAAGTTAATAAAAGATTTGATCGTTTTCACCATTTCTATATACTGAGTTTCTAGTAGCAGTGCTTCTAAGGACCAAGGGCCCAGTCTAAAGGAGCTACTCTTTCAACTGTAATTGTATTAGTTTGATTTATGTTTTATGATTCAATTCTCTTTCACAATAGTTAGGAAGAATGCATAAGCGTGTTAATGATTTCATGCGGTTTGCCTACAGAAGATAGATATCTCTCTTAAGTGTTAATGATTGTTGATTCCAATTTCCATTACTGTAGTTTTTTGCTTGACAATTCCTCACGTTTTCTTACGCGTTGTTCCTTTTACTTAAGATTTGCATTTGTTGTTCCTTTCGAATAGGTTACAATTGTCGTTCCTTTCAGCTAAAGTTACAATTGTTGTTCCTTTCCATTCAGTTATATTTGTTGTTCCTTACAATTATATTACAATTGCAGTTTCTTTCCATTAGAATATTTCACTATTTCCTTTCTAGCAATTCGATTCCTAGTTAATAGTTAATTCTTCAAGTCTTTACTTAGATTCAATCATTGCTTTTCAGTTAAATGAATTTAGCAGGTTAGCTAGTTCCTTTTCATTCACAGCATGTTAGCAATTAGGTTTCAATTATGTTAAGTAAGATCTTAATCTTAGAATCTTGAAATGAACATTTGAGGAACTTGATTGTGGATAAACTCAGGTTTGCTTTAGCTACGCGATTTTAGCCTCTATATGTTATCTGCATAGACTTTGTTGATGTTCTTGAGATAAAAGACGAATCCCTGGGTTGATAAATTAATGTTAAACTAAGGTTTTTTTTAGGACATCTTTAGACCTCAACACCCTCCAACAAATTGGCAAGATAATGGAGTGCTCACTAGTAGGCCATTGGTCTTCCTTCAGACCTCTGTGGATTCTTGTATCTCAACAGTCAAGATCTGAATATTGGATGCCAACCTTACAAAAGATAAAAACCAAAATTACAGAATGGGGCTCACAATAGCTCAATCCAGTTGGTCAAGTCATTCTATCTAAATCAATTATATTGGCTTTTCCCATTTTTCAAGGCTCTACCCTTCTAGTGCCAACATGAATCATGCAAATATTTAGCAAAGAAATCAAAGAATTCCTATGGAAAGGGGGTTAAACAAACAACAAGAAGTACCCATAGACATAAGCGATCAAGGATTGTTTTCTAATGAATCTAGCATTGAGAGCTAAAATCCTTTGGTTATTGATCACGAGGTAGATTGAGTGGTGGAAGGAGGTCATGCACAAGAAGTATTTTTCATGCAGTTGGTTTCACAATCTAGATGATCCCCTCTCTGAGTAGGAAAGATCCACCATGGGGGCTTCACCTTATTGACCAATATATTATCATGTTCATTCATAAAGAGGGTTTTTTAATTGTGAAAAATAAAGTTAATATATTATAGGTATTGGGGGGGGATGTGGGGTATCATGGGGTTTATATGTATTGGGGGGTATAGAAAGGGGTATCTAGTAAAAATAGGGGTTTCTTTTATTGGAAATATGTGTTGGGAGGGGGGTTAAACAAAAGGATTTTTTGAGGTATTTATCAATATCTAGTGAAATTAAGGGAATTATTTAATATCTGATGAACAAAGGTGCTATGTCATAGGTTCATTGAGTGAGGACCCCGTGAGATCCACTATCTAGTGTCTATGTAAGGCTACTACTCATCTCAACCAAGATCACCTTTCACGGGTTCTTGGAAAAGGTAAAGGAGGAAAAAATTCAAGGGCGCCCTCTGCTTTCTCAAGATCCTTCATTAATGGATATTAGGCATTGCCTTTCTTCTCAAAGGATTAATACTCTACATGAACTCTCTATCTAGGAACACTTAGAAGTGGGAAGGTGGTTGGGGTGGAAACCACTTCAACCACCAAAACACCTACATAAACGACTAGTCTCCCTCCAATCCCTTCTCAAAGGTGTATCCCCAAAGACTACATGAATTCTTGAGGTTGGGGTAATATGATAGGGCCCTATTCAATCAAACAAAGTTATTATCAAGCACTTGCTACAATGGATCTCCCACCATGCAATGCAATTTGGAATCACACTTGAAGAGGATATTGTCTTCCAAAGGTAAGACTCTTTTGCTGAATATTGGTACATGGAAAACCCCCCACTTGAGAATTTGGAGAAGAGAGGCATCAAAGGTTCATACAAATTCCCTCTATTCCTCTCTGTTGAGGAGTCAACCAAACACTTGTTCCTTGAGTGTGTTTCACTCACCAAGTCTAGACAATTGCTTTTGAAGAGTTAGGAAGACCAATTACATTTTCGTGTGATTGGAAATATAGGTTTTTGAATTGGTTGAAATCATACCCAGGTAGTTTGGAAAATAAAAAACTCTTGCAAATAGTCTAGATAGCCATGCCGAAATTTCTCTCGTTGAAGATCTGGTTATCCCAAAATCACTTAATATTTTGCCAAGTGGACACCCCACAAGGAGTTGTTGCAAAAGCAAGGCGTCTATTATAAGAGATTGTCGGATCTAATGGCACGGGGAAGTTGTATATTGTGAATTATGAAAAAGAGGAACAAGTCAGGATCAAGGACATAATCATAGACTTTCAAACAACCCTCATGCTCTAGGCCAACAAACTGAATCAAAACCATAAATGGCAATTCTAGCTAGGAAGGTGTGAATTTAAAAAATGGAGAGAAGGGCGAAAACATCATGCTATTCTTTGAAGGAGCTTCAAAAAAAAACCCAAGGGAGGTAGAACTAGGGAGAGGTTATATTTGACGCCGATGGAAATAAATAAATTGAGTTTTCTTAGGGATTAGGGCATACATCCAATAATGAGGCAGAGTCTCCAACAATGTTTCAAGGCTTATCCATTCGAGGAGAAAGGTGTATATCAAACATCTAATAGGGGATTGTTTAATTGTCACCATATCATTATATTATCATCCCTCTAAACAATTTCAAACTTTCTTGTCTCACTTAGAGGATAATCAATATGTGTTGTCATTTTGAATCAATGTCCTTTTTTCAAGTTTTAAGGGTGCAAAATGGAGAGGTCGATCACCATGCCAACATTGATATAACAATGGAGGTAGGATTAATTAGTGTAAATGGGGGGAGGGGGGCTCCCTTTACCACTCCTCTCCCATTATATTAATGGAGTCCCATGCAAGGGATATAATGGTATCCGCGTGCTCTGTGTTACACATCAAAATTATTTACTTCGACAGTGTCGTAAGTGTCACACTTTCATTGTCGCAAGTATCACACTTTTATCGTCATAAGTGTCGTAAGTGTCACATTCACTTTTCCTAAGTGTCGCATCTTGAATCACACCATAAAAACACTTGCTACAACCCCTAAAACATGTTAGAAGAAGAAGCCCCATCATTTGACAATCAAAACAAGTATTTTACCTAAGGAATTGCTCATCTTTGTGACATTTTGGAAGATCAACGCTCCCCTACTCATACATAGGGAGAGCTAGCGCTCCTTGTCCATCTTAAGGGGGGCACTGAGGCACTCTATTGTCCACTTTAAGGGAGCGTTGAGTTGGTTGAGGGAATCTTGGAGGAAATCCCACTTTCCTCTAAAGACAACTATGTATGGAATGAGTTAGTTTGGCTCAAATTTGACTCCAAGGTTGCATCTAAGGAGGATATCACAATTAATGGAGCCATATCCTCAACCATTTCCAAATATACTCAAGGTGGTTGAGCCTCTCAAAGCTTATAAATGGAGGTATTTCCATGGTGAAAGGAGGAGAAATCAACAAAGCATTGTTATTTTGATTATGAATATTTTGAGCAAGGGTTGGATGAGGAGGAGTTGGAGAGGTTGTTGCAACATCATCTGAAGATTGTAAGTTTCCTTTTTAAGTTCTCATTAATATACTTAGCCTATTTCCTTCAAGTATGTGTTTACATGTGCTTGTCTATGGTTGTCTTAATCTGCATATATAAATTGATTTTGTCTAATCCATTAGAGTAGGAGATAGTCATTTGTTTCTTGTTTTCCTTTGCAGGTACTGATTGGAGCTCGCAGATTGGAGCAGCTTGGAAAAATTTCATAAACGAGGAACATCATACTTCCCCTCCTTCTCTCTTTTTCAATGGACAAAATGAATCTATAGGAATGGTAGTGTCCAAATGTAATTTTTTGTCTTGGTAGAGGGGTTTGTAATCCAAGGGAAAGTGCACCTATCCGTAGGGAAATATTTCCGTAACAAGAATTGGTGACTCCACTGGGGACAAGTGAAACTTTTGTCATGGAAATATTCCCCTGTTGACAGGTGAAATTTCCCTTAGATTACAGACCCCTCTACCAAGACAGAAAATTACATTTGGACACTACCATTCCTATAGATTCATTTTGTCCATCGAAAAAGAGAGAAGGAGGAGAAGTATGATGTACCTCGTTTATGACGTTTATCCAATATGCTCCAATCCATGAGCTCCAATCAATACCTACAAAGGACAACAAGAAACAAATGACTATCTCCTACTCTAATGGATTAGACAAAATCAATTTATCTATGCAGATTAAGACAACCATAGACAAGCACATGTAAACACATACTTGAAGGAAATAGGCCAAGTATATTAATGAGAACTTAGAAAGGACAACTTACAATCTTCAGATGATGTTACAATAGCCTCTCCAAATCCTCCTCATCCAACCCTTGCTCAAAAGATCCACAATCAAAATAACAATGCTTTGCTGGTTTCTCCTTTTTCTCCATGGAAATGCCTCCATTTATAGGCTTTGAGAGGCTCAACCACCTTGAGTATATTTGGAAATGGTTGAGGATATGGCTCCATTAATTGTGATATCTTCCTTAGATGCAGCCCTGGAGTCAGATTCGAGCCAAACTAACCCAATCTATCCATAGTTGTCTTTAGAGGAAAGTGGGATTTCCTCCAAGATTCCCTCAACCAACTCAACACTCCCTTAAAGTGGACAATAGAGTGTTGCAACACCCCCCTTAAGATGGACAAGGAGCGCTAGCGCTCCCTATGTATGAGCAAGGGAGCATTATTCTTCCAAAATGTCACCAAGATGAGCAATTCTCCAGGTAAAATACTTGTTCCGACTGTCAGATGATGGGGCTTCTTCTTTTAACATGTTTTAGGGGTTGTAGCAAGTGTTTTTATGGTGTCGTTCGAGATGTGACACTTAGTAAAAGTGAATGCAACACTTACGACACTTGCGACAATAAAAGTGTGATACTTGCGACACTTATGACACTTGCAACAATGAAAGTGCGACACTTACGACACTGTCGAAATGAGGAATTTTGATGTGTAACACTCTGCCAAGTGTCAATGAGGAGAAAATGATTTATTACCATGGTTGGATCCTTCATTACCCCTAACATTTTCGACAACGAGCAAATTCTTGAATGGTATGGGAGGTCAATCACACATGGGTTAATTGTTTGGTTGTTTCTAGATCTGCCTATTTGTAGCATGCCTACCTCCTCTCCAAGACATGTTGGTGTGATTGCAAAGGAAGGCAAAGTTGGCATCATGCTCATTAATGTATAACCTTGGCTTGGGTGGCACTTCTATGATAGTATGATCCCATTTGGGTTATTAGGCAACAAAGTTTCCCCTCCTCCATGAACAATATGGGGTCACTACCACTGTAAGTGTTGTGTTCCTTGCGATCTAAAGGAGGTTCGTAGAGGGATTCAAAGATGTGATGGAGGGGTGATTTGGAACGTAAATTGAGTGCTAAGAACAAGATTAGAGATAATTGTGCAATCGAATTGTCACTCACCACTTGGCATTTAAGGAGTTAAAGAAATATTTTCAACCCTTCATGCAGGCCTCTTGCAAGAAGTAATTGGAATTAGATTTACAATTGAGATCTATGAAGTCTTAGGTCGATAGAGTGGTGGCTCATCTTGGTCTTCCTCAAGCTGTCTTCTTGCCTCCCATCCCTTCATCCTTGACATCCGCGAGGGATTTGTTGTTTAGTGATTTTCCTTGGGAAGTATGGGGGTATTGGTTGAATCGAGTAACAACAATTTAGTTGTAGAAAAGAAAATGGAAGCAATTATTGCTATGGACCAACTAGACAAGAACATGCCAACATTAGAAGACACTATGGAAGCCCAAGTGGATTTAAACACTATTGCCCCTAAATGCAGACTTTTTTGTTTATTTTTTTGAATTTCTATGCATTGTCATGTAGTTTTGTTCACAATTGGAAGGAGAAAACCAAAATAATACCATTAAGAATTTTTTTTCTAACACCTTTATAATCACCCAACATTTAGAAACACTAATTCCATGCTAACTTCATTGCCCTCCATGTGAAATTTGTAATTAAAACAATAAACAATCATAGTGGGATATGGAAATCTGGCAACTTTGAGTGTGAAACCAAATAGTAGGAAAAAGGAGACCAAAAAATTGCATGGCTAGAAAACTCATATCTTTGAAGCTCAAAAGTCAATGGTTACATTTGAGATAAAAAGACAACAAGTTTAGTGTTTATGAACCTGAGTGGGCCTAATGGTTAAGAACACATGTTTCCTTCTTGGAGGTCACCGGTTCAAATCTAGAGGGGTGTAGGGTATGTATAACTCCATAGAATTTAGCAATCAAATCGCTATGTAGAGGGGATCTCTTGTCCCACAAACAAAGGGGTCTCATACACCAATTTGATGTATGGCTTGGTTGTGACCTTATAAATAGATTATTATTATTATTATTATAATAACTATGAAAGACCTTGCAATTTTTTAATTTTTTTTTCTATCAAATTCATTAATAATAGTTAATTCACAAAATGAAAAGTCTAATTTATATAGTCAAAAATTTAAAAGATTTGATAAAGAAGGATAAAGATTTTAGTTTGTTAATAAAGATTAAATTCACCCATAAGGAGAGACATAAGAAGGTGTTAAGTTTGACACAAGATCAGTGATACCTCATTCTAAAACTTTGAAGAAAGCCAATTTCCATAAAATATTGTATCGTATCATGATGGAGTGATAAAGTGGGACACAGGTTCATGTTGCACGTTCCAAGGGGTTGGCATGTCTGTATAGTGTGAGTTATTAGTAGCAAGTAAATCAAAATGGGTTTAAAAGGGTGGGTAAAAGCTTACGAGATCACATAATAAAAAGTAAAGAAAGAAAATAAAAGATAAACTTGTATGTAAGGATTATGAAGAAAGAGAGAAGAGTTCAATTGTATGTAAAAGTTGAGGAGAATGAAGAGAGAAGTAAAGGAGAAAGGAGATGCAATAATAGAGGTAGTTTACATGGTGATAGAAGAACAATTAAAATCAAGACGGTGAATCTTGGGAATATTAGGTTTAAGAAGAATATTTTGTTTTTGTAAAAAAAGAGAGTTATTGTGTATTGTGAGATATTTTGAATGAAACACAACTTCTGCGGAGTCGATTCAAACCCTGCCTTAGGCTCTCATCCCGTGAGGACAATTTCCCTAATCTAAGGATACAAAAAATGAATAAATGAATCAGTGACAAATCCTGCATTGACACCACAATGTTCCCGTCGTAAAAAACTAATTGATGTAACGATGATATAGTACAACTTGAATGGGCCTAATGGTTAAGAACATTGGTGTTTCCTCCTAAAAGGTTAGGGGTTCTAATCCAGAGGAACCTCCATAGACTTTAACAGTTAAATCACTTTTCGGAGAAGATCCCCAAGAAGAAAACCTCATACATCAATTTGACTTGACCATAACTTTAAAATTATATTATTATTATTATTCACTTTTATTTTAATTGAACATTTGTCCAGGATAGAACTAAGCAATGAAGCCCATTGAAACCCATAACCAATGAAATAATTTTCTTTAAAAATAACTATTAAATAAATATTTGATCAAAACTTTACACATAGCAAAGTTTTCTTTTTATTTTTGGTATGGGTGAATGAAATTAACAAAACCCTGTGGGAGGCGGGTATAATAATCACAAAAATGGCTAACCTATCTTAGGCCAAAATCCAATGGCTCACTCACATTTTGCCAATGGCACCGCTTTTCAGCAAAACCACGAAAAAAGAGAAGACGGTACTCTCCATTGGCTCAACACTGCATCTTCAACTCCAGGTCAACCGCGTTGCAACATCTGCTCTCAAAACATATGAAATACCCAACAACAGAAGCTGTTTCTATGTAACCAACCAGAACTTGGGGTTCTCTGCATATGTCCGCCTCTTACAAGGCTGTATTCACAACAATTCCTTCTCAGAGGGAAAGTTACTCCATGCCCACATGACAAAAACCGGAATCAGGCCAGAGAGGTATTTGCTAAACACGCTTCTCAACTTGTATGCCAAATGCGGGAGCTTAACGGACGCTCGCAGAGTTTTTGGCACTATAACGGACCGAGATGAGTTCTCGTGGACTGTCATGATTGCTGCTTATGCCAAGCATGGGCGCTCTGAGAAGGCATTGACATTGTTTTATCAAATGCAAGAAGCTTGGATCTTGCCGAGCAGATTTACGTTTGCAAGCGTTTTGTCGGCCTGCGCTAACTTGCGGTTTGTGGAAATGGGAAGGGAAATCCATGAAGAAATAATTAGAACTGGGTCTGACTCTGATGTCTTTGTGGGGAATGCTCTTATAGATATGTATGCCAAATGTGGGAGTATTGAGGATGCACGCAGTGTGTTTGACGAAATGTGTCAACGGGATGTAGTTTCATGGAATGCCATGGTTGCAGGATATGCGCAGAGTGGCCATGTTGGGAAGGCGAGGGAGTTGTTCGATGAGATGCCGGACCGAGATGTTGTTTCCTGGACTGCGATGATTGCTGCCTATGCACAGAATAGGGAGGGGGAGGAGGCTTTGGAGATTTTTCGCCAGATGCAAGCGGCTGGGGTTGAGGCTAACTCGAATACTTTTGCGAGCATGATTCCGGCATGCGCCAGCTTGGCAGCTCTGGAACTCGGCAAGGAGATTCATGGAGAAATAATTAGGAGCAGGCTTGAGAAAAATGTTTATGTGGGGAATGCGCTTATAGATATGTATGCAAAATGTGGAAGTGTGCAGGATGCGTTGAATGTGTTTGACAAAATAACTCGGCGAGATGTTGTTTCATGGACCGTGATGATGGTCGGATATGCGCAGAATGGGCTTGTTGATGAAGCTGTGAAGATGTTTTGGAAGATGCCTGAACGAAATGTAGTCTCGTGGACAGCGATGATTGCAGGATATGCACAGAATGGGTATGGTGAGGAAGCCTTGAAGCTTCTTTGGGAAATGCGGTTATCACGTGTGAAACCGAATTCAAAAACCTTTGCAAGTGTTCTTCCAGCATGTGCCGAGCTGGCTGCTATAGAACAGGGCATGTGGATCCACGGAGAAATAATTAGGAATGGGTTTGCGTCTGAAGTTTTTGTGGCAAATGGCCTTGTAGATATGTATGCAAAATGTGGGAGTCTCTTGAAAGCACGCCACGTGTTTGACAAAATGTCTGAGCGAGATCTCTTCTCATGGACAACTATGATTGGAGGGTATGCAATGCATGGCTGTGGCAAGGAAGCTCTCAAATTATTCGAGCAAATGCAAGAGTTAGGTACTAAACCAGACCATGTCACCTTTCTTTGTGTTTTATCAGCATGCTGCCATGCAGGCTTAGTAGAGGAGGGGCGCAAATACTTTGATCATATGAGTCAAAAATATAACATCACACCTACAATGGAACACTATGGTTGCATCATTGATATACTTGGGCGTGCAGGGCATCTAGATGAAGCACATGATATTATCAAGAAAATGCCGATAAAAGCTAGTGCAAACGTGTTGGGCTGTTTGCTGGGTGCATGTAGAATCCATAACAATACTGAGCTAGGAGAACTTGTGGCAGAATGCATCCTTCAGTTAGACCCAAAAAATGCTGGGGTCTATGTGCTGCTATCAAATATCTATGCAGCAGCTCGCAGGTGGGATGATAAGGAAGCACTGCGGAAAACAATGAAAGTCAGAGGGGTGAAAGCCAAGCCAGGATGCAGTTGGATTGAGGTCAATAAGCATGCATATGCATTCCTTGTAGGAGATAGTCCCTTAACATAAAGGAAAACACTTGTTGCTGGATAAAATATTCTCGACATGATATGCTGATCGATGTGGACAAAGGAAAGGACAGATTCATTCACTAATGGAGCGAGTAATTGGCATTCGCATGTCATGACAAATTCTTTACTGACGGAGAGAGTAATTGGCAATTGCATGTTGATTATTGACCTTGCACTTTGGAACAGGTATGCTAATAACCTCAGATTGCAAGGTTGATTCTGCTGTACTGCAAAATTCATCCCCAAGATTGTTGTGAAGGAATTTGTCATTGGGATGCTGATTCATTTGCATGTTTCCTAATGTTTTTATGGTTATTATTGAAGTGAAAGCTACAAACGCAGGCTTGCAGAATAATAAGCTTATGTTTGTGGTCAAATGGTAAATTGTGCAAGCAGACACTTATAGGGTCCATGTTCCATTCTGAATGCCTGACTCTTGCAACAAAGCTGTAAATAATTAGTTATGACTTATGAACAATGTACCTGCAGGCTGCAGTTGCTGGGAACTTGGATAAACAGACATGAAAAATGTTGAAAGAGACCTGCATGTAACATACATTGATGTGTACTTCTGTTTTTCAATTAATCAGTTAAATCTAATTAAGATGAAACATGTTCCATTTAACAGAATCCTTTTGGCTTACGGTACATGTTAGACAGTGGGATAGTAATATCAATAGAGAAAATAACATATCAGGAGCTGACATTATCGTGGTTCTCTTTTATTTATTTTTCTTAATTTCTTTCTTTTGGGCTGGGCATCTGAACTGTTTATAATAATGCCTATGTGTATGTAATTGGATGATGACAAGAAGATTTCTGAACAGGTAAGGCTTATGCATGAGGAGGATGCTGGACTTGGGAACTTGGATGCAACATTGATTTTGCAGAGGCTGAAGGTGAGCCCTCATAAGGAAGTTATTCAAACCAATCTATGTGAGTTGCCTGAGTCTTATTATTTTGTAATTAATCTTAAGGCTAAGACTCATGAGAAGGTTGACAGTCTTGGAGAGAGTCAAAGTATTGCTGCTCATACACTTGTACATCCCTAAAACAATTAATTATGTCCTTAGTTTGAATTTTATGAAACTTCAGCCTGGGCCCTGTACTATAGTATCTCCTTGCCGAGGCATTCAATAGTGGATAGCACATATCTATGATATATCCATGAAGTGAGGGGTTGAACTCATTTCTGACCTGAGACAAAAATTGCAATTACTGGATCACTACTTTGAAGACCAAATTGGACCTTTTCAAGTGGTTGGTGATGCCTGTTGGGCTTACCAATACAGCTGTACTTTTGAGAGGCTCATCAATGATGTTTTCCAGTCTCTTCTTGGTAAGTTTGTACTTGTAGTAGTATACTTGGATGATATTTTTGTTTATAGCAAACCTTGGGAAAAACATATGCATCGTGTGCAGGTGCAGTTAGTATTGGATTTGCTCGGTCAAAAGAAGCTATGAGCTAAGATGAAGAAATCATTCTTTGGCTAAATTTCTATTAAGTTCTTCGGATTTGTCATAGACCAACATGAGTTCATATTGATACAGAAAAAGTCAAGGTTCTAAAAGATTGGCCCACTTTTATGTCAGTTTCAGACATGATGAGCTTTTTGGGAGGTTGAATTTGTTGATGCTTTTGTAGCATCGGAAGGCATTCCCACTAGTGGCCTAGGTGCCAGGCATGTGGGAATTGTCGTGGGCACCAGATTAGCCCTTTTGTTTGGTGAAAACCCCCTTCTATTTTGCGCTGGGGGCTTGGTGATGGGCCTTGTGGGTTTGTGTAGGGGCTTCACACCCACATAGAAAGCCTAATTTGATGTTGACTTGTGGAGGGGCTTCTATGATAACCTCTAAGACTTGTATATAAAAGAGAGAGGTCATTGTGACATTTGATTATTGTGGAGTGATAAGGGTGGAGGTGCTTGGTGATTTTAGTCCAAGTGTGGTGACTTCAGTTGCAGTCATGGAGAGAGGCTGATTTGCCTCAGTCCTGTTGTGTTTCTTTATTGTTTTGGGCAGATAAACTTGAAGTTGAGCAGCCAACACCTAGGAGAAGCCTAGCCCCAGGTCTGTGTGGCAGTAGGCAGCCTAGGAGACTGTCGGCCTGCTAGAGGAAGGTTGCCACTATGCTCTAGAAGGTTTGGCCTGTAATTCTGAGGCAACCGTTGAGGGTAAGGAGGCTCAGCCTAGGGAACTAAGGGAGCGACAGGCAGGAACAGGGCTGTGGCCTTCTGTTTGAGGGCTGCCACAGGCTAGGACAACAGCCAGGAGGTGGCAGCAAGGCTGGACAGGTGCCAGGAAGTGACAGCAGGGCTGCTGTTAGGGTGCCGTACAGGTACAACAAGTACAACAGCAGGTACAGTTGGTACAGGGGTTGTTACAACACTTTTGCAGGCTGTAATAACAGTCATTACAGTAGAATTTGAGGGCTGCAGGAGGGCTGGAATAGCAACAGACTTAAGGGCACTTTGAGGGCTGTTTTAGAGGTCAAGGACAACAAGACAAGTGGCAGAGTTGAGGGTTGTAACACCCAGTATAACAACAATTTCTGTGGGCTGTTATAGCAGTGACAAAAGCAAGTCTTGAGGCAGCAAGAAGGCTGATGTCACTGGGTTTGTGGGGCAGCTTGAGGGCAGTCTTGAAGGCTGTTACAGTAGTGTACTTGGAGCTATAACAGCAGCAGTTTTGAAGACCAGTTTGGGCACAGAAACCAAGGAGGGTTTCTATGGTGAATTTGTAAGTATTTGGCATTTTCTATTGTAAGTGGAAAGGGCCATTTTCCCTGGTACGGGAGCCCATGTGTTTTGGTTTAAGAACAAGGATTTTGGGTTTGAAATTCATGTGTACTTGTGTATGCTCTAAGTACTAGTTCTTATCTTCCATTGTGCTAAATGGTTAGGCATCTCAGTGTGTTTATGTTTACAGTTCAAATTGGGTAAATTTGTGTATAACTGTAGAAACCATAGATCACACCTGAGGTGCGGTCAAAATCGAACATGGTATCAGAGCTGTGGTTTTGAGAAGGACAGTTGGATCCGAGATATTTACATAGGTGACAACTCTGTGAGGGAGCTAAAGCAGTGTTGAAGAGTCGGCTCTGAGAAGGAGCTGCAGTGACCGCTGCAGGTAGCAACAGGTTAGATGGTCTTTGGTTTGAGACATGGAGCAGACCATCTAGACAAGGAGTTGTGGACTATTACAGCTTGGTGGTGTGGCAGGTTGGGAGTTTTGGTGGATTGGTGGAGAGCTTGATTCGCAACAATATGTTGTGTGGTGGGTTGCCAACTTCGTGGATGAACTTTCGGTAACTTGTCATAGTGAGTTGCGATGGGTGCAACTTGGGTGCTTTGGCACAGACGAGATAACTTCGTATGTATGGTAGTTTGACGAGATAGAGTCTTCATCGGGCCGGAGAGTTGCACATTGTCGAGGTGCGACAATGTATGAGGTATTTGACCCAGGAGGAAGAGGACACTTGCAGAGATGAGTTGCAAAGGTCTAGAGTGGACTAGATTGAGTGTCCATCCGCAGCTTGGGACTGTTTAGAGAGAGGACACAGGTTTAGTTGCAGCGTGTGCGTAGACACAGAGAATCTTGTGACTTGGATGATGGACTTGGGCAGAAGTTCATTGGATTGTTGTGACTTGGGTAAGCAGGATGCTTGCCTTGGAGGATTGTATGGTTCTTATACAATGGGAACCATCGACACATGACAGGGGCACAAGATTTGTTTGAGAGCTTCACAGTGTCCGACTCAGGTATGTATGGAAAGCTTGGTATGAGGACCAGGCATGTAGTATAGGGATTTGGAGCAGTGGTATTCTAGATGGAGTCAGGGGATGTGTTGCGGGTGGAAAATGTGCCATGCGTGCCAAGAGTGTTCTCAGACTCAAAGAGTGAGAAGTAGGGCTATGCAGTGTTGTTTCGAGATGGACAAATGTTATTGGATGCCCAAAGAATCTATCCCAGACACAACAGTGGTCCTGGAGTTAGAGAGGGAAACACTTATAGGAAGAAGGGCCAGCCTATGCGAGCCATGACTTGTAGTAGTAGAGTGACAGTGGACAGGGAGCAGGTAGCTTCGAAGGTTGAGTAGACTCAGGAGTCAGAGGGAGTCAATGGATTTAGAGGGAGTCCGACTTCAGAGGGAGTCGGGAGATTCAGAGGGAGTCCGACTTCAGAGGGAGTCAAGAGGCTCAAAGGGAGAGTCAGTCGTTCAGTGGGAGCCAACCTTCGGGTCCAGATGGGAGAGATGCATCTTCCAAGACTATCAAGAGGGTGTCATGGGTTGAGATGGCCAAGAAGGATGCTCAAGAGCGGGAGGCTTCTAGGAGCAGGGTGTCTTCCAGGGAGGGATCATGCTAGACATCGAGACATGTCTCAATGACAGGGGGAGCAGCTAATTAGGCAGATTGGAGAGCAATTGTGGTAGCGGATCCAGTGCGGGAGGCAACGCTACTTCTAGGTGATGATGGAGGATGGAATGCCTCCCTTGCTAAGAAGGAGTGTTGATGCTTTTGTAGCATCGAGAGGCATTCCCCCTAGTGGCCTAGGTGCCAAGCACGTGGGAATCGTCGTGGGCACCATATTAGCCCTTTCGTTTGGTGAAAACCCCCTTGTATTTTGAGCTGGGGGCTTGGTGATGGGCTTTGTGGGTTTGTGTAGGGCCTCACACCCACATAGAAAGCCTAATTTAATGTTGACTTGTGGAGGGGCTTCTATGATAACCCTTAAGACTTGTATATAAAGGAGAGAGGTCATTGTGACATTTGATTATTGTGGAGTGATAAGGATGGAGGTGCTTGGTGATTTTAGTACAAGTGGGGCGACCTCAGTTGCAGCCATGGAGAGAGGCTGATTTTCCTTAGTCTTGTTGTGTTTCTTTATTGTTTTGGGCAGGTAAACTTGAAGTTGAGCAGCCAACACCTATGAGAAGCCTAGCTGCAGGTCTGTGTGGCAGTAGGCAGCCTAGGAGAGCAGGCCGCAACCTAGGAGAGGTTCGGCCTGCTAGAGGAAGGCTGCCACTATGCTCTAGAGGGCTTGGCTTGTAATTCTGAGGCAGCCGCTGAGGGTAAGGAGGCTCGGCCTAGGGAAATAAGGGAGCCACAGACAGGAACAGGGCTGTGGCCTGCTGTTTGAGAGCTGCCACAGGCTACGACAGCAGCCAGGAGGTGGCAGCAAGGCTGGAAAGGTGCTAGGAAGTGGCAACAGGGCTGCCGTTAGGGTGCTGTACAGGTACAACAAGTACAACAGCAGATACAAGGGCTGTTACAACACTTTTGCAGGCTGTAACAGCAGTCATTACAGCAAAATTTGAGGGCTGGAACAACAACAGACTTAAGGGCACTTTGAGGGCTGTTCTAGAGGTCAAGGACAGCAAGACAAGCGGCAGAGTTGAGGGCTGTAACAGCCAGTATAACAACAAGTTCTGTGGGCTGTTATAAGAGTGACAAAAGCAAGTCTTGAGGCAACAAGAAGGCCTGATGTCACTGGGTCTGTGGGGCAGCTTGAGGGCAGTCTTTAAGGCTGTTACAGCAGTGTACTTGGAGCTGTAACAGCAGCAGTTTTGAAGACCAGGTTTGGGTACAGAAACCAAGGATGGTTTCTATGGTGAATTTGTAAGTATTTGGCATTTTCTATTGTAAGTGGATAGGGCCATTTTCCCTGGTACAGGAGCCCTTGTGTTCTGGTTTAAGAACAAGGATTTTGGGTTTGAAATTCATGTGTACCTGTGTATGATCTAAGTGCTAGTTCTTATCTTCCGCTGTGCTAAATGGTTAGGCATCTTAGTGTATTTATGTTTACAGTTCAAATTGGGTAAATTTGTGTATAACTGTAGAAACAATAGACCAGACCTGAGGTGTGGTCAAAATCTAATAGAATTTCTACAGAAAGTTCATCCATCATTTATCTTATATTGCTCCCCTGATTAGTTAGAACTTAGAAGACTTTCACATGGGTAACTCACTGTGAAACAGTTTTTTAAGAGTTTAGGTTGTTCTTTGTTCAACCTCAGTTTTGGCTGTCCTTGACCTACATAAGCCTTTTGAGGTTGAGACAAATGCCTTACAGTATGCCATATGTGCAGTTCTTTGTCTGTAAAACACTAAATTACAACACAGTAAACTTAAAACCTTACTCTCTAACTCTGACTTCTACTTAAAACTGAATGTTCACACACTCATCCTGTCATTCTTTTATAACTAAGAATGGCTAGGGTATATAAAAATATAATGAGTACCACCTCTATGGTGTGCCTAGGCTAGGAAGACAAAACCTAAGCCAACTTGATACCTAGAATAGTGTGCCCAGGTATAGCATAAGAAGGATGCCTAGAAATCAATACCTAGCTAAAACTAGGCCACCTTTAGCTCATGTGCATTCATCCAAAATTAGAAACTGTGCTAACACTGAAAAATACCTTTTAAATATAACAAAAGCAAGCCCTTTCTAAACTGTATCTGCACCTAAACTGAGAGATAAACTGCACTCTCTAATTCTGGAAAAACAAAATAAATTTGGAAGACAATTTATAATTAAAGAAAAGCTAAATCTGGAGTTTTCTAAGGCTGGCCTGAAAAAACACTTTCTAAATTCAATAAGAAAAGCAATCCTAAATCTGGAAAAAACAATTCTAGAGACAGAAAAGCCACTTCTAAATAAAGAAGGCCAACTACTTGAAACTAACTAATATTGGCACATGCATGTGCCCCTACCTCTGCCTATATCTACTGCACCTGTAGAGTCTTTTTCCAACGCTGTTATGCCCTCACCCAAGGTGCCTCTCTCTATGCACATGACACCAGTCAAGGATCTGCAAAGTACTGTGCTGGAAGTGATGAGTGCACCGTTATGAAAGAGAACATGGTCTGACCAACAATAAACTAACACTCCTCTTTGAGGAAAGTGTTGTCCACCAAACAAACTCTCTCCTTCATCTCAATCTTCCCCTTAGTCAGGGGCACAGTCAAAATGTCTACCACCTACAAATTTGAGGAACATACTTAGAATCATTGCTTTCTTATGAATTTTGAAAGCTCTTTAGTACAAGGAAAAATTCAATGATAACAAGCCAAATTCTTCTCACACCACATCATGAGCTGTTTAGGGCTTCTTGCAATGATAAACACATCCATATATAAGACCAAGACAAAATGGATTAAATCTTTCAACAGGGATAATTTTAAGGATGGAAATTTATCTCAGAATGTAGAAACCTTGACGAATCTTACTAGTACTTAATATGTGAACTATAAAACGTTTGGTGATATTTTTGTAAAAATATTCAAATTTCTAAGGATTTTATATATTTTCTATAAAATTTGAGCTATTTTTAAGCTAAAATAATTTTATTCTATATGTTAGTTTTAGGGTAAATTTGCAAAAACAGTAAGCTCTTTTTAAAATTCAATACTCAAGACAACTAGATCTGTAACTCAATCATAGATAGACCACATGTAAAGTAGACAGCAGCAACTTAAGAGAACAACTCAGATCACATATGAATATAACTCAGATCTAAAGCAGTAATGAACAGCTCTGAATACAACAGCAGATCTATATGATTAAATCAACAATCTCAGATCTAAAACTCTGCCTAATCAGTTTACAATGAGCATATCTTTTAGATCTATATACTGCTTGCTATATTAATCAATTCTGTAATCAGATCAGATCTAAAACAAAGGGAAACAAGTAGGAAGCATACCTGGTACAGCAACCTACCTCTAAAGATAGCACAACAAACACAAAAGGTATAGATCCTGTATATATGCTTAGACAAAGGTTCAGTTCAAGGATCAAAAGAGGATCTCTATGCCAAAGATTGAAGGAACTTTCTTGCCACCAAGCTCAATAGCCACAGGGATAAAATACAAAACAAAAGAGGCCCAAAACCCTCACAGCAAAACCCTCAGCCAAGAAACCCTCAGAACTGAAAACACAGGACTGTAAGTAAACCCTTAACTTAACAGTGATAAGGTTGAACTGTTAGCAGGTTGTACCCCCAAAACTACCCTAACAAGAGGGCCGCACAGCAGGCAGAAGAGGGGTACCTAAAGCCTAAGGGTTAGTCCACACAAAAGGACTGTAGTCACCACTCAAAGAGGGCCGCTCCTAGTTGTCAAGGAAGTAGGACAAAG
>JZKD02S2380578.1:355942-384912 GCA_000966675.3 Picea glauca | reverse complement strand
ATGCCCCAGGCATGGGTACCCTGGACCCTGTCCAGGGGCCCTAGACATATCTAGGGACTTTAACTGCTTGGTCCCAGACCAAGAAACCCTATGCCCCAGGCATGGGTACCCTGGACCATGTCCAGGGGCTTTAGACATATCTAGGGGCTTTTATCTGCTTGGTCCCAGACCAAGGACCCCAGTCGTATACTGGGGGCCCTCTCAGGGGTCTTTACTGCATGGTCCCAGACCAAGAACCCCAGTCGTATACTGGGGGCCCTAACAAGGGTCTTATGGCACTGACTGTTTGGTCCCTAGACCAAGTACCCCAGGAGTGCACTGGGGGCCCTAGATCTTGTCTAGGGTCTTAGCCATCTTCCCGGAGAAATGGCTCTCGTAGCTGCTTATAAATTTAACACTATAGAATTTGGGCGAATCACTTTTAGAAAAAATGGAAATTGACGAATCTTTTTTTTGGAAAAAGCATGGAAAATTAACCCATGGGTGATATATAGCCCTTAAAATTTTCCCTAATCAAGAAACCAAAGATCAATCTGCACAAATCTTGAAAAAGTCCAACATGGGTAACAACTTATTGATCTTGAAATACCAAGCTTGTGGTGCATCTATCAACTCATATGGAGACTTCTTTAATATGCAATCATGGGTATCTCACCCATGTACCTTAAAACCCTCGACAACTGAAGTAAAAGCTTCTACAAGGTTAACTCCCTCTTTTTGAGAGAATCGTCCGAGAACAAACCTGTCCTGGTACTCTTCAATCCTCAGAGCAGCTGCATCTATGGAATTCATCATTGATTTCACACATACATGCTCTGCATGGGCGTCCTTGGAGCTGGAAGGATACTCCTCCATCAGGTCATCCTGCCATACTTGCATTGCATGTGCCTCCACAAAGTTGGAAGAATACTCCTCCATCATGGGATATCGCCATCCTTCCTCTGCATGGTGCACAAATCTTGGAAATCAACATAGATTAATCAAAAACAAATTAGGGACCTATCATAGGTTTAGTGTGCCTATCTTAGGAAAGAATCTGCTCCAACCACTAGAGCATGCAATCTCCCAAAAGTCTCGAACCTATCACAGGTTCAACAAACAACACTTCTATTACTAGAGCTTCCTTGGGCATTGTTAACCCCCGGATTTGCTTATTCAAATGGAGGGTTAAGATCCAGCTAGCTTTCATCAAGCTGGTAGTCAGAGACAGGTTTTCATAGGTTTTCCAGGGATCACAATCCATTGTTAGAGGCAAAGACATTTCAGAGCCATATTCATCAGTTTTGGGGAAAGTTTCTATTTTTAGCAGTCTTCCTACATTTTAGGATCCAGAGTTCAGAGGTTTGTATGTTAGAGATGATTACATATTTGTGATCTTTGTGAGCTCATGATGTTGATAGACTTTTTCCGGGCAGCATATGAGACACTGCTATTTTTTGCAGTTAGAGTTTCATTGCTTAGATGACGATTCCAAGCACATATTTGGATTCCTTGAGGAAAATTGAATCTGATGAGCCTGGTTTCATTGACACGCGAGAAGTTGTTATTTTTAGCACTGCCTATTTTTAGGCATACTATATTTAGCAATGTTCTCCTAGCAGTTCTTGACATTTTTCATCTTTTCCTATTTTTAGGGGGACTGCTATTTTTAGCAGTGCTACTGCTATTATTAGCAGGGGTGGTTGCCATGCAGCGTGACATGTGGCGATGTGTATTGACGCAAACCCTAGGTGCCTTGTTGGGTAAATTTAGTAGTGGCCTAAAATTTAGCTCCATACGTCAAGTTCTATTTTCAAGTGGATGACTCATCAACTATTCTTGGTAAAAGAGAGGCACCCTTCTTCTAGTTCCTTATATTCTAAAAATTGCAAAAATATAAGGAGAGAAAGTTGTAATTTTAGACAGGGTGACCTTGCATGAGGAAGTTGGCATTTTTGACAGCCAGTTTATTTTGAGAAAAACTTCAGTTTATTTTTAGTCAATACCACATGGAAAATAAAGGAAAAGCACATGAGCTTGGGATAATTATAAACAGGGTGACTTCACTTTAGTTTTGGTCTTCTTTAGTTCAGAGAGAGTTAAGGATGGTGCATGAAGAAGGATGACTTCATTTAAGAGAGCGCATGGCTAGGATATTTTTGGAGAAGCTCTTGCATGAGTTAGGCCCCTTCTTTAGAGAGCCAAAGGATCTATAAAGGAAGGGTGAATGGTCATTATTTGTTAGAGTTTTTCAGAACACCCAACAGCGTTTCTTCTCCATATTCTTTTATTTTTTTCTTGCTGCCTATATTTTCTGTTGAGCATATATATTGTGATTAGTCTTGTATTCAGTTTTGATGATGCAGCCAATCTCTTGACCAATATGAAGATAAAGTTTGACTATGCCTTTTCTCGCAACTCTTTAACTTGTTGATGCAATATTTTATGTCTTGTGCAGTGGTTGGGTAGTTTTCATGCCACTATTTTAATTGTATCAGTCACCTAGAGCACACAGTCTTTCTGTTTTCCTCTCATATTTAGTTGTTGCAAATTGAAACTCTCGCATTCTTTAATTATCAATATTCTCTTGTCTTTGGTTGCTTGCACACATACCAAGGGCCATTATTTCTTTCTTGCTGCCTATATTTTCTGTTGAGCATATATATTGTGATTAGTCTTGTATTCCGTTTTGATGATGCAGCCAATCTCTTGACCAATATGAAGATAAAGTTTGACTATGCCTTTTCTCACAACTCTTTAACTTGTTCATGCAATATTTTATGTCTTGTGCAGTGGTTGGGTAGTTTTCATGCCACTATTTTGATTGTATCAGTCACCTAGAGCACATATTCTTTCTGTTTTCCTCTCATATTTAGTTGTTGCAAATTGAAACTCTCGCATTCTTTAATTATCAATATTCTCTTGTCTTTGGTTGCTTGCACACATACCGAGGGCCATTATTTCTTTCTTTCTGCCTATATTTTCTGTTGAGCATATATATTGTGATTAGTCTTGTATTGCGTTTTGATGATGCAGCCAATCTCTTGACCAATATGAAGATAAAGTTTGACTATGCCTTTTCTCGCAACTCTTTAACTTGTTGATGCAATATTTTATGTCTTGTGCAGTGGTCGGGTAGTTTTCATGCCACTATTTTGATTGTATCAGTCACCTAGAGCACATATTCTTTCTGTTTTCCTCTCATATTTAGTTGTTGCAAATTGAAACTCTCGCATTCTTTAATTATCAATATTCTCTTGTCTTTGGTTGCTTGCACGCATACCAAGGGCCATTATTTATGTGCTGATTTGTCATACTAACACAGATTTTCTAAGTAATTATCATGACATAAGCGTTAGGGACACCCCCTGTGGTTGGCCAAGTTCCAGCCCAAATGGAGAAGCATTCAGCTAGTGACCTAGGGCTGATTGCTTATTAGTTATTACTCAGTTTTATTTGCTGCAGATGCTGGAGTCATTGCTGTCCATTGGTGCATCTCTGAGTGATAACAGGCATCACACCCATTGACCTCTCATAGGTCCTAGGGCCTATTGCAGGCATGATTTTGCTCCAATCCCTGGAGCTTTCTTGGGCATCTCACCTACCGACCACTCACAGGTCCTTGTGCCTATCTCAGGCATGGACCGCTCCAATCACTTGAGATCTCTGGGCATCGCATTCGCTGAAATCCTCTGATAGTGGCTCCCTATCATAGGAAACAATCTTCTCCATATGCTGGTTAGAAAACTTTAGTTGTACTGGCGTTGATACCATGTTACAATTTTAGATCATGGTAAGTAGATTTCGCACTTCGAAATTCAAACCCTGAAACTAGGAAACTTATTGCTGATAAACTCCTAGCAAAACTGCGAAATCTGAAAGCTAGATTCCACAAACACATGACACTGAAAAACACATACAAGTACAAATATGAACTCTCAATCACTCATCTGTCTATTAACTCAGTAAAACAAAAATTACACTGTAATAAGCTCAAAACCTTACTGTCTAACTCTGACTTCTACCCAAAATTGAATGTTTTACACAATCGTCATGCCATTTTTTATAGACTAAGAACAGTTAATGTAGACAAAAATAGAATGAGTACTGCCCTTATGGTGAGCCTAGGCTAGGAAGACAAGACCCAACTTCTACCTGGAATAGTGTGCCCAGGTATATAATAAGAAGATTGCTTGGAAATCAACACTTAGAAATTATCAGTCTCCAAATTTCGAAGTTCACCTCGTTTCCCAGTTTTTTGATCTTCCTCTTCTCACAAATCCGGGCTTGCTTCTTAATTATGTGGCCACCAACGTTGCCATGTCAATGGCAAGATGGTCTCTAAGCTCATCAGGGATGATCATCATTTACCAACAAAGACATATTTCTTCTGCTAATCCATTCATACTGCTCATTGTTCAATGATCTTGTCCCTCCATGCTCGACCTTTTGTGACCTATACTCTACCTTGAAAGAGTGAGCAAATTCTTTCGATTGTTTCTTATTGAAGGTGCTGACCAAGTAAAGATATGAGTGCTCGGCAATTCAGTATCCTCCTTCTTGATAGTCTTCGTGTAAATTTTCTCAATGTCGATTATATAATTAGCTTCAAGGTCCAAATGCCAAGAAATTGGGTTGTTTTAACTTTTACATGGCCATTTTCCCTTGCTTGGCAATTTGATGATTCCACTGTGTGACAGGCATACCAAGCACATCACTCCAGTTGTTCTCTCCTTTCTTTATGCACTGCTCGCTTAATGATTGCATCTTTTACTCAATGATTAGTTCATGTGCTTACTCCTTTCTTCACCAATCACAATCATTCTCCATGTTGTCGAGCATAGGTTCTAAGCAAACTCATCTTTGCTTGGGAAACTGAGTTTAGACAAATTTGTGATCAGATATTATTCTTTGCTTGACAGAGGCTTGTTACTTTGCTTGATGCTTAACGTTTCTCCTTGCCCAATGCTTGGTGTCTGCATTCTCCTTCTGTTTACCACTCACAACTCTTCTCCTTCCCCTGAGCAAAGGTTTCAAGCAAAGTTTCCTTTGTTCACAATTGATACTTAGGAATTTTTTTACTTGACAGATGAACCCATTGCTTGATGGATCCATACTTTTTTGTGTGCTGCCTCACTCGATAGCATCAATTTGCCCTTTGCTCAGCAAGTTAAACACACCTCTTGTTTCAAGCTTACTGAGCACAATATTCCTTTACTGCTGATCGAAGTCCCAAGCACATTATTCTTCTCATTGAACTAGACTTAACCAATTTTTTTCTCTGCTTTCACCCTTTGCTCAAAATTTAAGCACAATGGTTTCCCATAATGAATCTCTCAACAAATTTGTGACTTTCCTGCAAAATCTTATAGCACAAGCACTTATCTTTGTTGGGCTTAAATTTGAAAAACCTCTTCAAGCTTAACATGTGATTTCGAGTGATAATAGGCACACAACAATATAGAACACAGTAATGTTTATTATCATGTGTAAAAGTTCTATACATCACTCTGTCAAGGAGAGAGCATGAGATAAAAAAAGGTTCTGCAATCTATGCTCTGTGTAAGAAAGCGTGTAAGAAACAGGGCATCAGATAGAAAAAGGATGACTAACTATTTATTATGCTTCATATAATACATTGTATATATAAAATTACTTCTCAGTTATATTAATGTGTATTGAGTTCTTAAAGCAATTCAGTTCTGTCACTGAAGGTGGAGTGACTATTCCTCTGAATAACATTATTCCAGTGCAAAATGTAAATTTTGAAGGAAAAGTTTGCGTAAATTCTCTGACCTCCATTTTTTGCACTCTTTGGACTGTTGGAAAGATCTTGAAGAGATCTACCACTTTGTTTTCTGGACTTTTGATGATTCTGCACAAATTTATCCTATGTTTGAAAGAATATAAAGGGGAACTTTTTTACAGTAAAAAATATTTTTTCCATAACATTTTACTTCGACCTTTATTTTTTGTGCTCTTTGGACCATTAGAAATATATAAAATTGATACACAACTTATTTTCTATACAATTTTACTGATTCTGCAAAGAATGCTACATGTTTTTAGAAGAATAAAATTAGAATCTGTTGACATGTAAGCCTTTTTAAGGAATATTCCCTGTATCTTGTATTTTTTCACAGTTTTATTTTTGAAATTAGGAAAAGATCATAGCAAAAAAGTTGTAGGTAAATTCAATATATTTTTAATGGTCCAAACAACATGAAAAATGGTGGTCAGGGCACATTATGGTAAAATACCAAAAGTTTTCTTTTAGGTGTCAAAAAATAAATTTTCTGTTTCTTCTAAATTTAGGAATAAATGTGTAAAATAATGAAAAGTACTGAGCAATAAAGTTGTAGGTATCTTTTTTCTTTTTCCAATGGTCCAAACTTCACGAAAAAATGAGATTGGAGTAAAAAGCTATGGAAAGATAACCAAAAAGATGCTAAAAGGATACATTTTTCGGGTGGAAAAAACTTTTATGAGTGTCACCTGATGCTATGGCATGGATGTGATGCTATAGGAACGTTGATGGGTATTCTGTAATGGTGTGGGAAACAATTGGCATCATAAGTTGTAGACGTGCATGTTGGGTAGAGGCGCACTATAGGCAGAGTTCTGCACATTGTGCTGATGTGTGGAAAGTGTATTGAGATGTATGAGCACAACAAGAATTTAGTGCACCAAATGATGTAGAGGATTTACAGGCATAAGGCTCTACCCCCTTGACCCTGCACATTATCGACAACAAGAGGTTGTCAAGGGAACTAACCCTTGCGACTCCACGGGGTGCACTATGCATCATAGTCTTGGATTAGTGCACACAATTGGAAGGCACTAAAGTGGTCCAAATGGAGGAGGCTGATGCGAAGGATGGGTGCTACTTGGTGCGCATGAGGATATGTGCCAAGAACTTGTGGATGTGCTCAAAGTGCTTGACAATCATGAAACCCCAATAGTAAAACCATACTGTAACAATGATGAAAAACTCTACCTTAGTGCTGAATCAACCACATTTGTCCCAACTAGATAATAGATAATTTGTCACCACAACTAAATTGACTCTCATATATTACCAAGAGGGAATGGTTCTAGATGATCGGTGGAGAGAGCAACGTTGCATTAATGTTGAAAACTCTATCATATGCCACCTCCATTCCTTGGAAAGTGTGATAAAACTAGTTAACCTGATGCACCATAACTCTAGACCTACATTGTAATTAATGTGCCTCATGTTTCTAAAAGATGTAGGAGTAAATGTGGATCTTATTTGGATAATGTTGATGCATATTGCAAACATAAACAAAGCAGTTTTAAACTTGAATGCATAGGCGTACCACATATTCCATAGACGACATTTAAATCACTTTCAAAAGGTAATGTGTAATGTCCCTAATCCGAACCCTTTGTAATTGTACATATAGGTTGGTGAGCCATTGGTACCAATTGTAAATGTAAATGTACATATAGGCTGGTGAGTCATTGGCACCAAGTTTTGGTGTTGCATGCACCTGAGTAGTGTGCGAAAATTGTTATCGAAGAAGGGTGCGCACATTTCACAGTGTTGTGCACACTTGAGTAAGTGCGCAGAGATTACTTGGAAGTGTGCATCGAATTGAGTTATATATATATTTGAGGCCGAAGAGCCTGTGTGGTTATGCGGCTGGTGAGACGGGATGCAAATAGTGTTAGATTTTTTTTATTTACAGAGCAGTAGAGTTACCGATGTTCTTTTACTTCTTTAACATCAACTTATATATCATGTACTGAGCAATAGCAACAGAAACAAGAGACAAAAGAACACAAGATATTTATCTTGGGAAAAGCCCAAATGGGGGAAAAGCTCAAATGGGGGAAAAGCCCAACAACCTTTCTTAGATAGATTCTATTCAAAAAGCAAGTCTAATCATGAACCAACAGATAAACCCTGGCACAAAGGCTAGCTCAAAGTACAACCAAAAATACCACCCCAGCTACAACAACAACACCATACAGTGGTAGCGCACCTTTACCAAGTGTAGTGCACAAGAGAGAGAGATACCACAAAGACTGAACAAGAATAACCTATGCCACTGCAGCCGCTGCATCACCTTCCTCAAACTTGCGCCTTCTTTCTGAGTGGATGAGAGAGTGTGTTCAAATTTGTTAAGGCACCTCCTATTTATAGTCTTCCTGTCCTCTTTACTAGGCTGACTTCTCTTCTGGAAAGGTGCCTCTTCATTTTTCTTTATTCTTCTGGGCCAACTTCTCTTCTGGGGTATTTCCACACATGTTTAATGGTTCTCTTGCTGCCGAAATCTTCTTCTTTTCTAAGAAAGGTCGTCTAGGAGGGAAAGTACCTCCTGCAACAACCAAAATATCAACACTCCCTCTTAGCTAGGGAGGTATCTTTCACGATGTCTTCAACTAGTAGTCCACTGACTACTCTGGAATCAACTAGTAGCACACAACTACTACCATGCCATCGGTAGCTCAAATCGTCCGTCACAGTCTCCAAGACTATGCTGTAATCATCCAGTAGCACACAACTACCCATACTGTCCAGTAGTACATAACTATTGTCCTAGTCTAGTAGTACACAACTACTGCCATAGTTCTCCTGATTGTGCTGCGATCAAACAGTAGCACACAACTACTTCCAAGCGATTGGGTAGTCTCCATGGCAATTAGCTAGTAGCGCACACCTACTACAATGCCATCCAATCTGTTGCCAAACCATAGTAGTACATAACTACTGTCTAGTGGTACACAAACACCGCCAGTGGAACACATCCATCGTAGTAGCACACAACTACTGTCCAGTGATACACAATCACTGCTAGTAGAACACATCCACCGTAGTAGCACACAACTACTGTCTAGTGATACACAATCACTTCCAGTGGAACACATCCACCATAGTAGCACATAACTACTGTCGAATGATACACAATCATTGCTAGTGGAGCACATCAACCGTAGTAGCACACAACTACTGTCCAGAGACACAAGGTCTCTATCCCGCAAGCAATTGGTAGCTACACAAGCTACCACCATGCATTCCAACAGTCTCTATGATTATGCAACAATCAACTAGTAGCACACAACTACTACCGTGCCATCAGCCATAATCACAGTCTGCAATCCCTATGACTATGCCACAATCAACTAGTAGCACACAACTACTACCATGGCATCAACCATAGTCATAGTCGATGGTCTCTATAACTATGCAACAATCAACTAGTAGCACACAACTAGTACCATGCTATCAACCATAGTCATAGTCTCATCCAGTAGCACAAAGCTACTCCCATAGTCCTCACGACTATGCATGTGATGTTTCTTCTGTCATCGGGTCCGACAATGCATTACCCCCTCAGTCACCTCACATGACTAATCTAGGGAACCCTTGGCCATAGGGGTTCGTCGATGGGAGGAGAAACAACACACCTCCCTCTTAATGAGGGTGGACATTTTGCATCATGCCAAGCTTGTCTATGAAGTACTCATACTTCACTCTAGACAGAGGCTTGGTGAGAATGTCCGCTATCTACTCATTTGTGGATATGTATTGGAGCTCTATAGCTCCTCTTTGCACCATGTCTCGGATGTAATGATATTTGATCTCTATGTGCTTTGACTTGTCATGAAAGACAAGGTTTACGCAACTTTGATTGTCACAATGTATCAAAGTTGGATCCTGTTATCCACCAAGTTGCACTAGGATGGACTTGCAGATGAGCCGCCAAAGATTGAACTAATACTTGTTCAAAATTCAGAGTTCAAAAGTCCAACCGGCCAGTATGGCCCTTTTTCAACTTTTTACCACATTTCCATACCCCGCGGGGAATTGTAATAAAATGACTTAAGCATGTGATTTTTGTAAAAAGTTTAGCCACCCAAGGCTTAAACACTAGTACTTTACTCTAGAGTGTTTTTTTTTACTAGCTAATTATATTTTGCTCTTTAAGCGATCTATAATTTTCGAGTTTTTTCACTCAATAACCTCCAAAGCTGGAGTAATTGTACCAGCAGATATGACTTGGGGAGTGTTTTAAGTCTAGAGTCCTATGTATATAACCATGCTAAGCATTATCCTAGAGTTTCATGGGAATGTGCTAAGTCCCCCTTTGGATTTTTTTTTAATTTTTTCAATTAATAAAAAATTTCCCATAAAACGAGATATTTTAATTGTAATTTGAGTATGCATTTAAAAAGTGGTACTAGGAGGCATTATATGCCTTGGGGGTATTGTTTTTACACTCAGAATACCCACTTTACCTAAGTATCCACTTTGTGAGTGAAATTAGTGATTTTTWATCACTTAAAATTAATTTTACTCACAAAAAGGGTCATAAAAGACAAATAAAAGGAAAAATCAGCAATCCTTAAATCAAGGAAACATGTYTGSRACATGTTTTCCTTGTYTCTATAGTCTACTSAWGTGGTGGCAAGTTGTCTCAARKGGAAAKCRACTTAATTGGAAGAGAGTTGTCATGAGTTGGAYRTCCAAGAAGGAAAGGYRCACTTTCTTATTTGGTCAYGCTTTTTCTCTTTGGAAACATCTTCCTYATCCTTGAGTTGAGTCGCCCTTCTAAATGGGAAACTTTTCCTTTCATGTTTGGGAAGGAAACATCTCTCCCATGTTTAGAAACATCACRCTTTCATGCTTAAGATGACTCGCCCTTGCGATGGGGAAACATCACGCTTTTTCTTGGAGATAACTCGCCCTCCTTCTTGGGAAACATCACTTTCTCATGCTATATAAGAAAGTCGACCCCTCCTTTCATACTAGTTGGAGCTATTGGAGGATTGCTATTGTATTTGCTATTGTAATATCATTCTATTTGGAATAAAAAGCTTTGGAGGTTATTTTTGATGATCAAGCTTCATGTGTGGATCTCATTTGTCAGTTGTGTGCCAATTTGTGAGGTAATTTGCTTTTTTTTCATGTTTGATTATTAGATTGTGGCCTTCAAGTGGAGTTGTCTCCAAGAAGGATAAGATTATAAGAGCTAAGTTACTTTATAATATTGTTGTTTCCTTGTATATGAATATTTTATGTTGCATATCCATTTCGATTAATGTTTATGCTTTCTTATGCAAGAAACACTATTCTACTAATAGGTTGTTGGAAAGAAGTATCTAAGTGTGCAGGTTCTCACAACTTGAAGAGGAGGATAGGCATTGTTGCACTCTCTTCTCCTTCAAGCCTTTCAAGAAAGACAAAAAGACCCTCTTTGACCCATCAAGAAGACCCCACATTGCCCAAAGTTCCAAGGCTTTGAAGATCCTTCTCTCTCTTTCTCAATACATCATCATTTCTCTAGTTACCTTAAAGATCTTATATACAAATTATTTAAATCTGATTTGAAGCTTAAAGATATTTAGTTTCAATTTTGCATATAGAGGAAAAACTAGATTTATTTTTTGCATCTAAAAGTTTTTATTTCAAAGCATAAGATCTAGAGTAGGAAAAGAGCTAGTTTTGTCAAATTTGTCTTCTAAATTCATAAAGGATAAAGGTAGTCTCTTTTTCTAGGTGCTTCATTTATATATTTGGCATTTAAGTGCTTGCAATTTGCTGCCTTAAAACAACAACAAAAGATCCTAAGGAAGCAAGCTTTCTAGCTTGATTCCTTAGTTCCTTTTTTCAATTTTCAATAAAATTTAACTTAGAAAAATTTGGGATTTTTATTACCAACATCCCAAGACACTTTTAAAGTGTTTTTGGGCATATTGTACCTTGGTTTGCTTGCTGTTTTGTGCAGGTTTGCGGAAGAACAAGGGGATATGCTGCCCAAATCTTGAAGATTAGGAGCTTCCAAGACCCCGAAAACAACCTTGCACCTTTGGGAAACATTGTAAAATCCTAAGTTCTCATTTTGATCCATTTTATAAGGATCCAAGCTCCCTTAGAAGGAGATCATTATAACTTAAATAATAAAAGAGTGGCTATACAACGCCCCAGTTTTGTTTCCCTAGGAAGGGGTGGTGGTGTCTTGTGGTGTGATTGAGTTTTTCTCTAAGTGTTTTTCATTTTTGCTTTCATAACTAAAAAGGATAAAACAAAAACAACAATCTTTAGTATAGTTTCATTTTAATTTAATTTTGCATAATAATCACAATCTTAGATTAATTTTCCTTTTTGCAAAGTAGAACACTAGTTGCTAGATTAACTTTTTCATTTTTGCAAATTCAATTTGGGAAATAAACCTGTCCCCTCAACTCCTTGCAAGAGGCTGGTCAGTGAGGACTTTAGTAATTAGAAAATCTTTATTTTCTGTCATTTCAATTTAGAGCAAATAAACATGTCCCCTCAGCGCCTCGCAAGAGGCAGGTTAGTGTGGACAATAGCTTAATTAGAAAACATTTACTTTTCAGTGTTTTACTTTCTGTTTAAAATAAACCTTCCCCTTTGTTGATATTGGATAGCAAGGAAGGTCTTCACCATGCACGACATCCTGGCATGGAGGAGGACAATGAAACTTATACAAGTTGATGGGTTAATCTTTTTCTTAAAATTGTACTTAGGAAAAAGTACATTAAATGGGTTATATTTTAATGTTGAATTAATGAGTACTTTTTATAAAGTTAAAGTGAGAAATAATTTAAGTTGTGGTCTTTTAATCTTGACCATTGATCTCATAAGGTGTATGAGGATCAATCTTGGCCCTCCATCCTTTTGGAGATAGGGTTTCTCACTTGCTCATTGAGTAAAAAGGAGATCAACTTGGATAGGGGTGCATTATGCACAAGAAAGAGGCAATTTTCTGAAGAGAGAAAGAGCAGAATTGCTTGACGGTTTGGAGAGAGAGTTTGCAAGGAGACAGAGGAGGTTTCTACACTGAGATTAGCACACATCTTCAACAATGTAGAGGTCTTTTCCTACAGATCTGATCATGAGGATTTGCAGAAGGGGGCCATACATTTGTTGAGGAGGTTTTGTATTTGGTTGGACTGATTTTATTGTAAGAGATCTCTATATTTTCTTGCTCAATAATAATAAAATCCAAATCTGCTGCACTGGTTTTTTTTCCGGGGTTTTTCTAGGGACGAATTGTTCAAAAATTACTTGTGTACATGTGATGTGATTGATGTTATCTTTTACTGCTAAGTTCCTGGTTATTATTTTCTGCTGTGTATTATTTATTTGTGAAGAAAACCTGACAGAATCAGTTAACAAAAAAATTAATTGACTTAGTGAACTGGGTTTGAAGAAAATTTCACACCCTCAGCTCTTGGTGCCTGTTCCTGACTCTTCTAGTTGTGAGCTTGCCTCGATCTTATGGGAGTAAGTTTCAAACACACCGGGTTGGTTAGTGCAGATTAGATTAACTAGGACAATCTTTAGGAGTTATTTCTGGTATGGAAACATAAGAGAATTTGTGTAAGAAATCCGGTAGGAACTTTGAGATCTAGGTTCTCCCTATTGGATCTCCCACATTTTCTTGAGCTTGTGTGCAAAATCAGAGGGATATTCTCCCTATTGGATATTCGGCAAGCTCAACCTCCATCCTAAGAAATATTCTCTTGGAGGCCACATCTAGAATAGTTTTATTTCCATGCAATAATAATCATATCTCACTTATTTTAAAATTTTCAAAGGCAATATCACAAAGCATGCATTTCATTCAGCAACCCACGATCTCATTAAGGCACTGGTCTCATTATTTACACATATCTTTGCTACACTTTCATATGTGCAAGAGCTTACTTTCATTCATTATATTTGTGATCGTTTAATAAGCTTGTGGTTTATTACTTGCAGATAAGTTGTATCCTTTATCACATTTTGTGCAAGTATCTTATGTATTGGACATCTCTTTTCATCAAGCTTTTATCTTATGAATGAATGAATGAGTATCATATGCTGCTAGTGTAAGCTTTACTTTGATATACTTGTCTTTACTTGCAATAAAACTCCTAGAATTATTCCTTTGCTTAGATTAGCTTAAGCCATAGTATTTTGTTAGGGACTACCCCCCTTGGCTTTGCTAGGAGTTGGCCTAGATGGAGGAGTCGAGGATCAGGTGACAACACCTTGACTCGAGACTTGCCCCCAAGGACACACTGAGTGGATTGAATATTTCTTCCACATTACCAAGTGTGTATAAAGGCGACAACAACTCCAAATCTAGATCAAATATCCCTGCAAGCAACTTCCGAAGCCACACTGCTTCATGGCTTTCCACACTAGTTGCGATATACTCTGCCTCTACTGTGCTGAGTGCCACTGATGTCTGCTTCCTGCTCAACCATGAGATCATACATGATTCGAAACCGAAGCAACATCTGAATGTGCTCTTCCGATCCACTGCACTCCCTGCCCAGTCAGAGTCTATATATCCCTGCAAATTAACTTCTCCATCCGAGACATATCTAAGTCCATATCCAACCGTACCATGCAGGTACTTCAACACATGCTTTGCTGCTATCCAATGTACATGTCTAGGTTCAACCGTGTACTAACTCAAAGTGCTCACTGCAAAGCATATGTTCGGCCTGGTGTTAACCAGGTACATCAAAGATCTAATCAATTGTCTATACATCGTGAGATCAACCAAATTTGAAGATGAATCACTCAAGAGCTTCAGATTTGTAACCATAGGTGTGGTCATGGAATTGCAGTCCATCATCCTGAATCTCTGCAGGATCTCAACTGTATATATTTTCCTTGGTTAAGGAAAATCTCATCTGGTCTCTGCCACACCTCTAATCCCATCAAATCCAGATCCTTCATTTCGAACTCTGAAGTGAGCTCCCTCTTGCACCCATCTGTGAGCTACTCATCCTCTGTAAGAAACAGGTCATCCACATATAGGATCAATGGGAAACCATTCCCAAGCTCATCAAGTAACTGTTTGATCTGGCATATCATTCGCCGGGTGCCTGCTTAGGCTTTAATCTACATACATGAGACTCCTTCTCATGTATCTTGTGGCTGCTCTATGTACACTTCTTCTGGCTACTGGAGCAAGTGTCTTGTCATAATCTTCTCCCTCTTGCTGGAAGAATCCTCTGGCCACAAATCAAGCTTTGTATATTTCTATGCTGCCATCTGCAGCATGCTTGATCTTGTAGATCAACTTGGAAGTCACCACTGACTTCCCTTATGATCCCGGAACCAAGGAAAAATTCATATCCTAGTCCTTCTGACCGGCTTCCTCCTCTGTCACTGAAACAAGGGAATCCTCCCAGGAGGTCTCATATCTCTTTGAAGTCTCTGAAGCTTCGATCTAGCCTCTTGTTTGTCAGTCTTGGAAGACGTCTCTGAATCTAAGGAGGAATACTTTCTGAATGAAAGTCTCTAAGCCACTGACTCTCTCTGAGATCATGATCACTCTGTGTCTGCGTGCTCCCTCTGAAGCTTGACTCCCTCTGAGTCTATATAATCTCTGGAGCCATTTGCTCCCTCTGCATGTGCTGACCTCATCTGCAGTTTGATCTCCTATGAACTGTCCTGGCGAGGCTGCTCCTCCCTACTGAATCCCGAGGGCTGACTCCCTCTAAACTCTAGCTCCTTTTGAGCTAGTACTTGGTGGGGCCGCCTGCCTCACCACTGGTGGAGTCATCTTCTCCTCCTCATGATATGGCTCATCAATGCCATATATCTGTATCTCCTTTGCATTCTGCAAAGTATCATTGGACATTGCTGGTCTCTTCCTGGTCACTCTAACGGTTCTGGGTAGGTCCTTCTGGCTCTACTGACTCTCCTTGGTGATCTGAAGAGTGATCAACTGAACTAGAGGGATCTGTATGGTCATCTTCGGAGCCTTCTACTTCTTACAATCGATCTCCATATGAGATATTTTGTATTCGTAGAAGTACCCTTCTTGCCAGAAGGTTCTAACTTCGTCCTCTTCTCCTTCATTATATGAATGTGCACAACTCTATGTTTGGATAATCTGCTCCATGTCTCAGCTAAAGACCATCTAAACTATTGTCTCCTGCAACCGTCATTATAGCTCCCTCTCAGAGCTATTACCTATGACCTGCTCGGAACAAGAAACAAGAACAACATCTCTGTGGTAACCTCCATGGAATTTACAAGATAACTTGGCTAGAACAAGGTCAACAATCAAGAACATCTCGTAGAGGAGATCAATTTATCTTGTAAACAAGTGCATTATTAATATGAGCATTTACTTAATGGTAGTCGTACCAACAATAATCAAGTGTTACTAAACTAGCAATAGCAATAGCAATAGCAATAATAGAATTCTAAAGACTATTATTCTAGTTACAACACTTACTTAAACTGCAACAATATAAAATATCAAACCTGATATGCAAACCTGGAGTTTAGATGCTGTTGTCCCACTTGAGTTGTCTTCTATAGTTTCCCAGTCATGTGCTTGGAAGCACCACTGGCTAAAAGACATACTCTTCATCCTTTGACTTCTGCTCTTCAACATCTGTTGCATGTGCATGGTGCTTCTTCTTTCCCTTTTCATGTTTAAGAGGACATTGTGTGGCATAATGTCTTGTCTCCTTGCAGTTGTAGCATCTGATCTTTGACACATCCTTCTTATAACGTGGTCTCTTAGATTTCTTCGGACTACCTTCTTCCCTTTCTTTCCTTTTCTTCACTTGAGCAGCAAGGGCTTGATTTTCATCATCATTTGTCTTCTGTGACTTGGATATCAATCTGGATTCCTCTTGGGTACAATCTACCCATAACTTGTTAAACTTGGGCAATTTGCTTCTAGCACAAATCCCTTGAACGAATGGATCCCAAGAGGAAGGAAATCCATTGAGTGTAGTGGTCACAAGTTCAGCGTCATCTACTAGATCTCCAATGGCTGCTAACTGGTCTTTGATTTGTGAGATCCTCATGAAATAATTGGCGACTGTTTCCGACTTGTTCATTGTTGCATTTATGAGTTGATGCCTTAGAGTAAGCTTCCGGCTGGTATTCTTACTTTCATAGTGTGGTTAGGGCATCAAAAATTTCCTTCGGTGTCTTCAGTTCTGATACATTAGGTATCGGATGGTCTTTTATTGAGTCTATCAAGATCCTCTTGGCCTTTATCTCATTCTTCCTGAACTTTGCTTTAGCGTCTTCTTCTTCTGGTTTTGGAAGAACTTGCTTGACATGATCCAATAACTCATTCTCCTCTAGAATGAGAAGTACTCTATGCTTCCAGGATTTGAAGTTATCTGCTCCATCCAATCTATCCTCAACTCTCATACTAGTTGACATTTTCACTGGTAGAAACCCTCGATCTGAGAAATTTCAAATTTTTGGATTTCACCAAATTGCAGACTGAAGGTTGCAGGAGGTGCGCTAGGGTAGGGCGAACTTCCCAGTGAAAGAATTATCCCCAACGACCTTGGGATAGTGCTCAACGAGCTTGACAAAGAGAGTGTGATGCAGTGGCAATGTACTGAGGCAAGATCTTCCTTCCAGTGGTCAAACTGTTCTGAAGGTAACCAACTCTGATACCATGTTAGATTTATTTTATTTACAGAGCAGTAGAGTTACCAATGTTCTTTTACTTCTTTAACATTAACTTATATATCATGTACTGAGCAATAGCAGCAGAAACAAGAGACAAAAGAACACAAGAGATTTATCCTGGGAAAACCCCAAATGGGGGAAAACCCAACAACCTTTCTTAGATAGATTCCGTTCACAAAGCAATTCCAATCATGAACTAACAAATAAACCCTAACACAAAGGCTAGCTCAAAGTACAACTAGAAATACCACCCCAACTGCAGCAACAACACCATACAACACCATACAGTGGTAGCGCACCTTTACCAAGTGTAGCGCACAAGAGAGAGATACCGCAAAGAATGAACAAGAATAACCTCTGCCACTACAGCTGTTGTGTCACCTTCCTCAAACTTGCACCTTCTTTCTGAGTGGATGAGAGAGTGTGAGTGAGTGTGTCCAAATGAGCTAAGGCTCCTCCTATTTATAGTCTTCTTGTCCTCTTTACTGGGCCGACTTCTCTTCTGGAAAGGTGTCTCTTCATTGTTCTTTATTCTTCTGGGCCGACTTATCTTTTGGGGTATTTCCACATCTGTTCAATGGTTCTCTTGCTTTAAGAAAGGTCGTCTAGGAGGGAAAGTACCTCCCGCAGCTACCAAAACATCAACAAATAGGCCAATGCGCCTATCCTTGTAAAATGTAATCACACTCAAGTTATTAATATTATCACATCATTGCGTGCAGACAAATCAAAAGAAAAGAGACAGGGGGTTAACTCCACCGGAAAAAGAGAAAAGGGGGGAACTTAAGTCCTAGGGAATATTTTATTAATATTTATGGAAAAGTGTAAGTTATGGATAATTATTTATCTTAAGTTCCCGAGGGATGGGGAACGAGTCACCAAGTGGCTAAAGCTACTTCTGAAGGTGACAAATGTTGAGTTTAAGGCATGCAATATATATTGTTGGCCTTAGTGTATTTAGGGGAAATTCATTCATTCTCATGGGAAGAAGGGGTCGAACCATCTGAGGGAGGACTCCCACTACTTTATTTGCAAAGAAGAGTTGTAAAGGGGTTTTTTGTATTGTAACCAGAGTAATAGCTGTCGAAGAGGCGGGTTGTCAGGCCCGTGAGCATTCTCTCAGGTGAGAGATTTGTTGTCGAAAATGAGGGTTGTCAAGTCCATGAGCATTCTCTCCAAGTGAGAGTTTTGCTGGGAATTGTTCCTTGGTGTGTTGGGCATCAGTTGTAGGTCTCTAAGACTTCCTGTCTGGCATGTTGTTGGAACCCTGGAAGGGAACTGGGGCAACCAAGGGACTGTTGAGCAAAAAGGGGGCACATTTCCTTGGGTGTAACAGGCGCGTGGGGAATGAGAGACAATAGGCTAGTTGCAGCAGTGGCACCTTGGACTGAACAATTTTGTTGATTATCAGACCTTAGCTTGGCATTAGGATCCCTTTTGCCCTGGTGGAGTTAAACCCCAACTTGAGGGTGACATGTTGCTGAAAGTATATGAGCAACAAAGTCTATGGCTGGGAGGAACGTCTGAGTTCTGCGCGCAATTGGTGAATTTTCATACAAGAGAAGTGTCTTTATGTGCTTGTCTCATTTACTGTGTGCTTAATTATCTATGTTTAATATGGGTTTAATTCTTGTATGTTGTTGCATATAAGTAATTGTTGTCGTTCTGTACAATGCTCTTGCACATGTAAGTATGGTGTTGATATTTAGTAATTGTAGTCGTGCATGAGTATGACAATTGATGTTAGTTATTCCTGTAAGTTAACCTTATGATATTGGTCACAAGTCTTCATGGCGGAGTTAGAATGGCTGTGTGCGCAGGGAAATACTCGGTGTGGACAAGAGGCTGGATTTGCTTGGGTGCACAGGGAAGCAGTCCGCGTGCACAAGGAGAACAAAATTAGCGTGTGACGTCAGAAAGGTTGAGTGCGCAGTAGTGATCTCATGTTCAGTATGGAATACATGCATAGTAAAGCGGTGTGCTCAGTATGCTTGGGTGCACATTTGCATTGTGTTACTTCTGTTGTTTTAAGGTGTGCAAAAAAGAGGAAAGTTTGTGTGGCGCGATTTAGCTTGGGGCTGAGCACGTTACTTCAAATAATTTTGCGCAGACTAATGTTTTAGAGGAGAATCTGCACACTGGATTTTGGAGTAGAATTGCTCAGTAGTAAGCTGGGTAATGTTACAATATTGTATCAAAAGCAGTTTGATAAGTAACGAGGATGTTACATTGTGGTTTGGTAACGAGGATGTTACAAATTGGTATGAGAGCAGTTTGGTAATGGGGATGTTACATAATGTCTCCCATTATGAAGTGGCCCTCATGGTTCACTTCATGAATTCATCCATGCAAGAGATACCCCATAAGGTCCATGTTAAAATAATAAATATTGATAGGGGATGATATTTTGAGTTACAATGGCATGTTTATACAAATACATGTTTTGGTGATAAGTCATACCCTTTGGGAAAATGGATGACTTATCATTATACAACATAATTGTACATTATGGCCTATGCCTATTATTATAACATAATAATTCTTTATAACATTATGACAATAGTGGTAATATACCCTAGGTGTATTACAAGTGCCCCTCTTAAAATGCTTTGTCATTAAAGCATGGGCAGAGAACACTTCTTCTAATAAACTGATCTATCTTCTAATAACTTTTGCCTATTTGATAAGGTTGAGGACACAAGGAAATATGATTTTCTAATCTTTGAGCAATATTGTTGCATTTAAAACTAATCAATCCATCCTAGGTGGATTCATTTTGGAACTATTCGTTGATAAGATTCTTGATTTGATTTTTTTTTTTTTTCTTTGACTTGTATCGATCTTGGAATGCTTAGGTATGTAAGTAAAGCATTGACTTTGGTTGGGTAACTATGGATGTTGGTACTTTGATTCTTATGTGCTATGAATTCTGTAATTCGAGTGACGATACGATACCTTTAGAAGTTGATCCTTATTAATCTTAGATTTAATATTTTCATGATTTACTTGTGTTGTCGTGTTGATCTTTGATATTTTTGTATTCACTGATGTGTTAATATCCTTTGGCTATGATACAAATTAATCAATGAAAACTGATGGACCTTCAATTGTAACTGAATATTTAGGTGTTGCATTGTTGTTGAATTGATTCTCAATCTCAATCTCTCAATGCTCCTCATCTTATAAAACTTTATTAGTAGCGGCATTAGGCTTTTCCACTTTAATTGAGTCTGTGAGGGTTTCCATATCTACAATTTGGATTTTAACTTTAGAAAAATTCCTTGATTCATTTGAATCAATTTAGGTTTCTTTGTCAGCAATTTGTTTCTGGATTTTGTGTTGTGTCTTCTTCTCATTCTTTAACTTTTTGACTTCTGCAAGTAGATTTTTGTTATGATTTCTCTGGCAAGAAATTCTTTTATTGTTCTTTTTTACCCCAAGGGAAACCCAAGGGATGCTTTCCCATATTTGTGGAGGAGTCCCTATTAAACCCATTAGCATAAACTAGCATGTCTCACCTAGGGGGGATTTGAACCAAGTACTTGCAAGCAAGGAATGAGCCAAATGCCCAACAATATTGGGTTCTAATCGGTTGAGCTAACCCCTTTGGCTAATATTTTTTTATTCATTGTTGTTAGATATGTCTTAACTAATATTTTAGATCTATTCCTTGTGAACATTTTTTATGCTGCTATTTTGTTGTTGGAATTCTGTATCTTGGTTGTTCAATTTCCTTTGGGTTTGAACAATGTCTTTGCCTTTGTTGACAAGGACATGGATCATTTTTTTTTATTTTTCTTATAAATTTTCATAATTTTGTTGTGGTGATTCCTTGTAACTTATGAAACATGACACATCCATTTAGCCCTCCGTGTCGTGTATCCTTTGTGGGGACACAGATTCATGAGGATACGTGTTAGACACGGATTTGGGATGTGTCCTGTGCAGTATCCTTCGTGGGGACACAGATTCATGAGGATACGTGTTAGACATGGATTTGGGACGTGTCCTGTGCAGTATCCTTCGTGGGGACATGGATTCGTGAGGATATGTGTCGAACATGGATTTTGGACGTGTCTTGTGCACATGACACGTCCCAAATCCATGTCCTATGCACATGACACGTCCTAAATCCGTGTCCCAATTTTAGGACATGTGTCATGCATAAGAAAGGTCCCGAGCTCACGTTTTCTCATGGAAGTTGGAGTTGTCAGGTGTTTTGGTGTGCAAATGATGGTTAGTTTTCCCTACTAATGCTATTTAAAGAGGTCCCCACCCCCTCCATTTCACCCACCTTAGTAATTAATGGTAATATTAAATTCTTAAAGTAAAAGGATGAAAATGAAAGATAAAGGAGAATGCCACTTTTACTTAAATTTTTAACATTACTATTAATTGTTTCAGGATGTTTGAGAGTGGTTCCAACCTCATTGGACTTCATATGGAGAAAGTAGAATTTTAGATCCCATTCAAAATTCAGTAGACCTAACGGTATTCAGGATTTCAAGATTGGCAGGATTGCAATGTTTCCATTGGTTTCTATCATGACAGTATGGAACTGGCATTTAGTCAAGAGCACCAAGCCTTTTATGTACCTCGATGTTGGTGGCATTGATTGTTGAACTCTTTTGTCAGGACCCTAGTAAAAATGTACCCTTCACTCAAGTATAAACTCTTTTGTTGAATTCTTCTCTTTGTCATCGTGTTAGGTGACTTAGTGGTGTATGTGCACACTGACCTCTATCTTATTTACATGCATAGAGAAGAATGGTTGACGGGAAAGAAAAAGATGTGGGATGTGTTTCCTGATGATATGGGTTTGGACAATAGTGCTGAATTGGCATTAGTCAACTTGGATCTTAATGAACCAGTGCTACAACTAGTCACTTTTGATGATGGTGATCCTCTCGAGGGGTCATCCACCACACCAACAGATGCATAGATTGCATTGGATATAGAGGAGGTGGAGGATGGAGGAGAGAGCACTGGTAGTGATGCTAATCTTGATGACTATGACATGGAGGGCTATTGACAGTCGTGACTCATGAGCTATGAGATTCTTCCATCTACGGTTCTATTATCTACCCTATGGCTATTTTGTATTTTCCATTGGTATTTCCACCTATAGTATCAGTGACTCTGACTCAATATCTATGTGCATTTTGATTTTGATGACTTATTGAGATTGAGAATGTTACAATGTATAATGAATCATGATTTAACATTTATGTTACATGTTTAAAGTTTAGCATCATGTAAATCTTCTAGTTTCTAACAAAATATGAATCTTTATGTCTAAATTTCATTTTGTATGTGTAATTTTCAAATTTTTTTCATGTATATATATGTGTGTGTGTCCTATTTTCAGGGTCAAAATTTCATGTGTCGGATACTCGTATTTCCGTGTCCTCTGTGTCCCATGTTAGGTGACTTAGCTTGTAACATTGAGTTGCAACATCTTGCACTTCATCTATATCAAATTGATACCTTCTCATTATGTCCCTGTGGGGACATATAGTAATGGTGTTGAAGCATTATTTTGTTCATACTAACTCTAATTTTTGCCAGTGCCAAAGTTTGGCTTTAGTTTTGATTTAATTTATTTTTTACTTTTTTTGGAAAAGTAATTATTTGGCATTTGATTGGTGTTGCAGAGATGATGTCTGCATGGAGTTCTGTGCCAATAGGGGGCGGCAGTCCTATGTCAGCTCCATCTTCCCTGTTGTTAATGCGTTGTCATAAAATTGCTATGGTGATATGATGACTAGTGAAGGGGGGCATGTGTTACACTGCATTTTGAAAAACCTCACCAATATTTCTCTAGCTGGAAATAGTTTTTTTTCAATACCATTGTTATCAAAGACTTCAAGCAAGGTTGAATATCTATATCTCTCTGACAACAGTCTCAGCAGTATCATCTCTTCTTTTTCTTGCATTAGTTCTTTACACTATCTTGATCTCTCCCATAATAATCTATCTGGTCCTTCCCAATTGATGTCCAAAAACTATAATTCCTCAACATTTCTCTCACTAACTTTTTAGGAGGAACCAATGAAGAGGGCATCAAGAAATTTGGTCTTGCGGCCTTCATTAATTTTGGAATTTGTAACAATGCACTCAAAACCCCCTATTAGAAAAATGCCCAATTCATGCCTCCCTTGCCTTCCCCTCTTCCGCATTATATGGTATCCCATTCGTTGAGGAAAGGAGCAAGAGAAGGAATTGTATCAGTTGCTGCAGTCACGTTGGCCGCCATGGCATTCATCTTGCTTTGATTCTATAGAAGACGAAGAGCTTGAGTTAAGAAGAAATGGCTTGTCCCAAAGCCTCCATTTACATGGCAAACAAATAGATTCATAACTAAGTCTGGGCCATTCTTATTCAAGACAGATTGTGGTACATGGGTTGCTGACATGAAGGACTCAACCTCGGTGCCAGTAATCATTTTTGAAAAACCCTTGCTAAAGCTCACCTTCTCTGATCTCCTAGCTTTAACTTCCTGTTTCAACAAAGAATCCTAGCTGGCTGAAGGACAAAATGGTCCCATTTACAGAGCCATATTATTGGGAGAAGTCCATGTAGCAATCAATGAATTAGAGCGGGCAAAGGATTTAAAAGCAGAGGAAGCTGTCTCAAAACTAGATGCATTGGGTTGTCTCAAGCATCACAACATTTTGCCTCTTTTGGGGTACCGCATTGTATTGAAAAAAATTCTTACTTCAACACCTAGGTACTTTGTTATCTAGTGATTTCTTTACTGCAATTAGATTAGCAGCTCACAAAACAATAATACACTACTGAAATATTCAACTCAATATCATGCAGCGGAAGCATAAACTAGGAAACCAAATCAAGCACATAACAACACCAAGATTCGGGTGAACCCCTGGGAAAACCCGGAGGGAAAACCAATCCAATGATGCTTTTATTAAGGTGAAACCAGGGCTCCCATAACAGGACGTTTCCCAATGCATCTGCGACTTTCCCTTCTCTGGCCCACGGATGTCCACGCCTTTCCCTTCTCTGACCTGCGGATATCTGCGCTTGTCTCCTCTGAGACCCGCGGATGTGTACGGAAAGCCCGTATGACAACCTCCGTACGACTTTGCTCTTCCCTCTGGTCTCTGTCCTTTGAAACCCACCTGTGGCTACTTCTGCTCTCTCTCCTCCTTGACCTGTATGACCTCTAGATGGAAGTCCTTCTCCACCTATCAAGATCTTGAATCACGGTCCTTTGTGATTCAACCCTCTCATCAATACTTGGATGAACTTTCTTCACCCAACCAATGAGATCTCCTCACTCTAGTGTAAGCAAAAGTCCTTTGCTCCTACACTCTTCTCTAGCAAAAGTCCTTTGCTATCCTCAACTTTGGTCTCTCACCAAGTCTCTCACAAGTGTATCTCACACAAGTCCCTACCTTGGTCTTTCACCAAGTCTCTTGACCTCGACCTCTCGTCAACAATCCCGACTGTGTCGACTCCCTCAACACAAGTGACTTCCTCTCGAAAGAACTTCTCCTATACCCCAGCCTTACTTTTATAATCATGAGTTACAATCTATTTCTAATATTCAAAGTGATCTACGGTTGAGATTACTTCACACCCACTTAAGATTTAGATTACATGCTGCATCCTAAGCATGTCCTTAAATAACTCAATTCACTAATAAATACAATTTTACTTTAATTAATTCCTTCTAACTAAAGTAAACTTAAGACTGGAATATTTTCGACTACTTCCACATGCAAAACACATGCCTATGTGGAAGTACCTGTCTGATGCTACCAAAACATCAACACATTGCTGGGAAAGAGAAATTGCTAATCTGTGAATTTATGCACAATGGCAACCTCCATTAATGGCTTCATGAGCTTCTGGGAATGCAGCCTAATATCGGAAGACTGGAGTATGGACACATGGGAGGAGCAGCAGATCGAAGGGGTTACAGTCTCCAGGGAATGCATGGGATGGATTACCAGGCACAACATAGCTTTAGGAATGGCCAGAGCACTTGCATTTTGCCACCATGGGTCATCCTCGCCAATCATTCATGGAGGCCTGACACCATTTAATGTGCTGTTAGATGACAATTTTGAACCCTGCATTGCTGAATCCGAGATCAGATACCTTTCAAAAGTATCAGTTCGACCTGAAATCCTCAATTCTGTATGTGTTGCTCCTGAATCCATTCAGACTCTTGATGAATGTGCAAAGGCTGATGTCTATAGTTTTGGGGTTGTGTTATTAGAATTGGTCATGGGCTGAAGGGCTTCTGATAGGGGTTTTCCTGATGGGTTCAATGGGAATTTGTTTGGTTAGGTTTGTTTTCTGATGAAAGAAAAGCACGGCGTTAGTGGCAAGTGCCCTGAACCCAAGGTTGTTCAATGCTGCCCCTGCAACACAAATGCTGGATGCTTTGAGAATTGGGTATCTCTGCACTGCAGAGTCACCCTCCATGCATCCCTCTATGCAGCAGGTGGTTGGTCTTTTGAAAGACATCCGACTAGACCCAGCTCAGACCTGATTTGTTTCAGCTTATTGCATAATCTCTGTCAAAAAGAGGCTACCATAGCAATGGGTTGAGTGCTTTTGTCAACTTATATGTATTCTAGTTACAGTTATTATTTCACTGGTAATGGCTACAATTGGCATTAAAAAGATGTTTCTTATTCCCGAGTGCTAAAAAATTGGTTAGGGCTTGTGCTTTGGATTGGGATTGTGTAGTTGTTTACAGGAGATCCAAATACCCAGAAGAATGTTTCCATTATTGGTTTGCTTAAAACATTGGCAGAATTGAAGATTGAGCTCAAGGTTTTTCCATTCCAGGTATCTGTACTACTTATGTTTCTAAGGATGTGCCCAAACCATGTTCTTCTTGGAAAACGAAGAATGTACAAAAGCTATAAGTTATAACGTCCCAATGGTTTCTGTTGATTATTTTAAGAGAAGCGATCTTGTGGCAACCTCGGAAAGGTATCATTTTTTAATTGAAAGCAGGGAATTTATTGTATAGGTTCAGATGTCAAGGGTTCCATTCCATGTTTATGTTTAATATGTATGGATTTGTGCACAGATTTTATAATGCTATAAAATGCATGCAGTTAGAAAATGCAAGTGGCCGATGATTAAGAATCAGACATAAATTTGAGATATTTGCACAAAGAGGAGCAGTGTTCGTTTTGCAGTGTGCAGTTTGGGTGAGGCGATCATTAACTTTTGTGTGTTTCTCTGTAACTACACATTGTATCTGAATGATACATGAGCTGCTATAATTATAAACGCTAGCATAGATTCATATATATATATATATATATATATATATGCAGCCTTGAGCTTTGCGACTTCAGTTGTGTAGCTTGTATTCTCAGTTGAGTATCTTGATTGTTTAGTTTCATGGTTGCACTTGTTAGTTTGAGCCACAGACCTGCTTCTTGTTGTTATGTTTCAATTGATGATTATTTGTTTTCTAGTTGCTTGGTTTTGTGAAAATGCCCCTTTTCAGTGTTGAGAAGTCTTTTTACTGGTAGCCGTATTGTAATTTCCTTGTTAGTCTACTTTTTTTACACAGGAAAATTTGTGTCTGCCAAATGAGATCTTGAAGATGTCCATGATTGTATTTCAGATTTTACAATTATATATATATATATATATATATATATTTTTTTTTTTAATTTTCTAACCTACCTTTTCCTCAGTTGATGTGGTTGTCTGCTCGTTGATTGTATTTGTGCATTATTTTATTACAGATTTTCTTATTTATTTTGGTTTATGTGGTTATCTACTTTGGGGTAGCAAATCCGGGTTCATTACAAGTCGAATGTTATTCATTTTCCATTGGTAATGAATACTAGATTAGCAATTGTACTTTACAGTTTATACCTTTATGTATTTAGGTCAACTGGCTGAGTGGCTAGAGTAATTTTAGCAAGTATAAAATGCTTGTTACAATTAAACACAGTAACAATATAGTTTTGAAAATTTGGCTCAACCTCAATATATGGCAGAAATTTCACCATGAGAAACAGATATAGAAAGGAACCAATGTACATGTAAATGTGTGGGCTATTGCTTGAACCAATGTACATGTAAATGTGTGGGCTATTGCTTGGGATCCAGCTGTATGGATTGACTCAGTGACCTTTAGGCTTAAGAGATTTATTGAGGAAGATGTTGCTTAAGGGCCATGAATATAGGCTGTTGTCATTTGGTGCAGGGTGCAAGATCTGCCATGATGCCCATTTGAGTATTAGTTTGCTTCAGTCTAGGTTGGGACACCTGCTTCATCATTTCATATGGGCACCCCCTGAGGGAATGGAAGCAGAAGATATGCACAGGACAATTAGATGTTTTACAAGGAATGGGTTGTTTTGCAGAAATGGCAGTGAGAATCATGGATCCTCACAATATATTCAGATCAGTGAAAACATTCAAAACATAGGAATTGAATTGTTTCTGATGTAAGATTTATTGCACGTTTCATCATTTTTGTTGCTGTTAATTATTTTGATTTAACTGATCATGCTGCAAATTTAAAAAAAATCTATATAAAAACATAAAAAAAAGTTAAATCTGTTAAAGTGTGTTAAAGTGCAAGGACATTACCACCTTGTGACTCTTATTCAATGTTAAAATTTAATTTTAACTTAACACACCTTATAATTCTTTATATACTACTTTACATCCCACTTAACACACCTTATAATTCTTTATATACTACTTTACATCCCACTTGGGATTTTTAAAAATATGAATAACTATCTCCTTGGGATTTAAAAAAATATGAATAACTATCGTTAATGCCTATAATCACTTTTAATCTCTGATAATATTTATAAAAACATAAAAAAAAGTTAAATCTGTTAAAGTGTGTTATTTATAAAAACATAAAAAAAATTAAATCTGTTAAAGTGTGTTATTTATAAAAACATAAAAAAAAGTTAAATCTGTTAAAGTGTGTTAAAGTGCAAGGACATTACCACCTTGTGACTCTTATTCAATGTTAAAATTTAATTTTAACACACCTTATAATTCTTTATATACTACTTTACATCCCACTTGGGATTTTTAAAAATATGAATAACTATCTCCTTGGGATTTTTAAAAATATGAATAACTATCTCCTTGGGATTTAAAAAAATATGAATAACTATCTCCTTAAATTTCAAAACAATTGTTAATGTCTATAATCACTTTTAATCTCTGATAATATTTTTTATTTTTCTTATATGTTGCATTTCTTATAAACACTTTTGTTTTTCTTTAATACTTAATCTTTTAAGCCACTTTCAAATATTATATAAAGAAAACAAAAAACAATGGTTAATACCTATAATCACTTTTAATCTGTAATAATATATATTAAGTGATTATAATCACTTAATCCTTTAAGCCACTTTCAAATATTATATAAAGAAAACAAAAAACAATGGTTAATACCTATAATCACTTTTAATTTGTAGTAATATATATTAAGTGATTATAATCTCTGATAATATTTTTTATTTTTCTTATATGTTGCATTTCTTATAAACACTTTTGTTTT
>JZKD02S2380578.1:320340-345836 GCA_000966675.3 Picea glauca | reverse complement strand
AGCACTTCAGGGTGCTGTTTTGGATTGGGATCAACAGTTGTGTCTTGGTTCAGTCGGAAACAAAAGTCAGTGGCTTTGAGTTCTGCAGAGGCTGAGTATATGGCAGCCAGTCAGGACAGTTGTGAGGCCCTTTGGCTTCACAAGATGCTGGTGGGATTGTTCGGTGTGCAGTTGAGGCCTACTGTGATTTACTATGATAATCAGAGTTGCATTAAACTCTCGGAGAATCCAGTTTTTCATGACCAATTTAAGCATATCGAGATTCATTATCACTTCATCCATGACTATGTTCAGAGAGGAGCTGTGGAGCTATAGTACATATCCACAGAGGAGCAAGTTGCATACATACTCACCAAGGCATTGGGCAGAGGCAAGTTTGTGTTTTTCAGGGACAAGCTTAGAGTGGTGAGTAACACTTTCCTCGGTATGCGGGAGTGTTAAATTTTTAATTAAATAAAGTACCAAGGCAAGTGTTTCTTATCCCTAGGCGCCTAAGGGGTGAGAAAATGCCTAATGTGGGCCCTAGTCATTTAATTTGTGAGATGCAAATTAAAAGATGATTTTATGCCTAAAGTGAGGGTGAGTGAAGAGACATCTAATCTCATCCACTCATCTAATCTAATCTCAACCGTTGGATTAGAAAACCCCTCACCTTCCCTCACGAGGTCGATTAGGGTATGGGGGTGCACCATTCTTGAGGTGGTTGTTCATTTTTCTTTTGGAGAGCAAGAGAGAGCAAGAGAGAGGTCAAGCTGAAGAAGAGGCAGCATTTACAGAGTTGGGCACGCATCCCAAGGCAACAAGCTAGCACGAATTTCAAGGCAGAATACAACATTGAATGCAGACCATACGATATGGATTTTTAGAGGTTGTACAACCATTTAGTATGCACAAAAATCGAGGGAGATAGCAGAAGTTTTTCTGAGAAGTTTGGCATGCATCCCAAGGCTTCCATATAGTGATTTATTGGCACATAAATCGAGGCACCTGTTGTCATAAATTTCTGGGTGAAATTCCATATAGTTCATATAGTTTTTGGCACGAATTTCGAGGGCGTTACATCACAGTTTTCGAGAAGATTGTGCATGATTTTCAAGGCGCTGTTCTTGCTGCATATTCCATACAGTCTTAGCAGAAATTTGGCACAAAAACCGAGACAATCCGTACAACATTTATTGCTAGGACAGTCGTACGAATTTTTGGCACAGAAATCAAGGAGCTTTTTCTAGGATTGTTCAAAAGGATTTTTTTGCGAAAGAAAGTCTAAGATAAGTTTTTGTAATTTCTGAAGATGAATATGCTGTAGAAGAAATTTCTCTAAAGCTCATAAATAATAAAAAACCCTCTTTCACTGGTTTTCCCCTTGTGGGTTTTTCTAGGGTCGATGTTAGACTGAAAATCTTTGTGTCTATAATTTTCTGAGTTTTATATGCTGCTGATATTTTATTTTTGCGTTATAAATGATGTTCAGAATCCTCATGTTTCAGTTCTGAAGTTTATTTTCTGCTAAATTTTTATATGCCGATATAAAACTAGGTTTGGACATTTAACATTGGCTGAAAAATCAACGAGACTGAAACTGGGTTGGGATCTGAAAATTTTACAAAAACATAGTAATTTTAAGAAAAAAAAATCATCTCATCAATGGTTTTCTTATATAAAACATAGTAATTTTAAGAAAAAAAAATCATGTCATCAATGGTTTTCTTATACATTATGTTCCTTTAAAAGGTTTTTTGTTCTATCCATATGTCAAATAAAACACATTCTATGCCATTAGAAAATTTTCATGTTATTTGGAAAAAAAATCAAGAGTCATATACTCAGTTTGTTAATAATGTTGCATTATGTTGATATGCCAAATGCAATGCATTTTGGGTCATTGTAAAATTTTCATATTGTTTGGAAAATCACAAGAGTTAAAAATATTTTTTGTTTAACATAAAAAAAATAAAAAATTATATTAATGTGTACATCAATAAATGGCATTTCTAATAAACTAATATAAACCATTTTAATACAACTTCAATAAAATAAAATATAAAATAATTTACATATTCACATTAAATTTAAAAAATAATTACACTATATAATTAGGAAATATATACCAACCCTAGATTATGCACCTCTTTCTATTTCAACACTAATTATTCGAAGGAATTGAAATACTTAAAATATTTACAATTAAAAATGTGATTAAACAACATATTAAAAAAGATTTTAAATTTCCAAAATTATTAGAATTTGGATTTTTCTTTTCAAAATCTTATAAAATAATTACTTCTAAACATTTTAAATGTGATCAAACAACATATTTAAAAAGATTTTAAATTTCCAACTTATGAAATTATTGGAATTTGGATTTTTTTTTTCAAAATCTTATAAAATAATTACTTACACATATTTGCTTCTTATAATTTTTTATATAATAATTTAAAACAATAAAATACATCTTTAAATATTAAGCAATCCATTTTCACTAAAGACGACTTCAATATTTTAAGTTTTATTTTCTCCCTTTTCTATCGCATCAAATATTTTATAAATAATTTAACATTTAACATTTTAAAATAATATATAAATCGATTTATATAAAAAAATCATAAAAAAAACATTAACATTTTTAAATATATAAAAATAATTAAATAACTTAAAAAAATTCATAAATAAAAAATTCAAAAAATTTAAAATTAAACATAAAATATAAAACCAATCCAATATACCATTTGTCATTGTAAATCACACTTATCTATAAACCCTCCACAAGATGACAATCCACCATACATTTACCTCCTCGCACATAAACTTCATCTCCATGATATTCACAAACATTATCACACCTCCATTCTTCATCACTCTGCCAAAAAATTGTACTCCGTCCACCTTCAATGTGTCAAACCAAAATACAACGGCTCACGCACAGTCATCCTCATCCACTGGATGACTGCCAATGGCACCATTATTCAGCAATGCAACGAGAAAAGAGACGACGGTGCTCTCCATTGCCTCGGCACTGCATCTTCAACGCCATGCTAACCGCATTGCAACATCTGCCCTTAAGACGTATCACTACCCCAACGACAGAAGCTGCTTTTATGTGACCAACCACAGCATGAACTCCTCTGTATATGTCCACCCCTTACAAGGCTGCATTCACAACAATTCCTTCTCAGAAGGCAAGTTACTCCATGCGCACATGATTCAGAGCGGAATTTGGCCAGCGAGATATTTGCTAAACACCCTTCTCCACTTGTATGCCAAGTGCGGGAGTTTAACGGACGCTCGCAGAGTTTTTGACACTATAACGAACCGAGATGAGTTCTCGTGGAATGTCATGATTGCTGCTTATGCCAAACATGGGTTCTCTGAGAAGGCATTTTCACTGTTTTATCAAATGCAGGAGGCTTGGTTTTGCCCGAACAGATTTACGTTTTTAAGCATTTTGCCGGTCTGTGCTAACTTGGGGAACTTGGAAATGGGAAGGGAAATCCATGAAGAAATAATTAGAACTGGGTATGAACCTGATGTCTATGTGGGGAATGCTCTGATAGATACGTTTGCAAAATGTGGGAGCATTAAGGATGCACGAAATGTGTTTGACGAAATGTGTCAACGGGATGTAGTTTCATGGAATACCATTATTGCAGGATATGCACAGAGTTGTTGTGTTGCGAAGGCGAGGGAATTGTTTGATGAGATGCCCGAGCGCGATGTTGTTTCCTGGACTGTGATGATTGCCGCGTATGCACGGAATGGGGTGGGAGAGGAGGCTTTGGCTATTTTCCGGCAGATGCTAGCGGCCGGGGTTGAGGCGAACTCGAGTACCTTTGAGAGCATGCTTCATGCATGCGCTGGCTTGGCAGCTCTGGAACTCGGCGAGGAGATCCACGGAGAAATAATTAGGAATGGGTTTGACAAAAATGTTTATATGGGGAATGCGCTAATAGACATGTATGCAAAATGTGGGAGTGTGCGGGATGCATTGAATGTGTTTGGCAAAATACCTCAGCGAGATGTTGTTTCATGGACTGTGATGATGGCCGGATATGCGCAGAATGGACTGGTTGATGAAGCTGTGAAGATGTTTTGGAAGATGCCTGAACGGAATGTAGTTTCGTGGACAGCGATGATTGCAGGATATGCACAGAATGGGCGTGGCGAGGAAGCCTTGAGGCTTCTTTGGGAAATGCAGCGATCGGGTGTGAGACCAAATTCAAAAACCTTTGCAAGTGTTCTTCCAGCATGTGCCGAGCTGGCTATTCTGGAACAGGGCATGTGGATCCATGGAGAAATAATTAGGAATGGGTTTGCGTCTGAAGTTTTTGTGGCAAATGGCCTTGTAGATATGTATGCAAAATGTGGGAGTCTCCTGAAAGCACGTCACGTGTTTGACAAAATGTATGAGCGAGATGTCTTCTCGTGGACGACTATGATTGGAGGGTATGCAATGCATGGCTGTGGCAAGGAAGCTCTCAAATTATTCGAGCAAATGCAAGAGTTAGGTACTAAACCGAACCATGTCACCTTTCTTTGTGTTTTATCAGCATGCTGCCATGCAGGCTTAGTAGAGGAGGGGCGGAAATACTTTGGTTATATGAGTCAAAAATATAACATCACACCTGCAATGGAACACTATGGTTGCATAATTGATATACTTGCGCGTGCCGGGCATCTGGATGAAGCACAAGTTATAATCAAGAAAATGCCGATAAAGCCTAATGCAGATGTATTGGGGTGTTTGTTAGGTGCGTGTAGAACCCATAACAATACCAATTTAGGAGAATTTGTCGCAGAAAGCATTCTTGAGATGGACCCGAAAAATGCTGGGGCCTATGTGCTGCTATCAAATATCTATGCTGCAGCTCACAGGTGGGATGATAAGGAAGCACTGCGGAAATCAATGAAGGACAGAGGCGTGAAAGCCAAGTCAGGATGCAGTTGGATTGAGGTCAATAAGCATGTATATGCATTCCTTGTAGGGGATGGTCTCTTTTAAAAACACTTAAGGCTATATAAATTTGCAAGAAATCACTATTTTTTGTTGTTTAAAATTTATTTCTTAATGCAGAAATGTGTTCAGCATGCTCAAAAACCTTTGGGGTACTCAGATAATCACTCAAATATTGTCTAACTATTCTACGAAATAGTTTTTTTCATCGGAGACATAAATGTGCACGAAATCACTATTTTTTGTTGTTTAAAATCCAGTTTTGAATATAGAAATGGGATCAACCTGTTGAAAAACCCCTGAAGCACTTGGATTATACAGAAATAATCACTCAAATCTATGGATCTAACAATTTTTTGTCGGATTTCGGGCAATGTCCCCAGAAAAAATCGCTGAAAAATATTCATTTCGTAGAATGTTTAGACTACGACAAATCGATGGATCTAACAATTTCTTGTCGAATTTCAAGCAAATGTCCTAAAAATATCACCGGAAAATAATCATTTCGTAAAACGTTTAGATTATAGCAAACACTTAATGCTGGATAAAGTATCCCCAACATGAGTTTTATGCTAATCGATGTGGACAAATAAAAATGACAAATTATTGACATAGCAAGTAATTGGCAATCACATGTCAGTTATTGACCATGCACTTTGGGACAGTTGTGTCAATAAATTCAGATTGCAACGGTTTATGCTACTATACTACAAAATTCATCCCCAAGATTGTTTTGAAGGAATTTGTCATAAGGATGCTGATTCATTCCATGTTTCCGAGGACAAATAATGTTTTTATGGTGATCATTGAAGTGAAACCCTTCACAGATGCAGGCTAGCATAATAATAAGCTTATGCTTGCGGTCAAATGTAGCTTACCCAAGCAGACACTTATAGGGCCCGTATTCCATTCTGAATCCCTGACTCTTGCAACAAAGCTGTAAATAATTAGTTGACTTATGAACAATGTATCTATTGTTACAGGGAATCCCTGAATCAACATCCCGATGATAAATTCCTTCACAACAATTTTTAAAGTTGATTATTGAAGTTGTTACCTCCCAAACCTGCACTTTAAATATATTCAAGTTCTTGAACAAAGTGAAACTCTAGGGGCACTTAGGAAGGTTTCCCATTATCACCATAACAAGTCTTCCTCTTTCTTTAGCCCATTTTTTTCCGGCACAAGGGGGACGCTGTAGAAAAGAAGTTTATGATATTCTTTAGAAATAAAGGGATGGTGCACCATTAAGACCAATGATGGAGTCAAGATCAAAGAGAAAGAGAGATTGAATATTACGAAGAAGACACAATTAAGCCATTCATTGATGTGTCATAATTTCCAGAATATGCAAAAACAAGTGAGAGCCCTCATACAAAATGCACCATCACAACCATGAAATTATAGCCAAGAATAATGTGCAACCAATGAACAAAGAAAGAACAACCATAATATGAAACCCTAGAAGAAGTAGACAAAGTAGGACAACCTTCTTATTGAATGAACGACCAACAATACATCATTCTTTAAATCTGATTTCACAACAAGATCAAGAGAACCATAATGTGCCACACTTAACCTTTCTCCTTAACTAAGATAGCTTTCAAAAACATAGTGAACAACCCTAATTAGAACAATCCTAAATAGAAAATTGCAACAATAAATATCCTTCAATAATTCATGCTTATGTAAGGATTAGGGAGGTTTTACAACCTCTACCCTAATCTCTTCTTATGTGACAAACTTGTCCTTCTCCAATGATTATTTTAGTGGCAAAAAGTAGAGAAATCCTTGCAAAAACCCTAATCATCCAGGAAAGAAAAGAGATGGATAATCTTGCATTGAACTTGTCCCTTAACTTCTTCCTCCTGAAAATAGTCAACAAATCTTGGAGGGGAACTTCCAAAACTTCAACCATGATTTTAGAAAATTAATCTTTTCCTCTATTTATATCTATCAAATCAAAACCCAAATCCATAAAATAATATCTCTTTCTATAAGACCCTAGAATCTGTTGAAATTCCCTATCCTAGCACCTAGGTATCTTATTATTTAGTGATTTCCTTGCTATAAATCAAATTAGCAGCGCACAAAACAACATACACTTGTTGGAACAATCATCTCAAATAAATATAGCAGAAACAATATTGGAAACCAAAATCTCAAAACACAATACACAAAGATATTTCACCCATCAACTAAGCTTATTATTCAAATAACTTCAAAACTTACAAGGGCTCCCTTACTGGGAAAATGGCCCAATTAGAAAAGAGACAATGTGCATCAAAATATGACCGGATGATATGTTTCCAAAACTATCCAACACTTATGTTGTGCTATTGTATGATCTTGTACAGCTACAACACAACTTGTATGTTGATACCCGCACTATACCGTGTGGCTTGTAACAAAATACCTGCACTCTCTGCGTGACCTGTATGCTGATACTCAAGCTATCTATGTGAATCATAACAAAATACCCACACTACATGTGGTGGCTCGATCCTTCTGTTGCACACTTGCTCTCTCTTTTCCTTTGGCCTAAATCTCTAGATGGGAGTTCTTATCCACCTATCTAAGATCTCTTTGATCATAGTCCTTCGTGATCCAATCCTTGAGCAAAATTTATTCTTTGCTCTCCAAAAGTATCAAGTGTCTCCTCCTTCACCCTTGCGATTCCTTTATAAGATTGAGTTATGACCTAACCCTAATTTCCAAAGTGATTGACGATTGAGATTACTTCTCACCTTGCTTGAGATCATTGACTAATATTTAATTCACTAATGTTAATTTTAGCATTTCATTAAATAAAAACTCACTTTAATTATAAAAACGCTTTACTTTAATAATCCATTTAATTAAAGTAAAGTCTCACGATAGAAGGCTTTGGACGACCTCCACATGTCTAGACATTTAGACCTCTGCGGAAGTATTTGTCTAATGCTACAAACATCAACGTAATTCTCCTTGAGTTTTCTTTTTGAGTGAATAAAATAGGTCCATTTGCCACTTGTCCTCTTCTATTTCATGAGATCCTTTTAAAACTTGCATTCATTATTATTAATTTGAGGGTTTGACCATGTCAACAATGCCACATGGCATTTTCTCATGTAAAGATATTTCCTCCAAATATGTAGAAGACGTCTTGAACGAAGTGTTCTCACCCCAAAACCCTCCTCAAAAATGAAACATGACTCCAAATATGTAAAAAATGCCTCGAACAATGTGTCTATACACCCAAATAGCTTAAAAGATGAAATATGCCTCCAAATATGTGACAATGGATTAAATAATGTGTCCTTACCCCCAAATGTTCTCCTCAAAGGGAAAACATGCCTCCAAACATGCAGAGCATAAGTAATCTCATTTCCATTAATATTGTAGTTAAATTTGTATGTAAATTCATTGTTTTCAAGGAGAATTTGCTAAAAATTGTTTATTTCTAGAAGTAAAGGAATGCATTGAGTAGATATTCAAACTAACGGTTACCTTATGAGGCTCGAAGGTTCTCTACAATTTTTAAAACTCATTTTTTGAATTTGTTTCTATTGAAATGTTCAAATAGTATGGCTTGCCGAAACTGGAAGGGTAATAAAAAAACATGCACTTGGATTAAGATAGTTGACGAAATCCCTTCGTATTTGTTGGCCATACCCTATGTTGAATCACTCATTCATGTCGAGGCAAATAGCCCATTCATGCGTCCGTGCACAATTTATATATATCCATTGTCTAATGTGTATTATATTAATATATAGTAGATTTCATTTAGATATACGATATGATATAAATCATGTTTCTATTATATTATTTATAATATTAAGTTTTAATTTTTTTTTCCAACTGGAAAATTGCTCAATTATATATTATATAATTTGTTTTCAAACCAAAAAGTTTACAATGATTGCTATAATTTCATTTATAGCAGTCTTTCATCTAGCAAATGAAAGAGTATCAATAGTGTGAATAATACAAGAAAAATAGATATAAATAGAGCTCCTAGGAGACAGGAAAAGTGCTGGCAGATCTATAAATCCATAAAAAATAAAAATTGTGTATTTCTATGACCAGTGGGAAGAATGCCAATTCCCATATTTGAGAAAGTCCACTATGGAAGAGTGGGAAACTGTACTTAAAAAAGTGTTAAGAAGAGGGGGGGTGAGGGGACGGGGGCGGTCTCATGGCCATCTATCCTTAAATTGTAAGAGAGGATTCCCACTTTTTTATGTAGTGCTAACTTTGATTATTGATCAACAAAATTGTTGTGCTCTCGGTAAATGTGATTGAAATTGAGCTTTTTGAAAGAGGGCTGAATCATTTTAATTCCGTCCTTCCAAGCCAGAAGTGAGATAGCTTGGAGATCTCCCCTGTTGTTCAACCACTCAATGATAGTTTTGGAATCCCCTAGAACACGAAGGACTTCTAAATGAAGTCTGGAGGCCAAGTATAGTGTGGCCCAGGCACCCAAAAGTTTTGCCCTGGTGTTGGTGCCCGAGACATAGTTTAAGGTCCATTTGTAAAAAGTATTTTGTGTGGTTTTGATCACCCCTCCAGCTCCGCTCTAAGAGCCATCAGAGAGTGCAGCTCCATCGAACCATCCAATGTTGGTGTCTTAAAAAACAAGAACCTTTAATGTGTGTTGATAGGTTTAGCTATAAATTAATATCAATTAGTAACATGGTTAGATTATAAATTAGTATAAATTTATTTATATTAAAAATTTAGTTTATGTATGTATTATTTTTATTATTTATAGGGGTTATATTAGTAGAATTGTGTGTGTGTGTGGGTCAGGTTAGGTATGGGCAAAAGAAAATAACTCTACACTTGGATGCTTTGCATTAACATGAAGCCTTCATAAATACGAATTTTGGATGACCTTTGGTTTCATCTTTTGAATGACTCTTCATATCACCTATGACTCTTCATATTTCTCCTAAATAATATTTACAATGATATTTACAAAATACCATAATCATAACGATTGGGTATTCAACATTACCCCCCTTAATCCGAAGGGGTGTTTGTGAGTCCAAGTATCATTCTGAATTTTTCAAAATTTTCTCTTCCAAGAACTTTGGTGAAGATCTCTGTTATTTGTTCATTGGGGGAACAATGTCTCAAGTGAATAGACTTGGCCTCTACATGATATCAAATCAGATGGTACTTTGTGTTGATGTGCTTGGTTCGATCATGGAATTTGAGATTCTTAGCAAACTTGATTGCATAAGTATTGTCAACCATAAGAGGATTAGAATTCACCTATTTCTCCTACAAATCTTCAAGTATTTTCTCGCGCCACACAATCTCCTTTGTTTCTTTTGCATTTGCCACATATTCTGCCTCTATTGGGAATCTACTGGAATTGACTATTTGTGTGATCTCCAGGAGACAACTACTGATCCAAGACTCATGAGATATCTTGAAGTTGACACTCTATTTTCTTTATCCTCAACAAAGTTTGAATCAAAATATCAAATCAGGTTGAAGTCATCCACCTTAGAATACTTGAGTTCAAAACCTCGAGTTCCTTTCAAGTATTTTAGAACTCTTTTTGCAACAGACCAATGTCTTTCATAAGGTTTTTGCATGAACCTGTAAAGAATCCCAACAACAAATGAAATATCTAGTCTGGTGGTGGTAAGGCAGATAAGACTTCCCACAAGTTGTTTTTACTTGGTTTCATCCTCAAATTCATTCCCTTCTTTTGACGTGAGCTTCAAATTTTGTTCCATTGGAGTAGAGACATGGTTACACTCACCTATGCCAAACTTGTTCAACAATTCTCCAATGTACTTCTTTTGGGAGATGAATATGTATTTTGGATTTTGAGTCACTTCAATGCCCAAGTAGTAGTGAAGATGTCCCAAATCTGTCATCTCAAAGCCTTTATTCAATTCTTTCTTTGTGGATGCAATATAGCTTTCATTGTTTCCTGTAATCAATAGATCGTCCACATACACTACAAGATATACCACAATTTTTCCAGCTTTCTTGACAAATAGAATTTCATGTCAAGATTAAAGTGCTTGAAAATCAATTTTAGAATTTGATGCTCAGTTAGATTTTCATATCAAGCTCGCAGTTCTTGTTTCAGGCCATATAAGGATTCAATGAGTTTTGCATGCTTTTTGTTATTGTCCCTTCAGAACAAAATATTTTGGTTGAGACATGAAGACATTCTCTTTCAAGTCTCCATTCAAGAAAACAATCTTCACATCCATTTGATAAACTTTCCATCCATTATGCATTGCCAAGGAAAATAGAGTAGGAATGGTAGCCCATTTTGTTGTGGGGGAAAACATCTCCTCATAATCAATACCTTCTCTCTATGCAAATCATTTTTCCACGAGCTTCACTTTGTTCTTTTCAAGTGATCCATATGATTTGTACTTGTTCTTAAAGACCTACTTGTAGCCAATTGGTTTGGTTTCACATAGAGGGTCCACCAACTTCCATGTCCCATTCTTGATGCGAGCATCATACTCCTTCTACATGGATTCTTTCCACTCATCATGAGAAATGGTTTCTTCAAAGGAAATTGGTTCAAAGTTAGTAGATAAATTCGAATCACAATCACACGAAACATCCATATCATTTACCTCACTTGAATTTGAATTATTTACATCACCTCTATCTTGTCTGGTTGAATTTTTGGTTCTTGTCTTTCCAACCTCATCAGGATGAACAATTTCAAGTGTATTTATGAACCACTTTGGTGGAACTTTCTGATATGGTCCAGTTTTCTCAACTAATTGATATGGTGTTGAATTCTCATCAAGGCTCAACCTTTCAATTCTTTCAATCACATCATCCAAATGAACTTTAGGTTCTGATGAAGTGGGTATAACTTCTTCATGAGGGGGAGATGGTGCTTCAAAAGGAGATTCCATAGATTGATCCAAGATAGGGATCCCCCTTTCAAGATGTGGAGTTTCATCATCAAATTCATGATATGTTTTTACATGAGTGAATTTATCCAAATGATCAAACTAGCTTTCAACAATTTTGTCATTCTTGGAGGATTCAAGAAAAAATACATCTCTGGGAATAATGAATTTATTGTTTACCTCATCGTAAAGACAATATTCCTTGGTGGTATTTGAGTACCCAATAAAATGCACTTTCGACTCCTTGTGTCAAGCTTGTTTCTTTGCTCCTTAGGAATTAAGGCATAACAAGTGGAACCAAAAAATTTGAGATGCCTCACCAAAGGAATGTGACCATACTACATTTCATAAGGAGTCTTTTTTTTAAGAGCAAGAGATGGACACTTGTTTTTCACATAAATTACACATAACTACATTAGCCAAAATCATCATTTTTACATTTTTGGAAAACACCATGAAACGAACCATATTTAGGAGAGCCCTGTTCATTCTTTCAGCAACACCATTTTGTTGAGGATTGTATGGAACTATGGTTTGATGTTTGATTCCATGTCGGCATAGATAGTTTTAAAATTCATTAGATGTATATTCTCTTCCATTATCAATACGAAGAGAGCCAATATGAGATTGAGCTTCATGTTGGATCCATACATGAAAATTTTTACAAGTTTTAAAAGCTTGTGATTTATCTTTCAACAAGTACACCGATCACATATCAGTGTAATCATCAATAAAATACATGATATGTTTATTTCCATTAACAAATAGAATATACACAGGGCCGCACAAATCATAATGTATTTGTCCAAGTTTTCTACATATTGTGGAAGTAGAATCATGAAATGGTTGTTTGTTGTGTTTCCAAGGATACACACATCACATTTATTTTCAACAAATGAAGGTTGTCATAATTAATGTGACCAAATATAGCATGCCTTAAGAGACTAGATGCCATTGTACCTTTACCGTGATGAGAGAGGTATGCAAAATTATGTGCATGAAAATATGTCCCTTTCAACTTCATCAATCTTCCATCTCCCACCTCGGTCATGACAACCATATTGTCAGAATCCTTCCTTATTTCAACTTTACCATTGAATATATGAATAGAGTGGCCTTTTGTCGAATGTGCACAAGAGACAACAAGTTTCTTCACAGATCAGGAAAATAGAGCACATCATGTAGAAGAAAATATGGGAAGGCAATTTAAGCCCGATGGTGCCAATTCGTGAAGGTTTGAGACTTGATTTATTTGCAAAATAGACTATGCCATCTACATTGTCATTGATATCTTCAAAGCAGTCTCTCCAAAAGGTCATGTGGAAAGTTTCGCTTGTGTCAAGTAGCCATGCATCTCTCCAAGAAGAAAATGAAGTGTTAAGCGAATATTCAGTTACTCCTATATTGCAATGGGAAACAATATAATGAGCAGATTCAAGTGCTTTACCTTTTTCCACATCTGATGTTTTAACTTTGTCTTCTTTCTGATTATGTTTGTCTTTGATCTTCTCCCATGGGATTTTGCATGTCTTTGCTTTATGTGACCTATTTTTCCGCAACAGTCACAGTGAATATAATATTTCTCACCTTGGTTATGTCTAACTCCCTTGCCTCTAAAATTCTTTGTTTCACATCCTCTTTCATTGCCTTTTCCTTTAGAAGAATCATGTGATTGATTTTTTCCTTTCTTAGCAAGGCACACAGTCTCACCAATGGGACGATTTGACTTCTTTCCAAAGGCTTTCTCATGTTCTACAACATTTTCCTCCAAAGTGTCAAATGTGATGGATTTCATTTGACCACTAGCTTGTAGGGATTCAAGGTAGTATGAATATGTAGGGTAGAGGGCCTTAGTGAAGGTTATGAGAGGAATTTCTATCTTCATTCCAGTGGCATTGATGTCATGCATTATGGCTTTGATCTCAAAAGATAAAGCCATGGGATCATCATTCTTCAATTTTAGGTTGAAGAGCTTCACTAGAAATTGTATGAGCTCCACTTTTGAGTGAGAGTCATACAAATCCTTCAATTTCTTTAAAGCACCATAGTAGTCATTAATGGAAACAATATGGTGGCTCACATATTCACTTACCATAGCAACAATCATGAGATATGCTTTATTTTCTTTGTTATTTCATATTTCACACTCCTTATTTGATGTAGGTATGGTTGGACTATTACTTTTCCATTGTGCTTCTAATTCAACTTCTTCTGAACTTAATAGTGAATTTTATCAAAGGTTTTTGGCTAGGAAATTTTTTCTCGAACTTCATTGTTGATGAATTCAAACATGAACATGAACCAGGTGACTATTTTTCTGACTCCTCGCCTCCAACATGCCCTATCCATCTCCTTGAAGAGGGAATTCAACCTTAGGTGGGCCTTTGGCCAATCCCGAGTGCAACTTAGTGCCACGTGGCACCTTTCTAAGAAAAGTGTTTCTCCTTTTATGCTAATTAACCCTTTTTCTTATCATATGTCATGCTACTAACCTCAGGTACGTGTCAAGTGTGCCAAATGGAACCTCATGGTGAAATATGCCTTTGAAAATGACTCCATCAACCAACAATAATTCTACACCTTTGTTCTTTCCATCTGGATGACGAATGGTGCATAAATACTTACACACATTTGTTCTTTCCATTCAGGTGATGAATGACGCTCTTACAATATGGAACAAGGTGCATGGTCTCCAATTCTTTCCTTGCAACTATTAAATACCACTAAACTCCAAAATATGTTTGTTGTGATGGCAAGAGAGAAAGCCCATGAACATGTGGATTAAGACATGCATTTTGAGGTGGTAACAATCTGGCTCCATATGAGTGTTGCACTCTCTTGTGGGGTGTAAGAGAACATAATCTCCACTGAATCTGTAACTGCAAGGTGCATCAAAGGGCTAGTCGTTTGTGAAAAAAAGAATAAAAAAATCGACATCCTCATCACATGTTATAGGAATCTCTTCAATCCAAATTTATTACAAACAACATGAGAATGTTCATCTAACTACTCATTCTCAAGAGATGCTATAGATAAAGCGTGATCCCAAAATTCCAAAGAGAAGATATAAAATAAATCTACAACTTGTGAATATCGAGCTTATTCTTCCTACACCACTATATGAGATGAAGATGTAATGCTAAGTGAAATCAAAGAGACAATGCAACCACTATGTCATTGCCAATTTTCACATGAAACTCTATGTGACTAACTTCATATCTGAAAATTGCTTCCTAGTGATCTAACTATCACTGAACAACTTTACACTGAAATTATTGACTAAAAACATATGCAGTGAAAACAACAAGATCATAGGTGAACCATCATACACAAGAGACACACTAATTATTTTTTGTAATCTTGTTAACATCATAAATCCTGAGGGAAAAACCATCCCTCCTAGCCAATACAATATCACCAAAAAATATGAGGACAACCTTGTCCTCCAAAGTCACCAAAACTGAGAACACTCTTGTTCTCCAATATACAAATAAGAAAACCAAACCTCAACAATATCCATGGGAATCTCATATACACACTAATCTATTGTAGACCACATGTACGACCTGCTAATGTCACTTGTCAGCCTATACGGCTCTGTACTTGCCCAAAAAAATAGATACGTGATTCACCAACTGGAAACCCACGGACACACGTCGTTTTCTCCATTGCAAATCACGTATACCATATACACAATTTTTCCTTTTGCAACCCGTGTATATACGCGCTTCGCCTTTTGAAAATCATGTATGGTACGGAAACTTTGCTCACACGTGCGACCTTCTTCACTCCTCTGTCTTGAGCCATATTCGCCAACATGCAGACTTTCCCTTTGCTAAGATCACCAATCCTCCTAGCACAAGTGTAGACTCACTTATGCTAGCTCCATCACGTCTCCACACACACTACATGATATGAAATGTCACAATGACTTCTCTCCTTTATATACAATCCTAAGGGTTCACTATAGAATCCCCTCCATAAGTCAACATCAAATTAGGTTTTCCTTGTGGGTGTGAAGCCCCAACAAAAGCCCACAAATCCCATCACCAAACCCATGAAGTCTCATTTCAAATACAATGGGGTTTTCACCAAACCAAAAGTGTGATGTGGTGCCCACGACGATTCCCACATGCCCAACACCTAGGGTCATGTGAGAATACCTGACCAAAACTACAAAAATCAACACTTCCTCTTAGCGAGGAAGGTATTCTCACCACACTCCACAAGTGGGAATGCCTCTCGATGCTACAACATCATCAACACTCCCTCTTAGAGAGGGAGGCATTCCATCCTCCATCATCTTATGGAAGTAGTTATGTCTCCCATGTAGATTTTCTATGGCAAAAAGCAAAACTTCACTGAAACCTTTCGTCAAACACTTGGTTGAAACACTCGAGTTTGCATTTAATCTGAGTTATTAATGAACCAATTACACCACATGCATTTAATGAACTGGAATCAAACTGAAATTGAAATGAAAGTACCAATCAACCAAGTAGATCCTATTGTAAGTAGTTGACACAAGAAATTAGGCAGAAGCCAGGGAAAATCCTCATGAACTGTGAGACAACCCAAAGATAGAGAAAATATTTTATTTCAAGTACAAATTACAATCATTCAAGCTGTACTTATCTCATCATCTGACCAACATTTATCTTTAGAAACTGTACGAAATGTTATTTCTCCCTTTCTGTCAATTTCGTACACTGTACAGACTGTCCATACCAGCAATAAATGCATAGAAATCAGTCTAGAAATGCGTGCTTGCAATATGAAACTGAACGACCTTCATTAATGAATGTATTAACCTAGATTTACGTGCTGGAAATCACTATACGTCCCAAAAATAATAAATGCGCCCTCCAACTGTGTATACAATAGTACGACCCATAAATTAAATGCTCATGCTGTACAAAAATCTCTCTTGGAAGTTGTGCTTGAAATATTGCTCTTTCTCTACCTTTCTCCAACTCATTAATTGCTCTCTCTCTTCAATTAATGACAATGTGACTTCAATAATGTTTTCTCTCTTTCCCTAGATGTCTTTTTATATTTTTCCTCCTCCCAAAACCCTAACTAACTAATCTCAACTAACTCATCAATGGTTGAGATCAATCATATCTAAAGGCTCACATTAAATGCTCATTTAATAATACACTTTATTATTAAATGCTCACAAATATTTTTGGGACCAACAACTTAACTTTTCACTTAAGTCATTAAAAAAACATAAAGTCACTTTTATAATATAAAGTCAATTTTATATTATAAAACACTTTAGGAAATTCAAAATGGTCCCCAAAATGTAAAACATCACAAAATCATGGTGTGACCTCCCGAGTTACATTTCTAACACTCCCTCTTAATGAGGGAGGTCCCAACACTATCATCTTGACCACTGTCAAGAACTCCCTCTGGCTCTAGAAGCTGATGTTGGAAGACAACTTGAAACTCTGGATCCTGCTCATTCTCTCTATGTTGGTTGAGTCTCCTGCTAGTGATTTCAAGAGAACCTTCCTATTCTCTTGAATCCAAGGGTTGATCTTCTGCATGCACTCCCTCTGCAACCCTTTCCTGAGCCAATTGATCATCTTTAATTCCAGATGCTGACAATCATCTAGAACTACTATACATAGTCATTCCTCGAACCAAGTACAATCTCTCTTTCCGATTACCGAGCAACAATGCTTCGACCGGTTGTACTCCTACAGGATACAAGAACACATATCCCAACCTGAACACTGTCCCCCATCCCAAATCTTCCAGGGCTGAAATAGAAATTAAATTCACTGGAATCCCTAGGACAAATAGAAGTCCTTCCAAAGTGAAGATCTCACCAAATTCAAGTTGGAACCTGACTATTCCAACCCCTCTGACTGCTCGAGTAATGTCAGTCATAACATTGCAACCAAGACCAATCTCATTGATACTCATAAAGGCACCCCATATGCCAGTCATGTGTTTGGATGCACCACTATCAATGATCCAAGAATCTGCAAACCTTTCTGAGCTTCCCATTCTTGAATCAAGAGACACAATAAAAATTTCTTTCTCAAATTTCTTTGAGAAGTCATCTACAACAATTGAAACTACTACACAAATTTCATCCTTCTTCTCCTTCTTCTGATCAGGACAATGGATTGCAAAATGTCCAAGTTTGTTGCAAACATAGCAACAAATCTTACTCAAGTCTTTCTTCTTCTTGCCTTTGAGTTTTACAGCAAGGGCCTCATTTTCATCAATACCAATATCTGTCTTGGCTTTACCTTGAGACCCCTCCCGAATCTCCTCCTAGGTAAAGTCATCCCATAATATACTCCAGTCTGGAAACTTCTCTCTACCCACCACACATTTTAGAAAAACCTCCCAGTCTTTGGTAAACCCCTTAAGGGTTATCCTCACCATTTCTAAGTCAGAGATGACCTCACCTACAACAACTAGCTCATCTTTCACTTGAGCCAATCTGGTCAAGTAGGTAGCTGCATTATTCTCCTTGGTCATTCTAACCTCATGCAACTTGTCTTTCAGGGCCATCTTTATATTCTCATTTTTGGCTTCAAACAAAATTTTCAAAGTGTCCTACATCACTTGGGTTGTTGGTTTCTCAGCCAAGTGTGGGATAAGGTGGTCTTTCACACCATCCAACAAGATTCTTTGTGCCTTAGCTTACTTTATCTCATGAAGGTCTAGGGCAACCGAGTTATTTGTGGGTACAACAACGATTGTATTGACAAAATTATAGATTTTATTCTCCTTTAGAGCTGTTGCTATTCTAACTTTCCATTGAAGGTAATTAGATATGTCATTTAATCTGTCCTCAAACCTTATACATAAAGCCATTATTTCTGTAAATATTCTTGTCGAGAATAAACCAATCAAAATCACAACAAAACAATCCCTAACTCTCTCTTTCTCCTTTCAACTTCACTTACAGAACCCTAGGCTCTAATACCATGTAGATTTTCTATGACAAAAAGAAAAACTTCATTGAAACCTTTTGTCAAACACTTGGATGAAACACTTGACTTTGCATTTAATCTAAGTTATTAATGAACCAATTACACCACATGCATTTAATGAACTAGAATCAAACTGAAACTGAAATGAAAGTACCAATCAACCAAGTAGATCCTATTGTAAGCAATGGACACAAGAAATTAGGCATAATCTAGGGAAAATCCTCATGAACTGTGAGACAACCCAAAGATAGAGAAAATATTTTATTTCAAGTACAAATTACAATCATTCAAGTTGTACTTATTTTATCATTTGACCAACATTTCTCTTTAGAAACTATACAGACTGTTATTGCTCCCTTTCTGTCAATTTCTTAGTGTACAGATTGTCCATACTAGCAATAAATGCACACAAATTAGTCTAGAAATGTGTGCTTGTAATATGACAATGTACGGCCTTCATTAATGATTGTATTAACCTCGATTTACGTGATGGAAATAACTATACGATCCAGAAAAAATAAATGCGCCCTCCAACTGTGTATACAACAATACAGCCCATAAATTAAATGCTCATGTTGTATGTAATTCTCTCTTGGAAATCGTGCTTGAAATATTGCTCTTGCTCTAACTTTATCCAACTCATTAATTTCTCTCTTTCTTCAATTAATGACAATGTGACTTCAATAATGTTTTATATCTTTCCCTAGATGTCTTTTTATATTTTTCCTCTTCCCAAAACCCTAACTCACTAATCTCAACTAACTCATCAATGGTTGAGATCAATCATATCTAAAGGCTCACATTAAATGCTCATTTAATAATACACATTATTATTAAATTCTCATAAATATTTTTGGGACCCACAACTTAACTTTTCACTTAAGTCATTAAAAAAACATAAAGTCACTTTTATAATATAAAGTCACTTTTATATTATAAAACACTTTAGGAAAGTCAAAATGGTCCCCACCATGTCAAACATCACAAAATCATGGTGTGACCTCCCAAGTTACATTTCTAACATCCCATCCTGGATCTGCTACCACAACTGCTCTCCAATCTGCCTGATTGGCTACTCCCTTTGTTACCAAAGCAAATCCTGCTCTCCAGTTCTCCTGACTGGCTACATCCTTGGTCATTGAAGCAAATCTTGTTGTTTGGCATGATCCCATTATTGAAGATACCTTGCTCCTAGAATCCTCTTGCCTTTGAACCTCCTATATAGCCATCTCAACCCATGACACCTACTTGATAGTCTTGGAAGATGCCTCTCTCCCATCTGGACCTGAAGGTTGGCTCCCACTGGGCGACTGACTCTACCTTTGAGCCTCCTGAATCCCTTTGAAGTCATAATTCCTCTGAAGTCGGAATTCCTCTGAGCCTCATGAATCCCTATGAAGTCAGACTCCTTCTGAGTCCATACAACCTTCAAAGCTACCTTCTCCCTATCCACTATCCTTTTCACATTCATGGGAGGCTACTCCTCCCTACTAAATCTTGAGGGTTGACTCCCTCTCTAACTCCAAGAACCACTGTTGATCTGAAGCTATATCCTCTGGACATAAACAACACATGTTTAACTCAAAATAATATGCCGTACCCCTTTCTCTCAATCTTTGAGACCCAGAGAACACTCCTCCTAAGTTCTGTCATCCATAACACATTTGAAACCCTTAGCACCTCTCTTAACTCCAATCATAACGATATTGTACCAGATCCTCGTACTACATGATTGACTCCCATGCTAAGCTCCACACACAAGTCTAAGTCATTCTATGTGAAAGTGTCAATCAACTCTCTAGAACCTGTCATATAGAAATATGCTTCGCTATCCACCAACTAAGTCCCCCTACTGGAGACTATACCTGAAAGGGAGGAGACCAACGAGATCTCCCTTTGGAATCTATTTGCAACCTCATCAACCCTTGCTGTTAATTCATGTTGCCTTCTTCCCCTTCCCCTCTGGTGTGGACATTATGAAGCAATATGAACATAGTCATGAAACTCAAACCATTTACATCCTCCTTGGACACCAACCGAGTCTCCTCTTGAATACAATCAGTCCATATCCTCTCAAACCCTGGAAACATATATCGTGCACAAATCCCCTGCACAAAAGGTTCCCAAAACCTAGGAAGACTAACTCAACATCCAATAACACTTGTCCATTCTGGAACAACACTGCATATTCCTTCTCCTCAATCCTTGAGGCTTAGAACACACTCCTGGCAGCCATAACACATTTTCCACTCGCAACACACCCCATAAATCCATTTGGAATGCGACTGCTCCAGATCCATATACTACATGCCTGGTTCTCCTACCAATATCCTTATACTACCTGAGTCATACACTGTGAAAATCACGAACAAATCTTGTGCCCTTGTCATGTGTCGGTGGATCTCACTATATAAGAACCATGCAATCCTCCAAGGAAAGCATCTTGCTTCCCTAAGTCCATCATCCGAGTCACCAAAAAACTCTCTATGTATGCACATGCTATCACTGATCATGTGTCCTTGTCTAAACAATCCCAAGTTGTGGATGAACACTCAATATAGTCCACTCTAGACCTTCGAAACTCATCTATGAAAATTTCCTCATCCTCCTAGGTCAAATACCTCATACATTGTCATACCTCGACAATGCGAAACTCTCCAGCCTGATGAAGACTCTATATCATAAATATGACATACACATAGAGTTCTCTCATATGTGCCAAAGCACCCGAGTTGCACCAATCGTAACTCACCATGACAAGTCACTGGAAATCCATCCAGAGGGTTGGAAATTTGCCACACAATACACTATTGTGATCCCGGTTCCCCGACAATCCACCAGAACTCCCAAATTGCCACACCACCGAGCTGCAATAGTCCACAACTCCTCTTCTAGAGAGTCTACTCCATGTCTCAAACCAGATACCATCTAACCTGTTTCCACCTACAACCATCATTGTAGCTCCCTCTCAGAACTATCACCTTAGCTCCCTCAGAGCTATCACCTGTGACCTGCCTGGAACAAGAACAAGAAAAACACTCCTCTAGTTTTGTAGCCAAACATGTGTGTCAAGATTACCCCCTTCTCTTCATATACCAAGCTCTGATACCCTGAAAATTGCTTCCCAGTTATCTAACTATCACATAACAACTTTACACTGAAATTATTGATTGAAAACATATGCAACAGAAGCAACAAGATCCAAGATGAATCATCAATACATAAGAGATGTGATAATTGTGTTCTATAATCTTGTTAACATTATAAATCCAAAGGGAAAAGCCAACCCTCCCAATCTACACAATATCACCAAAAAATCCGAGGACAAACTTTTCCTCCAAAGTCACCAAAACTGATAACACCCTTGTTCTCCAATATACAAATAAGAAAACCAAACCTCAACAATATCCCTGGGAATCTCCTCTATGCATGAATCTATTGTATACCACTTGTATGACATGTTGATGTCACATGTCAGCATGTATGGATCTGTACCTACCCAAAAAAATAGATACATGATTCACCAATTGACAACTTGTCGACATACACCATTTTCTCCACTGCAAATTGCATATACCCTATACACAATTTGTTCTTCTGCAACCTGCATATATACATGCTTCGTCCTCTTGCAAATCATGTATGGTACAAAACATTTTCTCACACGTGTGACCTTCTTTGTTACTCTCTCTTGGGCCAGATTTACTACCTTGCAGACTACCCATTTGTTGAGATCACCAATCCTCTTAGCACAAGTGTAGACTCACTTATGCTACCTCCATCATGTGTCCACACATAGTACATGATATGAAATGTCACAATGAATTCTCTCCTTTATATACAATCCCTAGGGGTCACCATAGAAGCCCCTCCACAAGTCAACATCAAATTATTCTTTCCTTGTGGGTGTGAAGCCCCAACACAAGCCCCCAAAGCCCATCACCAAACCCATGAATCCCCCACTCAAATCCAAGGGGGTTTTCACCAAACTGAAAGTGTGATGTGGTGCCCATGATGATTCGCACATGCCCAACACCTAGGGTCATGTGAGAATACCTTCTTGAAGCTACAAACATCAACAATCATCTCAACAACAACATAATATCTCCCCTTGTGTTTATGGAAACAAACCAAAACAAGGATATATCAAATGTCTTACAAGAATATATCAATATCTTTGTCATTATATGGTTGAAAACCGAGGTGAACTCTTTGTTACAACAACATGTAGTACCCATAAAGTGTAAAGTTCCAGGCACCAAGGTGTTAGCTTTATGTAACTCAGGAAAATTTCCCATTGTCATCTCAACAACTCTTTTGTACACTTTAGGTTGACTCTTCTCCAACGCAAGGGGGGATTCCCTAAAGATAGGATTATCAAGAATATAGAGTGCGGGTTCAAGGTGAAAATGAAGAGTAAGCCTTGATAAAACAAAATGTAGTTGTAGAGTATGAAAATGGGAAAAGGGGATATGGAAAGGAAGGAAAGGAAGAAGAGGGGAACAAGGAAATGGGATGATATAAGACTAGTGTCTATCAACCTATTGGGCTAATGGAATAACGTGATATTGCATGAAATGAAATAATAGTTTGTCATATTCAACCTGATTCGTAAATGCGGGGGATTATATCCCACTCGCTTCACCAACATGGATACTATGTGGAGATTTAATTTATGGTCTTTATCTTAGGCTTGAATAGGGATACCAATCTGCATAAAATACACTAGACCTTTATTCCTCAAACCCATATAAATATACATGTACTTTTGAATGGCTGAAATATCTTCATCTTCAATGTGGTTGACACACAAGAGGCAACTAGCAATGAAAATAATCAATGGGATGCATACTTCATTACTTGTAAAAATGCAATGTTGCTTATAACCAACCAAACAAATAGTCTTGAATTAAATCAACGAACTCTGCAATGAGTTGACCCAAGCTATGGAAACGTTGTCCAAGATAGTGTGAATCGACTATGAATGTGAGGAAGTCCTGCAATTCTTGTTCACTTGTAAACATGTTCTCACCTTTGGAAACCTGGCCATAGCCTCTTTTCCTCAGACCATTCCTTATTCTAGAGATGAATTCCAATGAGTTGAACTCAACTCATCTCCACGTGAAGGATTTTGACCATGTGGGAGACTAGTCGACTAGAGGTAACAAAATGACCGACCACTGTGAAGTTGACCTAACGATGAGCATTCAACCATGTATAGATGGAAGTCAAAAAATAGTATACCAACCGGGAAAAGTGAGAGTAGTCAACTAGGGCAACGAGGTTGCCTCAAGCTAAAACATAAGTCGAGAAGAGAGTGGAAGTTGACTAAGATAAGTTGACCTTAGGTAATTAAGTCGAACATGTACAAATGAGTTTCTTAGGGAAACAAACGGTTCACCAAAAAAAATATATAGTTCCCAAATATATGGGAGTTGGCCCTAGAATGAAAAGAGATAGACTCGGGCATAGGAATCAACCAAAAAACAAATCTCGTCGACCAAGCAAATTGGAAAATCGAATAGACAAGAGATTGGTTAGGTAAAGGACGTACGACCACGGGGGTGAGGAATTATCCAGTTCAAGAGTGAAATGCCATTAGGGTGAGACATACAACTCTTGGGATATCTATACGACGTGTGGGAGAGACTAAACGACCTAGATTGAAGACAAAAAGGTTATAGGTGAATTTGACTGGGGATGAGTTTAATATTCTAGATATGGGTGTAGTTAACCAAGTTTGACTAAAACTCTTAGAGGAATTATAAATTCGTCGAGACAGTGTAAATTTGACTTAGAAAATAATTCCAACATCCAAGTCGATCATGGGGTGCGTGGCATTAGAGAATATCTTCCAACAATTAAAGAATCAACTCAACAATGTTAACTCATCCCAACAGAGCTAAAACAACTTGGCAATGAAAATTAGTTGTGGGGATGAAATTACAATTTGGAAGAGTGAGATACTTCGCCCAACAATGTTTACAAATTCTCAACACCATTAAAAACATTCGACCTCATTCAAAAATGTCCTAGAAAATGTAAATTCTCCCAACATCATTTAAAAACGTCCCCGACAATGTAAATTCATCCAGTAGCGTATAAAAATGCCCAGGTAATTAATGGTTGGTGCAGGAAATGTTCCAGAAAGTGGTAAAACGCTTGGGGAGAGAAATAAATCCCAACCTCGTATGAGAGGAGGAATTCTAAAAATGGAAACTCTATTAATAGTTACAACAACTATTTAATTACATCCCTTGATCTCGAGATCACAAGAAAATTGATGGTATGGATGGTTTGTCTGTTGGGATGTTCTATACAAAGGGTCAGTCTTGGATTCCCAAAGAAAACAAAATCACATTAACTTGAACCAATTTCCATGTGAAATCTATCACAATTACAATTAACAATCTTCCTTATGATCCATTAATCTAAATGTGAGCAGAAAATTCATCACACAAAATAAACCCACAAACAATACTATAAACCCACAATAATTGCAATACATTCCATGACAAAGTGTATGCAATGTTTGCCCTGGAAGGCCAAAACGAGAAAACTATATTCGAATGGGCTCAATATTTTGATTTCGACAATCTCTAGTATAATGATTTCTTCCTCTTTGTGCTTCCTCTCTTAGCCAAAAGACCCATTGCAATTGATAGAGAGGGAAGAAATAGGGGAAGTTGTGGGGGG
>JZKD02S2380578.1:307668-320333 GCA_000966675.3 Picea glauca | reverse complement strand
GGGGAGGGGGTAGGTCGAAGGCCAATAGCCCTGACCCCTCGTTTCCCATTCCTCAATGTTATCTCCTATTCATTTTCTTATCATTTAATTACTTTTATCTCACATCCTCATTTTTGTCTTATTTGACTTTACATTTGTTGATCATTTACATAGTTTACATAACCATCATAGTTTTCTGAATGGTCTTACAGGAACTAAGTCTTATCCATTCTTGGTTCGGATCCATTTCGGATCACACCTCCCTATTGAGAGGATTTTGGTCCCCAAAATATGCTAAGGATAGATGAGGGAACTTGCCTGCAATATGTCTCCTCTCATACCACTTCGCCTTCCTTGCAGTCTGTCCTTTGAGACCAATCTAGATTAGTGTACTTTTGTCTTCTTCTCTGGAATGAGGCTCGAACTCTGTCTCCTAGAAATAACTTTGAATCTGTCTCTAGCTTTGGCTCATGGATCTAGTCATCGACTATGGCTCGTTTGTTCTTTCATTGCAAAAGTTTACTCATTGACTTGCATCTCTGAACAATCTCCAAATCCGAGCTCTAGGCTCAACGCTCATTCCCATCTCCCCTCTCTAACTTGGAGACAGTCCATCTTGGTTGCCAATGAATCCCAGTTGAATGTTGGTCTTCTTTCACAGTGTGACCCAACACGCTGCCATCACATGACAATTGCTCAAGGGAAGTGTGGTTTCCTTCTTCAACTAGGATCAATTGCTTCTTGTCATGGAAACAACTCTTTGGTGGTTTCTCATGCTTACAAACACTTCCAGTGTTCTCCAAACCTCCCAAGGTCATTGACCTCTATGAACCACTCTCTAACACATGTCCAAGAAGGGGTTCTTTGTATGCAATATTGAACATACGAACTGGATTGTGGCTGCCCTTGGTATCAAACTATTGTCTGGCTTGGTTGTATCAATGTCCTCCTACACTGCTATATCTGCTTGGACAACTTCTTTCTTTTGGATTGGATAGGTATACCACTCTTCATCTTGCACAATATTCACTATCCACACTCTTTTCACGGCTATACAGTTTTTGGGGTGAAGCTGTCAACACTTTGCTTCCTAATGTCCACTCAATTTGCAGTGGTGGAAAAGGTTATTGGCATTGTAGTTTGGAATGCTTGACATACTCCTCCTCTCTATGTGCCTCTAAGTTTGTTGTTGTGTTGGTGGAGTCTTCTTATCTTTCTTCTTCTTAAAAGAATCAGGCATGAAAAACATGGCTTGATTCTTCCAATAGGCTACCTCATGTTGGCCTTTCTTTCTAGAATATGTGCATGCCTTTGCAGACCAAAAATTGGAAGCATTATGGCCTCTCTTCTTGTAGTAGTCACAAATAAGGAATTTGTGTTTGAAATCGACCTCTTGGTCTTCTTCTTATTCTTGTTCTCATTGATTGGTTTGCTTCTCTCCTTCAATCCACCGCAAGGCTAAGGTGGTGGTGTGATTCCACCTTCACTCACTATTGATACTCCTTCTCTTGATGAGAAAGACAACTCTGACATGTCAGTTTCCTTCACGAAAAATGGTTTTCTTCATGGAGGTGGAAGTTTCACTTCTACCATCAAATCCTATGCCTTCATGCTTGGAATATGGTGTGACTACAATGGAGGTCATGATGCCTTTTCTCCTCTTTCCCAACCCTTGTCCATCATAGCATTTTAGAGCCAATACCCCTAGTTTCTTCTCAAATTCACCAAGATTCTCTTGAGATATGTCTACTGAAGGTGAGCTTACCAAGGTGGCCTTAGTCATGGTGCTAGCATCTGCAGTGGAAATGGAAGGTCACTTTACTTCTCGGTGATCTTAGAAAACTACTTGAAGCCTTGATAAGGCCTTATCCTTCTCTGCCAACTCTTATTGTAGCTATGTCATAATCTGCATAAGCCTATCCTCTTTCCAGTTGTCCATCTAGATGAACTTCTCACCAAGGTATAAAATTTGCGCTCTATGCTTGTCCCAATATGTTCTAACTGCAATGAAGGAGTCTTCACATTCTTCAAACTTCTTCTTGAGCAATGTAATCAATTTGGTATAAGTATCCATGTGCTTCTCCATCTCTTCCATCCTTTGGTTAAACATCTTAACCCGCGCCTTCAAGATCTCATTCTCTTCTTGATGCTCGACATTACTGGCCCTTAAGTCTTCCAACTTATCTATGCTCACTTTTCCCATGTTGCGGTCTAATATTTTGTTCACAATTTTGGAAGTAGTGTCTCAGTCAAGAATGCAACTGCTCTTATACCATCTAATCCGTAATCGAGGGGATCATATCCCACTCGCTTCCCCAACATAGATACTATGCACAAATTTAATTTATGGTCTTTATCTTAGGCTCAAACAAGGATCTTGATCTACATAAAAGCCACTAGACCTATATTCCTTGAACCTATATAAATATATCTGTACTTTTGAATGGATGAAAGATATTAATCTTCAATGTAGTTGGCACACAAGTAGAAACTAACAATGTAAATAATCAATAGGATGCATACACCATTACTTGAGAACATGCGTTGTTGCTTACAATCAACCAAACTGATAGTCTTGAATTAAATCGACTAGCTCTATAATGAGTTGACCCAAGCTATGTAAAATTTGCCTAGGATAGTTTGAATGGACTATCAATGTGAGGAAGTCCTGTAATTCTTGTCCACCTATAAACTTGTTCTCACCTTTGGAAACTTGGTCGTAGCCTCTTTTCTTTAGACCATTCCTTATTCTAGAGATTAATGCCATTGAGTTGAAGTCGACTCATCTCCACATGAAGGATGTTGACCATGTAGGATACTAGTCGACCAGAGGTAACAAACTAATCAACCACTTTGAACTTGACTTAATGATGAGAATTCAACCATGTATAGAAGGAAGTCGATAGATAGTATACCGACCGAGAAAAGGGAGAGTAGTCAACTAAGGTAATGAGGTTGACTCAAGCTGCAACATAAGTTGAGAAGAGAGTTGAAGTCAAATAGGATAAGTTGACCATAGGTAATTACGTCGACTGGGTATAAATTAGTTTCTTAGGGAAACACACGATAGACCTAAGCAACATGTATGCACAAAGACAGGAAAAGCATGCCCGAACAATGAGTTGTCATGAGTAGTCATAAGATTTTGGGGGATAAGTGAATAGGGTTTTGAACCCTAAATTCTATGTACAAATATGTAATGGGTTGGGTAGAATAGGCTGCAGAAGGCTGAATGTTGTTGATGTTGAGAGAGTAGACTGAGAAAGCGAGAAAGTCTATGTCTGGAGGTCTAGGAAGAGTTTTAAAAAGAGAGGCTTGCACTACAAAGTGGCTAGGAAAGATGGAGTAGTACAACATGATGTAAGCACAATGTGAAAGCCTGAGAAGATTGCATAAAGAATAATAAAGAAGTCATTCGTTGTGGAAGTATCCCAAAGTTTGAGTGAACCATGCTAAAACTCCATGTTTGAATGTTTTGTTATGTGATTGTTCATGAATTCGTTAATTATGAATGACTAGATCTAGACCTGTGTAGTAGATGATTGCCAGTAAAGATAAATGTTACAACAAATGGTTTGTTTTCCAATATGTTTCATAATGATGCTTCATAATTGTTGTTGCTAATTAAACAAGCGAAAGAGATATGAAATACTGCAAATGGGGTAGACAAGTAGGAATGAACATGGAGATAGCCTCCCATCCCCTCATTATTGCAGAAACTCGGTTTCTGTATCCCCAATAAATGCCTCGAGTGAGACTTAACTTGCATGCAGATGATGCCGAAAGGGCTAGTGTCTACAGGGTTTGTTGGTTAGATAACTTGAGCCTAGGGTCTTACAACCGCGCACCAACAAATGGTTCTATTACGGGTACCCATAATTTTTGATTGAGGGAATGTTTTGGAGGCCAACTAAGAAAGAGATCATTGAGTGGCTAGAAGGAAAGGAACAAGAATTTTCCCGAAAAGAGAATATAAACACTTGAATGAGCGACGAGCAATGGATGCAAAGGTATGTGTAAACATAGCTGCATGAGATTTTTGTTGGCGATTTTTCGATTATTTTGACTGAATGGTTAGAAAGACTGGTGGAGAATACTGGAAGGTACCAAACTGCAACGCCGAGGAATTGGACTCCTGAGTTGGTAATACAATTGAATTCTACAAGTAATAAGACTTCCCGCGTCGTTGATTTATGGTTGAATAGTATCTTGGGAGGTTATATCACAAAATTTGCAATAGATTGTACACAATTATACAATGTTTTAGAGAGGGATTTCTTTAAGGGTCCGCGCGAAAGGTTTATGAAGTCATTGGGTATTTGGATACAGATGTTGTCGTGCAACAAGTGCGTGATGATGATGGAGTTTGATTGCTAATGGGCTTAGTGACATAGGGGAACTAGGGGATCACCAAAGGATAGTCTTAAGGTAGGAAAGAGTGAAGGAAGAAATGAATAAGGAAGGGAGGGACTGAGGATGTAGAGAAATGAAGAAGGTATGTTAGAGGAGAAAGACAAGTTTGGTGTACTACGTAGTGGAATAAGGTACAAGAGGTTGAAGTCTAGGGCTAAGAAGAGAGAGTCACGTAGCGAAGTTGAGAGGAGATAACCCTACACAATAGTCTATATCATAGAAATACAAAACATAGAAGGAGAAGAAGAGGATTCCTAGTCCAGTCCTATAATAGAAGAGTCGTTAAGTATTGTTTAGACTGGATTCTGTGTCGACTCCATGACCTTGTGTGCGTCACCTATATCAGAAATCGCATTTGAGGATTTTTCAAAAGAACTTATAGTTAGCGAGGGAGGACAGAGTAGCAATAGCTAGAGAAGTGGAAGCATTGCGTTGAGTCAGAGTCAACCAACATCACCGAGGGGAGGTACTACACAAAACAACATGGCAGGGTTAGACAATACACTGACACTGCCTGAGTTCCAGGGAGTTGGGTTAGAGGACCCATAACAACATCTATTTGTATGTGAAACCATTTGGGTTGTGAATAATGTCCAAGACAAGGCTGTAAATATTGCGTAGTTGGAAACAACATTTAGAGGCCGTGCATTAGTCTAGTATACGAAATTGCAGAGTACCACACCTATAGGACAAGCAAGCACTTTAGCAGAAATTAGACAAGCATTGTTGAAAGAGTTCATGAAGCCAAAATTTGAGTCGCGGTACATCACGAAGCTTAAGGAAATCAAACAGGTGCAGAATGAGTCAGTTTGGGACTATGATAAAAGGTTTAAGGATTTGATGCGTAGAGTGACATTCCATATCCCTGATCAACAACACCAAGAGTGGTTTATTGCAGGACTTCTACCACACATTAGGTCATTGATTCAGAAGAAGGTTGCATTGCATCCTGGATCTTTGGAGATTGCGATGAAGATAGAAGCATATCCTATAGGGGATAGTGGAGGGATGGCGCAAGTCCAAACATAGCTAGCTACCTTGACAATTCAATTGGAAAAACTACAAAAAAGAAGGAGAAGCATGAATAGGTCTGGTGTACCAAATGTAGGACCGAAGGCCAAAACAAAGATGAATTCCCATCATTTGTGTAATATTTGGTGATTGGAGCATTGAATCCATTACCAGGAGGGGGATATTGTGAAATATGTAAGAAATTGGGACATCATCCGACTGAGTGTCCATTACTACAGAAATACCAGAGTATGCCAAGGAACTTATTTTGTAAGTTTTGCAAGTCAGTAGGGCATGAAGAGAAGGATTTTCATGCATTCAATTTGATGAGAGAGCATACTTCATATATGTATAGGATTTAGGAGGAGAGCGTTGCGATAGAAGGAGGTGGTCCATAATATACTAATTAGAGGGGATTTAATCCAGGAAACATAGGAAATTTTGGTAGAGGTCGAGGTAGAGGAAATTTTGACAAAGGAGGTAGAGGACTAATAATATGTTATAATTGCAATCCACCAGGACACTTAGCTTGTGATTGCATGAATCCTTGTACAACCTGCACATATTGTATAGCACTAGATCATGCCATAAAATATTATCCTCAACTACTTGCGAAGTGGAAGGCAAGAGGGAATTAAAACATAACCTAAATCAGAATGTACATGAACTATTAGCCAAGGAATGCAATGAAAGATCTAGAATAACAGTTGTTACGCATGAAGGAGATAGAACAGGGGTTGATGCGATGAATGGAGGGAAGCAGGTTGAGAAATGGATGAGGAAATCAGCGGGACCTATGCCAAAATTCGACACTCAACAAGAAAAGGAGACGTATCAAAGGGAAAGAAAATAGATAATAGGACCATATTGGGCAATGTCAACATCATCTGCACCTCTTGTCTATGATCGTACTATACCAGACAAGCCACTTGGGAAGGTAAGTACTCTAAGGGAGTTTCTGAGAATTTGTGTAGAGTTGATGAAAGATGAAACCAAGTTGAATGCATTATGTGAAATGATTGATCATTGTGTGCAAGAAAGGGGAATTCCTATCGCATAGAGGGTAGTGAATCGAGTATTGCAAAAAAAGAGGATCAACAAAGAATTCATATTAAGTGCACAGATTGGGGAATATGATGTGGATAACATTATTTTAGACTTGGGATTTGATGTAAATATATTATCAAAGCATACATGGGAAATGATGGGGAAGCCAAAGTTGATTTGGCTTGATTTCTAGTTAAGATTGGAAAACCAACATAAGATAGTCCCGATTGGCCGATTGACAGGAGTACTTGTGAATATAGATGGGGTGTGTAGTGTAGCATATTTCGAATTCATCGAGATTGTGGATGATAGTCAACCATATCTAGCACTGATGGGATTAGAATGGGACTTTTACAATCAGGTGATCATTAATATGAAAAGGAGGGAAATGATATTTGAGGTAGGACACTTGAAGGTTATTGCACCGTTGGATCCAACAAAAGGAAAGAGGTACATAGAGCCAGCCAGAGGGAACAAAATTGACAACCTGTATAATATGATTGTGTGGATGAATGACTATGTTAGCCTCGCTACAAATGGTGTAATTAAGTTTGAGAAGCATTAGATCATGTGCGTTGGACTCATAGGAAGGTCTATAACATTGGAAACAAAGGATAGATGAAGTATCAACTAGACGATGTGCCCACATTACTCGATCACTGCGTTGGATTGGAACAGAGCTATGTGATCCACCCAAATATGATGGTTTTACCAACACATAATCTTTCATACATGAATTTGAATTGCAGATACCCGAACAACAGAGGTTGTTGACATTAGATGTTGTCTTGAAGGCCACTCCAGCTAGATGGTGGGCTACACACAAAGAGGAAATAGAAGACTAGAAGCAGTGCAAAAGCTTGATGCAGGTTAGATTTGGTACTGAGGTAGAGTATATTGTGCATAAGTATACAGGGGTAAGCAAACAAACAAATCATATTGTGTAGTGCAGAAACATATGGGGATCGGTACCACAAAAGGAATGGACACACAAGTTTATACATACACTAGATACAATTCCGAAGAATTGGTACATGGATCTAGAAATGCGCAGAGAGAAAACCAACTATGACCATTTGATTCAAAGGTTTAAAGTAACTTTACTTTTGAACATGAATCTCCATTAGGAGATGAAACCTTACAGGTCATTAGAAATAATATATTTTTAGAATAAGGGCCAATGGAGGTAGTACCAATGTGTAGTGCGCACAGAGCTTCTCTACCTATTCATGAGTTACTAGAATGTTACAATGTTACTAAAGAAGAACACGAGGAGGAAGATCCGAGGAATATACAAGTACCTCAAACTAAGGGGGAATGTGTGGTAGAAGGACCAAAGCTTGAATACGATGCATATGCACAACCAATAAAGACACAAAAGGTAAATATTGGGACGGAGGAAAATCCAAAGTTTGTGCAGATAGGATATTATTGGAATGATGAAACTGTGGAGAAGATCACAAACTTACTACATGAGTATCATGACCTATTCCCTACTACGTTCTCATAGATGAAGGGGATATCCAGTGAGTTAGGAGAAATGAATATCCCTCTAAAACAAGATGCTAAACCAGTGAGACATAGACCCTGTAGGTTAAATATGAAGTACAAAGAGAAGGTGAAAGAATAAATAGACATAATGTTGGAAGTTGGAATCATTGAACCAGTGGTGGAATCATAATGGATAAGTCCCATGGTGTCATAGGATACGAAAACATGAGGAATCAATATTTGTGTAGACCCGAGGAAGCTAAATAATGTGTGTTTGCATGATCCATTTACAACACCTTTCACAGACGAAGTGTTGGAGAATGTAGGGGGGCAAGAGGCCCATTCCTTCACAGATGGCTTCTCAGGGTATCACCAGATTAATATTGTGCAGGAATACAAGTATAAGACTACTTTTGCAATCGAGTGGGGAAGTTATTAGTAGACAATGATTCCCTTTGGATTAAAGAATGTACCTGCATTTTTTTTCAGAAGTTGTTGTCACAAATTTTAAGGAATTTATCCATAAGTTCCTTGAGGTGTACTTAGATGATTGGACTGTGTTTAGTCTATTGAGAGATAAAATAGAAGTACTCAGGATAATGTTGGATAGGTGTAGACAATGTCATATTTCACTGAATTTGAAGAAATGTATTTTTTGCACACCTTTTGGAATTTTTTTGGGCCATGTGGTATGCAAGCAAGGCTTATTAGTGGATCCTGCCAAGATTGCAGTGATTTTAGATTTACAACCACCCAAATCAGTCAGACATTTGAGAGCAACTCGGGGTCATTCGGGATATTACCTGAAGTTCATTAAGGGTTATGCGTAGATTACAACATCTATAGAGAAGTTGTTGAAGAAAGAAGCTAAGTTATAGTGGAATGAGGATTGTCAGAAAGGTTTGGATACATTGAAGCAGAAATTAGTGGCCGCATCAATTTTTATCTTCCTAGATTGGAGGAAGGAGTTCCATGTTCACGTGGATGCATCGTCCATAGATTTAGGAGCAGTATTATCTCAACCAAGTGAAGGAGATATAGACCATCCAATTGCATTTTCAAGTAGGAAGTTGTCAACAACATAAAATGATTACACAACCACATAACAAGAAGGATTGGCAATGGTATATGTGCTGCAAAAGTTTTGACATTATTTATTGGATTCTGATTTTAAGATGTATACAGACCATTCTACACTAAAATAATTAGTGAACAAGAAAGTGTTGGGGGGAGAATATGCAGGTGGTTACTATGTTTCAGGAATATGATTTTGAGGTTGTTATGAAACCAAGGAAGTTGAATGTGGGACCGGATCATTTATCACACATATTATCAGGGGAAGATGCAGGGAATATAGATGACAACTTGTTGGATGCACACTTATTTGTAGTTAAAATGGTGGATGACTACTTCACATATATTGTACACTTTTTAAGTACAAGAATGGCTCCATCAGACATGACAATGGCACAGAAGATACAATTAGTCGTTAAAGCGGTAGACTATTAATTAATTGAAGGAAACTTATACAAGTTAGGTGCAGATGGAATATTGAGACAATGCGTGTTAGAGCATGAGAGACCAATGATACTCTCAGAAGCACATGAAGGAATTGCAGGAGGACACTAGGTAGGGAAAGAAACAATGTAGAATATTTTGTGTGCAGGGATTTGGTGGCCCACACTTCATAAGGATGCTAAAGAATACAGTCAGGCATGTGATGTTTGTCAAAGGGTGGGAAATCCATCTAGAAGGGATGAGATGCCTTTACACCCACATATTACATTGAAAAAATGGGCAATATACTTTGTTGGAACGATCAACCTATTAGCGAGAAGATCAGGGGCTAAGTATATAATTACTACGATAGAATATTTGACCAGATTAGCAGAAGCAACACCAATCATAGACTGCACCACAAAGATTGTTGTGAGGTTTCTATTTGAGATTGTGGTCACATGATTTGGATTCCTGCGCATTTTACTCAGTGATCAAGGAACACACTTCCTGAAGAGGATGATTGCAACATTGATTGAGGAGTTTCAAATTCATCATCAGAAGAGTACGTTGTATCACCCTTAGGCCAATGGGACAATAAAAGATTTTAATAAAATTTTGGAGAATGATCTGACAAAGATTTGCGATGTAGGCAGACATGACTGGGACTCAAGGGTTCATGTAGTATTATGGGCATATATAACTACAAGTAAAAATTTGACAGGACAAACAACTTTTAGGTTGGCCTATGGGAAAGAAGCAGTAATGCCGATGGAGTTTATTATGCCTAGCCTACACGTTGCAATGATTAATTATCTTTCAGAATCTGGCGGAGTAGAGGAGAGATTGTCACAGTTGGTACAACTTGAGGAAGATCAATTTGTCATAGGATTCCATCAGCAAGTTCAGAAGGCAAGAGAAAAGGCATGGCATGATAGACATATTAAACAAAAAAAATTTCAAGTGGGGAACTTGGTATTACTATATGATAGTAAGTTCATGTAGCAACTAGGAAAGTTTTGAATGCATTGGTTAGGACAATATGTGATTAAGCAGGTGACAGATGCAGGAGTTGTGCAGTTGGAAATGCTAAATGGAGAAGTCCTCAAAGGAATGGTGAATGGCAGTCGAATGAAACTTTATAAGGACAACCAAACTACCGTGCACTAGTATGACCTGTGCAAGAACCTTTGTATTATAGTAGGAAAAAGAAAAAGAAAAAGTAAGTAAAAGTAGAAAAAGGAAAAAAGAAGAAAATTGGGAAAAAGTGAAAAGACAAAAAAAGGAAAGATAGTAAGAAGTAAGGGGGATGCAACGACAAGACCTGTGCAGAAAAAGTGAGTGTTGTGCAGATGTAAGAAAAAGTGTAGAAACAGTTAGGTACACACACAAAGAGCGTTAATGACAAGTCATAAAGATGACGTGTAGCAATAAATGGAAAGATTCACCGAGAATCGTGACAGATTGGAAGTACGAGGTACAAATCCAATATAAGATATGGCAATAAAGCAACATTAAATTAAGCATTCATCCCACCAATGGTAGATTAGACAGTTAATTCGGGAATGAAGGGACATGGAAAACTGACGAAGGGGCATAAAAGCCGCAAAGAGTCGACATACATTGATTGTTGTTACTTAGATTTGCATGCAAGTGAAAGAGAGTTAAGAGTTGTGTTGCAGAAGCTGAGAAAAAAAATGCCATAAGTTGAGGCAGTTATCATTGGTATTCAGTCTACAACAATGACACCACCAAAGGAAACAACACTCGTTCTAAAGAAATCCAGAACAAGAGTGCAAACAGTCGAACTAGAGATTGAGGATACTCTAGGAGCCTCATCGTCGGAGCCGAGGTTTCCTTGAGATTACATTCCACCAAGGAAGGTTGATGTCCCACTAGTAACATTGCAGAAGACTCCCTACTACAAACTGGTGACGCCCGACATCCTTGAGGGGGTCATTGTGGAGGAAGAAATGCTCAAGAGGGTGTTGCAACTCAAATATGCAGACCATGATATTATAGACATGGTGAAGTTCCCTGAACTTGCACCGCATCACTACTTGGAGCGAAGAATAGATCCCGTAACGAACCAGAGCATACACGTGTCGAAGGTATGGGAAAGAGGATTAGAGCGAGTAGGCATTCTAAACCTTTTTGGCATTCCACATTTAATCTGGAGAAATGAGGTAAATGCATGCATTAAGTTACTCCTAACTTGTGTGCATGGAGTTTATTTGTAGTTGGACAGGCCAATATCGATAGATATAGAGCTAATGTGATACCCATGTTTCCCCAACTTGTAAATATAACTATATTTTTCTAAAAGGGCAGTGTAAATATTTATGCTACTAATGTAAAAAGGAAAATGTTGGAAAAATGTTGAGGGGGATTGCCTATACAGGTCATGATGCCATGAGAGGGAAACAATGAGGAAATTTCCCTTGCCAATTTAAAATTCAATAAAAATCCAGATTGTCAATTTTCTAGAATTGTGGTTAATGGAGGAAGTTGGTAGTTGAACTATCAACTTCCCACATTTATGAAAAAGAATGGGTGTTGTACCAAAACTCCCTTTCCTTAGAAGCATGGGCAAAAAAGTACCCATCTAGAGGATTCTAGGTTGGCCCATGAATTGGGGGATTTGACCCACGAAATCTTGTTGAAAAAGGCAGGAAATGAAGGGAAAATTGTAAGCGAAGAAGAGGGGAGATAGTTAGTTGAGTCTGGGAGCCATTTTCTGAGTAGAGAGGATGTAGAGGAATGGGTCTGGTGACCATTTCCAAAGAGGGAGAGAATGTGCAACTCTCTAGTTCTGAAGAGAACTGGGAAATGAATATGTTTCTGGGTACAACAATTGTTGGGCGACGTTTTCTAACCAAAATGATAAATGGGGCTGCAGAGAAGATGAGTGATTGAGGAAGCACTCATTGCATATGCCTTTTCTTGGTGGAGAGAAAACCGATCTGCCAAGTTCCCGTGGGAAGAGGAGAGTGATCTTCGTCCCTGGTTGTTGCTGAATAGAAGGAAGAATCTCTCTCAGGGCATTTTGATCTAGCTAGGGGGTGGCCAACGATAAATCCTTCCAGGAGTTGTTGTGCCTATGGTTGGGTGTAAAAGGGCACCCCTTTCAACAATTTCAACACTATATATTTTCTAGATAAATATATTTTGTTAAATCTTTGTAGTGTTTAGATCAAATAAAATTATAGACTGTGTTTTAGAGCAAT
>JZKD02S2380578.1:280643-292745 GCA_000966675.3 Picea glauca | reverse complement strand
CCCCCCCCCTCTCAGTTATTTCATACCTGTAACAAAAATGATCAAGAACAACCTACTTTGATACCACTAATCCGAATTACTTTCAACACAAAATGAGAGCGGATATATAATAAAGGAATGTACAAAGATTTATCGGATATCCAATAATATAAATAGATATAGCATAGATATTACAATATTCGTTTGAGGCGCACGATAGCTCGTTGGAAAGGTATTGATGAGGATATTAATTTTGGGGGCTCAATCAAATCCTTTGGCTATCATTTATATGCATGATCTCAATCGTCGTTTAGGCCCTCAAAATGACCCCAGAAGTTTAGGACCCGAAAAATTATTAAAAATAGTAAATTGTCAAAAAACTGTTTTGAACCAGTTGGAATAGGTGGGTGGCCATCGATATCCACCTAGATAAATCCTCCCTCCTTAGGAAGCAATGGTCTCTATTGTGTTGATTTCTCGTGGGAGAGGGGAAAGCATTTGTTGAATCTGAATCTTGGTGAGTTGTTTACCTTGCTAGAGAAGTTGTGTTGCTTAGCTTGTTGAAGGTTGTCACGAACCTGTTGTTGGTGGGGTTGAATCTGTTCAACCATACTGTTGTATCTTGGCTTGATTGTGTATTGTGTAGGAACCCTTGTAGGTGAAGAAACAATAGCTTCTTTCTCTTTATAATCTACTTATGTTGGATAGAAAGGTCTTAGGCAAGGGTTGTAGTGGTTTTAGTGTCCTTTTGTTCACCTTTTGAATAGAATGTGAAGAGGTTGAATTTTGTAGTATGAGATATTACTTGCAACATTGTTTTGGTGGAACAGTAGTCGAAACTTCCCTTGGTATCTTGTAGAGTTGACCCCCTAGAGTAACAATGACACTACGGGGTCGAGACTCATAAACAACAGGACGTTTCCACATATATGGTTGGCCCAAAAGAACATCACAGACATCAAGAGGGGAAACATCACACAATATCTCATCCTTGAAGGGATGGATTCCATAGGATAGGTGGAACTATTGGTTGACATGGAGATCCCGTCCCTGGAAAATCCACTCGATGTTGTATGGTTGTGGGTGTGGTGTTGTCGACAATCCCAACTGTTTGATGACCTTTGTTGAGATGAGTTTCTTCTAGCTTTTGCTATCAACAATGGAATGCAAGGGGTTCCATTTCACCCACATATTTGAATGGAAGAGGAGCTCCCCCTCTTCAAGATATGTTGGTTCTCCTGGTTGAACTATTGCAGTCGTGACAATAGAAATGGGGTTTGCATCAATGATTTGTCTTCTTCCAGTATTTTCTGAATCGGGGTTAGACTCCTTTTCTTTGATCTCGACCACTAATGATTTTTTTGAGCAACATTCATTAGTGTTGTGCCAGGGGATTTTGTGGAAATCACACCACTTTCTAGTGTCCTTCTTCATCTTTCTATTACCCTTCCTTTCTTGTGGCTTGGACTATTTTTCTGGAGGTTGGTTGTTAGGGTTGTCTTTACCATACTTTGGTTGTTGCGTATTTGCAGACCCGAACTCTCGTTTGTTCTGGTGCCTAAATTTCTGCTTGATTTTGAAAACATATCATTAGGCAACTCCCAGTGATGAGATGTCCAGGAAATCCATTTCGGTTTGTATGTACCTATGCAGAGCCCCGCAGTATTTCAAAACTAGATGTCGCTTAGAGTCTTTGATACCCAGCTTGGTGTGCAAGGTATGAAAAGTATTTGTGAACTCCGACATTGTTTGGCATCTCTCTTGTCGTAGTGTGTTCCATTGCATGTACTCATCCTCATAGTTACCAAAAGGGTAATATTGTTCCTTTTTCGCATCCACACAAAAATACCAAGTGGGATCGACCCCATATATTCCAGACTCCTTTATGGAAATTTTCTCCTAGTAATTTTCCCACCAATGTTTGACATGGGGGAGAGCCTTAAGGAGTGTGAAGGTGATCTTTTCCCTGTCGGAAAAATTGTGAACAGAGAAGTAACCTTCTAACAGATTTAACCATTTTTCTAGGGAATCCACATCTATCTCACCTTCAAATACGTGAATATCAAAATTAACTTGTACCTTGAAAGGATAGGTGACTCCAAAGTAGCCTCTTGATGAAGACGTGTGTGTTGTTATTGAAAGATGTTGAAGGATGTGGGAAAAATTCTCCATCATTTTGTCCCTTTGTCGCGTGAGAGCTTGCTCAAGAAACATATTAATAGAATCTTATGCTACATCACTTTTCTTTTCTTCTGCTATGGAGGGTTTCTTGGGTGTGCGAGAGCGATTTTCCTCAAGAGAGACAAAATTGAGACCCAACTTGCTATACTCGGACCTCATCGGGGACATGCACTAATATAACAATATCCAATAATATATCATCGGGGACATGCACTAATATCCAATAATATATCAGAGATATAACAATAAACACAAAGATGCAATAATACACAATTTCTATTAATGAGAGAAATGTACAAAATTGTAAAATATAGAGTGAATGAACTTGCTAGAATGGTGGAAACTTATCTCTGAGAAGAGATGTGATAGCTATGCTCATTCTCAAGAAGATGGTTCTTACAAGGAGGCTCCAAAGGCCTTTTTAACATAAAGAAAATCCAAAACCCTAACCCCGAAAAATGAAAAGCCAACAATTTTTTGGACCCCGTTTTGGGTAGTTTGGTGTATCAACTTCCTGGGGGCGTAACTTTGGCATACGATCTCTGTTTGGGGAACACAATAGCTCGTTGGAAGGGTATCAATGAGGATCTTAATTTTGGGGGCTCAAGCAAAGCCTTTATCTCCCATTGAGGTGCATGATCGCAAAAAATCATCGTTTAGGCCCTCAAAATGGCCCTGGAAGTTTAGGACCCGAAAAAATGCTAAAAATAGTAAATTTCCAACAAACTGTTTTGAGTCGGTTGGAATAGGTGGGTGGCCATGGTATCCACCTAGATTAATCCTCCCTCCTTAGGAATAAATTGTCTCCATTGTGTTGCGATCACGAGGGAGAGGGGAAAGCATTTGTTGAATCTGAATCTTGGTGAGTTTCTTTCCTTGTTAGAGAAGTTGTGCTTCTTAGCCCGTTGAAGGCTGTCAAGAACTTGTTGGCAAGGTTGAATCTATTCAACCATACTGTTGTATATTCGCTTGAATGGTTAGTGTGTAGTCACTCTTGTAGGAGAAGAAACAATATCTTCTTTCTCTTCTACAATATGATTTTGTTGGATAGAAAGGTCTTGGGCCAAGGCTGTAGTGGTTGCAGTGTCCTTCCGTTCACCTTTTGAACAAATTGTGAAGAGGTTTAATTTTGTAGTATGAGAGATTACCTTGCAACAATTTTTTCATGGAACAATAATCAGAACTACCTTTGGTATCCTATAAAGTTGACCCCCCAGAGTAACAATGACACTATGGGGTTGAGACTCATAAATAACATGACATTTGGTTGGCACAAAATAACATCATAGACATCAAGAGGGGAAACATCACACAATACCTCATCCTTGAAGGGATGGATGCCATAAGATAGGTAGAACTGCTAGCTTACACAAATATCTCATCCTTGGCAAAGCCAACTGATATTTTATGGCTGTGGGTGTGGTGTTGTCAGTAATCCCAACTGTTTGATGACATATGATGAGATGAGGTTCTTCTAGCTTCCACTATCAACAATGAAATGCAAGGGGGTCCCTTTCACCCACATCCGTGAATGGAAGAGATGCTCCCCCTCTTCAAGATCTGTTGGTTTTTCAGGTTGAATTGTTGCGGTTGTGATAGTAGCAGTGGGGTCTGCGTCGATGATCTGTCTTCTTCCAGTATTTTTTGAATTAGATTCTGAATCAGGTTTCGACTCCTTTTCTTTTATCTTGTCCACCAATGATTGTTTTGAGCGAAATTCATCAGTGTTGTTCCAGGGGATTTTGTGGAAATTGCACCACTTTCCAATCTTCTTCTTCATCTTTCTGTTACCCATCTTTTCATGTGGTTTGTACTGGTTTTTTGGAGGGTGGTTGTTAGGGTCATCTTTACCATACTTTGGTTATTGTGGATTTGCAGATCCGAACTCCCATTTGTTCTGGTGCCTAAATTTCTGCTCGATTTTGACAACATATCGATAGGCAGCTCCCAATGATGAGATGTACAAGAAATCCATTTCGGTTTGGATGTACCTATGCAAAGCCCCGCGGTATTTCAGAACCATATGTCACTCGGAGTCTTTGATACCTACTTGGTGTGCAAGGTATGGAAATTATTTTTGAACTCCGACATTCTTTGGCCCCTCTCTTGCCGCAGTGTGGCCTATCTCATGTACTGGTTGTCATAGTTACCAACAAGGTAATATTGTTCCTTGATCGCATCCACAAAAAAATCCCAAGTGGACTCAGCCCCATATATTCCAGACTCCTCTATGGAAATTTTCTCCCAGTAAGTTTCCCACTAATGTTTGACATGGGGGAGATCCTTAAGGAGTGTGAAGGTGATATTTTCCCTATCAGAAAAAGTGTGACCAACGAAGTAACCTTCTAGCAGATTTAACCATTTTTCTAGGAATCTGCATCTATCTGACCTTCAAATACGGAAATATAAAAATTAATTTGTACCTTGAAAGGAGAGGTGCCTCCAAAGTAACCGTTTGATGAAGACGTGCATTTTGTTATTGATAAGCATTGAAGGATGTGGGAAAAATTCTCCATCATTTAGTCCCTCTGTCGCATGAGAGCTTGCTCAAGAAACAGATTAATAGAATCTTTTTCTCCATCCCTTTTAATTTCTTCCTCCATGGAAGGTTTCTTGGGAATGCGAGAGCGGTTTTCCTCAAGAGAGACAATCTCGAGACCCAACTTGTTATATTCAGACCTCGTCGGGGACATGCACTGAAAAATGATCAAGAGAAGCCTGCTCTGATATCATTGATCCTGATTAGTTTCTGCACGAAATGAGAGTGGAGATATAATAAAGGAATGTATAAAGATATATTGGATATCCAACAATATAAAAAAGATATAACAATAAACACAGAGATATAGAAATACACAATTTTTATTAATGAGCGAAATGTACAGAACTGTAAAATATAGACTGAATGAACTTGTTATAATGGTGGCAGCTTATCTCTGAGAAGAGATGTGACGGCTACACTCATTCACAATAATATTGTTCTTACAATGAGGCTCCAAAGGCCTTTTTAACATAAATAAAATCCAAAACCCTAACCCTGGAAAATGAAAAGCCAACAATTTTGTGGACCTCGTTTTGGGTAGTTTGGTGTATCAACTTCCCAGGGGCATAAATTTGGCATACGATCTCCGTTTGGTGTGCACAATAGCTCATTGGAAAGGCATCGATGAGGATATTCATGTCGGGGGCTCAATCACGAAAAAACGTCGTTTAGGCCCTCAAAATAGCCTCGGAAGTTTAGGACCCAAAAAATTGCTAAAAATAATAAATTGCCAACAAATTGTTTTGAGCCAGTTGGAATAGGTTGGTGGCCACCGATATCCACTTGGATCAAATGGACTGAGGAAAAACCTCATGGAAGAAGTGGAATACATCTGCACTACATGCATGGGTAAAATGCTTGGTGCATATAGTCTTATTATAACCTGTCATTGGATGTAAAATATGGTGATGTCATAGATCATATAGTTAGTGGTGATTTGATTATAGCAACATAAGATGCTAATGATATTGATTGTATATTACACTATGAGGATAACATACAATGGTTAATGAAATGTTGAACCCAAATGTGGTAAAGGAAGTGTTGGGGCACTTGTACATGACCAATGGTTCAGGATGACGTCTAGAGGTGGATGGTAGCCATATAGATATGACTTGGTATACAAAAGTAGTAGTGAGAGGGAATATAGAAAATGATTCCCTTGATAGAAAGGTTTGTTGACCAAGAATGGTTCGAGGCATGGAGAGAAGCTAGATTAGTTGTCTTGTTGACATAGGCACTGTTGAAATTTCCTATATTGTATCTCTGGGTTGTGGAATGTTTTGATAGTGATTGAGGCAAGAGTGTTTTCTTGCTTGTTGTTGTCATATAGAAAGGGAAACATAATGATGAATAATTCTGCGAGACTTGCCATGTGAATGACTGTAATATCTCAACATAGATCACAACATAATGTCGAGTATTCCCATTAGACTTGTGATAAGGACGGTTGTAGGATCTCTAGGAGGAAGGATATGAAATTTTAAATGTCCACATGTATGAATGGCATGGAAAAAGGTACAAGTAGTGAGCTTGCATGCTGAATATCTATCTATGTTTGTATATGCTTGAGTTCATGGATTGAATGAATTATAAGGTTGCTTAATATGAAGACTAATATTAAGACCAAATAGATATGAATGAATGAAAAAAAAATGTGCAAATGATGTTGTCATATAGAAAGGGAAACATAATGATGAATAATTCTGCGAGACTTGCCATGTGAATGACTGTAATCTCTCAACATAGATCGCAACATAGTGTCTATTATTCCCATGAGACTTGTGATAAGGACAGTTGTGGGATCTCTGGGAGGAAGGATATGCAATTTTTAAATGTCCACATGTATGAATGACATGGAAAAAGGCACAAGTAGTGAGCTTGCATGTTGAATATCTATCTATGTTTGTATACACTTGAGTTCATGGATTGAATGCATTATAAGGTTTCTTAATATGAAGACTGATATTAAGACCAAATAGATATGAAGGATGAAAAAAAAAATGTGCAAATGATCCACATGTATGATGTATGAATATAAGTCTACTAAAGACACAATGAGATTACCTGAATAAGTGAATTGTAAGGAAATAATTGCTTTTGCTAGGATAGAACAAATACCATGGATGCATGACTGACTCTATTTTGAAGAGTTGTGACTATTTTGATATGAATAGTATCTTGAGGGGGATGTGTTCCATCTCCTCAAGAAAGACTAGTATAAATGGATGAAAGAGTAAATGCGTAGGGATGCTTTGTGATCATGATAAAAGGAAAATTGATCAGGATTTTAAAGGCTAGATGTAAATGGTCATGAGTAATCATGAACTAACTAAATTTCAGTAGATACAAAAAATAAACTATAATTGTGCCTATAGTAGACATAGAGTATATTGAAGCATACAACAAGAGCACTGTACATGAAATCACAATGGGATAATGTGCATATGTAATTCAGAATGCGTCATAAGAATGCAAGTTTATATTCCTTAGGGAATATTTGGTAAACAACTAAAATGGTAAAGTTTAAGTTGACTCAAGGTTGAGGCCATTAAAGATAGTGATAGATATGCAATAAGGAAGTTGCATGTTGAAGGAGTTCCCTATGGAGGAACTGTGTAAAGACTCTGTCAAGAGAATAGAGTCACAACCTTAATGATTTTTTAGAATTGAGCAGTGGGTTGCAAGCATATATATATATATATATATATATATATATATATATATATATATATATCTATATATATAAGAATCCTAGATTACATTCTAAAACATAATGCATGAATGAAATACTAACAAATGAATACTGCACATTCTGATAACTAAATGGTAATGTGCAAAGTGCACAGGTTCATAATTCATTGTGAACAAAAAGCTTGTTGTTTTAGCATGTTGATTTATCCAAGAAGTTTAAGGTGAACCTAACCAAGAATACTCAAATAAAAGAGCACGGAGATCTTAGTAGGGAGTAAATTCCGGAAGCAAAGAAGGAGAAAATGAGGAACAATTTTCTCACCTTAAAACTCTGAATTACTTAAAAAAGTTATAAGCCTTAAAAGAGCAGTTGTGGAAACAAGTACAACTAGTGAAAAGAAAATGAACAAACATGTATAAACTTGGTTAAAGCCATGGATGGGTAAAGGCAGTGAGGCCTTAGGATAGTTTAGTTACGCTGAAAATTCTAGACCATGTAGAAGGAGTTAAAAGAGGGAAGAGTCCCTTAACTCCTTTTATTGTTGTTTATTGCATTCTTCTAGGATGAAAAGCTGATATGTTGTGTGTGAGTGTTTTAGCATGAAAATGATAATAATTGTGTGAATGTAGAGACAACTAGAAATTTGATCTTGTTTACACTCATGAAAACATTAAGGTTAATGTGGTAGAGTGCATAGAGATATGTTAGGGAATATATGAAAATGTTTTATTGATTTTTTTTGTTGTTAGCGGAATCGACAACTCGTGGTTCTTGTAATCACCTGACACGGGGTCGATTCTCGTCGGTTACCTCTATAACCTCCAGGTGCGTCCACACAACTCACAAGCATGAGGCATGAGTAAATCGGGGTGAGAATCGAACTTGAGACCTCCTTTTTACATATTTCCTTCCATTTACACGGCACTTGCCAATCGGTCCACACCCCCGTGGGAAATGTTTTATTGATTTAAATGCTACGATACATGCATTTTTATTTTACCCGATGACTAATATATTTGCGATGTATGTTATGTGTATAAAGAAATTGAAATTGTTGGGAAATACAATTACCAATGATGGAAAACCTCAAGCAGAGGATGAATACAAGAAGGTTTTTGTTGAATTTTGTTGAAGGGACTTTAAAAGTCCCCATAAAGCACCACTGATAAGGTAATATCAGAGAGGGTGTTGGAAGCGAGAACAAGTATAAAAGTGTTCATTCCTATGAGGCATAAGGTATGAATGGATTGGATAAGAATCCCTTTTGAAATATTTTATTATTGCAATGATATGTAATTGAATTTGAGTGGTTGTTGGATACCATTGATACCAAAGTAGGGTATGATTCAGGAAAAGAACCTGAAGAATAGAGAAAGGGATCTCTAGTAGTCAAGGATGATTGGAATCCTTGCAAAAAAATTCATGAATCAATAATGTCATGGGTACATTGACCAATCAAGAGTGATGGGGAACAAAAGTGCTCATAGGAAGCACGTTGAATTGAATGCATTGAGAAAATGCATGCTTGCAAAAGAGGGAAGAAAATAGACTTCTCATAAAGGAAGGAGAACCCTCCAATACTCTACCTGAATTGTAAAGGTGTTAAATAAAGGAAGTGGGTGGCCATCAATATTGGCACCACTAGTTACCAGTAAGGAAGGAAGTGTTTAGATGCAACCATATGAAACTTGGGTTTCATATTATAATATTTTAAATTGAGGTCATGATCAACTTGTATCAGGAAGCACAATCCTACTGTAATAATGAATAATAATGAATAAGCTATGTGGTGAGGAGGTTGGTTGAGCTCCAACACACCATGGAAAAGTGCTTGTCATAAAGTGTGGCAAACTTGAAATCAATGCAAGGGTGCATTGGGTATGAATGTGGCCATGAATATTGGCACATTGACTAAAATAATTTAGTATTTGAATTGCATTTGGAAATTTTGGTATGCTGAAAGGATGCATGCGTAAAGAATGATACTTCCTTTTTATTTGTACCATTGAATAGATGAAAATGATTTGACTGTTAGTATGCATAGTTTTTAAAATATAGTGTGCATGAGAACTAACAAATTGTTTGTTTATGTAAAGATGGAGTTGCATGAAGAAGGGTCTCAGATATGGTAGCAAAAGTAAGCCCATTAGAAAGACCAATTCCTACTGAACCAAACTGTTATGGGAAGGAAAATCTCATACTTGTGAATCTGGTTCCTGTGTCTCATGGTTATTATATGCATGTGATATAGACAAGATGAAAGATGTGTCCTGGAGGTATAGATAATGGCTGTCAAGTTGGAAAATCATGGAAAAAAGCTACTGTTATGACATGAGAACCTTGTGATAAGCCATGATCATCATAGAAGATGTTGTGTTGTGGTACCACATGCTGGAGGGGCGCCTCGGTAGAGGAAGTCATAGGGACTTCTCAATTGTAAGACTCAGAAGTTGTTCTTGTGCGAGAAATCCTTGGCAAGGCAAGATGGATCACCTGAGGGACTGTATAGCAGAGAAGGGGATACATGATCCTGGGCCTGGAGGGTGAGTGACTGCAAGGAAGGGGATACTTCGATAATTCTTGTAAATTATTAGTTGGGATCATGCACACAATGGGTATGTCAAGGAAAACAATGGGCCAAGTTAGTAAGACAACCAACTGGATGCAGATCCATGAAATTGCATAGATAAGTATTGTGTTGATATAAATATTCCCTCTTGAGTTTTGAACAATAGTAAAAATGTTTTTGCATGAAATTGTGATTTGTATGCTTGTTGTTTGAAATCATTGTAGGCATATTACAAAGGCCAAGAGTATGGGAAAGGACCAGGTAGATAAAAGGGAAATTTCACTAAAGCAGTTGAAGCATGAGGTATGAATGGTGTTGTTGAGATGCAAAGAACACCTAGGACGATGTTCCTTTAATGGGGAGGGGATTGTGATACCCATGTTTCCCCAGCTTGTAAATATAACTATATTTTTCTAAAAGGGTAGTGTAAATAGAAATTTCTACTAATGTAAAAAGGAAAATGTTGGAAAAATGTTGAGGGGGATTGCCTATGCAAGTCACGATGCCGTGGGAGGGAAACAATGAGGAAATTTCCCTTGCCAATTTAAAATTCAACAAAAATCCAGATTGCCCATTTTCTAGAATTGTGGTTAATAGAGGAAGTTGGTAGTTGAGCTATCAACTTCCCACATTCATGAAAAATAATGGGTGTTGTACCAGAACTGTCTTGCCTTAGAAGTATGGGCATAAAAGTACCCATCTAGAGGATTTTGGGCCGACCCACAAATTGGGGGATTTGACCCACGAAATATTGCTAAAAAGGGAATAAAATGAAGGGAAAATTCCAAGCAGAGAAGAGGGAAGATAGTTAGTTGATTTTGGGAGCCATTTTCTGAGTAGAGAGGATGTAGAGGAATGGGTCTGGTGACCATTTATGAAGAGGGAGAGCATGTGCAACTCTTTGTTTCTGAAGAGAACTGAGAAATGAATATTTTTCTGGGTACAAGAATTGTTGGACAATGTTTTCTAACCAAGTTGATAAATGGGGTTGGAGAGAAGATGAGTGACTGAGGAAGCACTCATTGCAGACCCCCTTGCTTGGTGGAGAGAAAATCGATCTTCCAAGTTCTTGTGGGAAGAGGAGAGTGATCGTCGTCCTTGGTTGTTGCTGAATAGAAGGAATAATCTCTCTCAGAGCATCATGATCTAGCTAGTGGGCGGCCAACGATAAATCCTTCCAAGAGTCATTGTGCCTATAGTTGGGTGGAAAAGGGAACCCCTTTCAGTAGTTGCAGCACTATATGTTTTCTAGATGAGTATATTTTGTTAAATCTATGTAGTGTTTAGATCAAATAAAATTATAGACTATGTTTTAAAGCAATAGGGGTTCAATTCTTTGTTAAAATTGCCTTGTGAATTTAGGGGTGAATGTGAAAATGTTACAACTAAGTTTTATGTTGGGAATAAATTCACCTTGTGACTGCTTGTGCCAAATTCTGGGAGTGAATACTGTGGTTGACTGAGTTTCACAGTTTAATTCATGCATAAGGAAATGATGAGTGAACAGATGAAGTCTTTATTAAGCATCAAAAGAGAGAGAGTGAGTTTTGCATAATATTGTTCTATTTTAGTCTGTCCTCAAGTTTTATGCCAGAAAATTTAGAGTATATCAAATATGGGTTTGGAATTTAGGGAAACAACCTAAATATTTAAAAATGCAAAATTTATTATAAATAGGTAGTGAGAAAAAAATAATTTTGGAATTAAACATGGTACTTCCTACTTGAATTCAAAGTAAAAAATCCCTTTAGGTTTCATTTGTTATTAACAACAATTATGCTAAACCTGTGTTAAATCTCCTACAAATTTGGGAGGAATCCCCTTAATTGTGGTGGGCAGTAAAATCTGGTAGAAATACTAAATTTACTCTGAAGGAAATTCTTGCCTTAGGACCAATTTCCTTAAATATAGGTATGGAAATTAAAGCTCAGTAATAAGGAGAAAGTTTACTATTGTCTCTGTGAGGAAGGGGAATTATAAACCATATTTTTAAATGGAGAAAAAATCCCTCTTGAATATGAATTTTATTTTACTATTCAAAAAGTCTGGAAAATAGGAAATAGTTTTCATTTCCTTACTTTGAATACGTGCACATAAATGGTAATATATATATATATATATATATATATATATATA
>JZKD02S2380578.1:247599-280560 GCA_000966675.3 Picea glauca | reverse complement strand
AGAGAGAGAGAGAGAGAGAGAGAGAGAGAGAGAGAGATTATGAATTATGGGCACGAATTTTGATGGGGTTTATTATAAACTTTATATATCAAAATAAACACATGGAGGAGACCAAATCCTTTTTTCCATTTTAAATTATTATCTAATGTGTAATGTATGCACGTGGGACTTCAAGATTTTGGGACTTCGGAGCTTCATGATGTTGAAGTGATGGGGTTGTGATAACTCCGAAAGACTTCTGGCTCGTAGTCTCCTTGGGAAAACATTTAATGAAAAATCATAACTATTAAGTACAAACTTTAATGGGATTATGGTATTTTAATATATTATAATATTATAAAATCCTCACGTGGACAAGGTCAATCTTTTTCCAAATAATTATATTATATACATTTTATAATCCATGAGCGTGGGACCTCTTTGGGGCTTCAAGACTCCAGGGCTCTGGGAGGTTTGAGAATGAAGAGTGTGTTGGAGAGCCGAAGGAGTTGACCCGGAGAGCTCTCTCTCTCATTCCAATATTAAATATAATATTGGGAACTTAATAAAATTGGGCGCAATTTCCAAAAGAGGTGTAATATAATATATTATAAATTAGTTTATTATGATATTTGTACATGAGAAAGTGCCAACCCTTTTTTCCTTTTTTTAAATTCAATATTTAATGTGTAATCACGTATAAGTGTGGACCCTTCAAGAGTTCGGGACTTCGAAACTCCGGGAGTTCGGAGCTTCGGGACTTCGCGATGTTTGGGGTGATAGAGTGTACAAGAAAAAAGGGTCGAAGGCCCAAACCTACCTTTCCCATTCCAATGGTTGCATAAATATTGATATAAACATTAAAGGAAATTAATTATATTGTAATATAATAAAATTAATTATAGTTGCTTCACTTTATAATATAAGTGGGACCCTCTCTGGAACTTCGACATTCGAGAGATTTGGGTATTTTCATAAAAGCATGATGAGGAATTTCGTCGAAGAGACTTAGGTGTTAATTGATATAAATAATCCTAAGTTCTCCTTTGATATATTTAATTATATTATAATATATTTAAACATAATTGTATTATAATATAATTAATAACAGAACAAATGTGTAATATGATTTGATTATAAGTTTACGTGATGGGGTATTGATATAATAATTAACATTAAATTTGCCTCGAAATGTGGGATTACCAAGGTGAAAGGAAAGTAATCCTTGGATTAACTGGACCGGTAATTTAGGTCAAGTAAAAGCATAATTTACAGGTTTAATTAACTCTAGTAAAGATTAATTATCCCTAATAGGGATTAAATAAATAATTAAATGATTAGTAAAGAGTGAGATTTTATTATGATAGAGATTAATCAATTTAATAGGCCTATAAGAGCTTGAGAAGATTCAACCTCTGATTGGGATAGTCTTTGTATGCTATGATGATGTGGAGTGTCAGGTGATAGGGAGCCACGTGGGTGCCACACGGCGGTGAGAGACTCTAGTCGATGAAGGCCTAACGAAATTTGAAAGACCATAAATTTCAGTACAGATCTTGGATTTGGACAAATTTATAGTTGATGGAAAACCCTCGCCGAACCAGAGACGATAAAATCCTAGTTACGAGGATTCAAGGTGACTAAGAAAAGTGAAAATTTGTATGCCCCATCCCTTAAAAGGATACTTAATGGGTTGGGTGTGCGTCACCTGATTTCAAGGATCACATGCTTACCAACGTCGGGACCACATCCAAACTCACTATTTGCAAAAAAGAAAAATGACAAGTCTTTGTTAGAGGCAATGAGAGAAAAAAATTGTACAGTTCGTGGGGTGCACGGATTGGATGTGTCAAGCATTTGTGACCCAACAATAAGGATTGCAACACATGCATTGGCATGTAAGAAACTGAGCAAATTTAGAAAAGATCAAGTGCCAACGGGATTGTTAGATGCAACAAAGAAGTGCGTTGAAGGGACCTCCATGAGTTGGGCACCTTACTTATTGGACCAATTCATCCTCGACTACGCAAAAGCACAAGATAAGGACATGGAGTTCCATTATCCATGGCTACTAATTTTGATTGCGTTCACAGCATGGGAAGAGCCGAAGGACACACAGTTCTTGGGACTCCAAGGTAATCCATGCTTAGCAGCTACGTATGTGAACTTTTGGTACACAACTAACAAAAGAAGATAGATCAACACTAATGTCAAGTTCTTCCTGTATGGTGAAAGGATACAACACTGCATTAGGAATACACCACGCATTTCACAACAAGTGGTAGACGTGTACACCTCGATTGTGCGGTTCATGGCAGACCAAAACCATATTTATGTACAGGTGAAGAGGACCTGAGAGAAGAATGGGTCCAAACGAAGTATAAGATCATAGAAGAAGATATAAAATTGATCATGCAGAATTGGGATCTAGAGTGGAAGATTCTAGCGGATGGAACAGAGGTAGACCACCCTGATAGAGACACAAAAGAACAGGGTAACGAACAGGCTAGTGCACAAGGTGATGAACAGGACAAAGATGCAAAACATGTGTAGGAAGCAGTCAAAGAGAAGAGGAAAGATAAGTGCAAGGGTTCAAACCAACTGCGCATAAGAAAATGAAATCCCAAAGCATTCCAACGAACTATACTATGACAGATGACAACATTGATAGAATATGCTATCAAGTGAAGGATGTCGTAGATGAAATAATTGAGAAAGAATCGTGTAAACAAACAAAATTGTACTAGCAGGTGCAGGAATAGTTAACAACAATATAATAACTCTTGGAAGAAGAAAGGATATCATCGGAGCGTCGATCTGGAGAAGGATCATCTATGAGCTCGACTGAGGAAGCAGGGGCCACCACTTCCTATTTTTCACAAATGGGATCAGGCCTCAAAGTGTTGGGGATTTCCCCAAATGTGATCGAGTTCCCAACATCAGAGATGTAGGATCATATACAACGACTATGTCACCTAGACTTACGCATCTCATGGATTCCCACAACAACACTACAAGGCTTGCACATCAACATTGCGCAGGAGATGTGTTTCCGCGCATAATCAACATCAAGCGAATTGGCAAAGGTAGTAGTGGAAAAGACGGAGCTTCAACAAGAGTATACAATTGTTGTACAGGAGAAGACCATAATTAAGGAAAAGGATGACAGGATGGTGAAGGAGAAAAGTGAGGTTGAGGAAAAGGGTGACAGGATGGTGAAGGACAAAAGTGAGGCCGAGGAAAAGGTCGAGAGAATAAGGAAGGAGAAGGATGAGGCTGAGAAAAAGGGAGAATGAATACAACAAGCCATCTAGAGACTCTACAAGGACATTCCAGAAATTCCAATGGTGGTAGAAGCAACTCTTAAAGAACAAGTCTCAAATATAAAGAAAGTCATTAAAGGATTTCGCACCAGGATTGAATATTTGCAATTGTGCACCATGCCGGGAACACCACCATAGGAAATGGAAGAAAGAGAAAGAACCACTATGACTGTAGTAGCAAATATCAAGAAGTTGGATGAGGAATGTGAAAATCTATGTGAGTAAAGAACATAGATATGGAAAAACCTGATGGAGGATCCATAAATGAAGGTTGTGGAAACTAGATTGAGGGATATGCAGGGAAAGGCGAAGAAGGCTTATGAGAACATAAGTACGCTACCACTAGTGGAGCACATGATAACCATATTAGCACAAAGGAAGATGCACAATGAAATAGAAAAGATAAAGGACCAACAAAATATTCTCTAGTAGTGATTTGTACCATTACAAGATGAAGCACTCAGAGTAATAAGGGAATTGGCAGTCGCATAGGGAAAGGTAAAGCACGCAGTGCAAGACAGGGAAAAGAAACTCATGAACCCGACTGCACAGGTCATAGAGTAGATTTTGGAACAAGAAGCAGAAGTCCAGAAAGAAGTCGTGACAACAAAGGAAACCTCCCAAAAGTTCATGGAAGCATGGAGGGGCATGACACAGAAGGCCTAAGTGGCTCATGACGAGCCACATGCAAGTGTTGGGGGCTTGTTAGACAGGAAGTTCAAAGAACGAAGAATGAGGGTGTGTGAAAAAGTAATTAGACATGCAAAATCAGATAGATGCACAAAACAAGGAAAGGAAATAAATGGGAATGGAAAAGCACACCCGAACAATGAGTTTTCATGAGTAGTCATAAGGTTTTGGGGGATATTTGAATAGGGTTTTGAGCCCTAAATTCTATGTATAAATATGTAATGGGTCAGGTAGAATAGGTTTTTGAAGGCCAAAAGTTGTTGATGTTGAGAGATTAGACTGAGAAATAGAGAGAGTCTATGCCTGGAGGTTTAGGGAGAGTTTTGTAGAGAGAGGCTTGCACTGTAGAGCGGCTAGGAAATATGGAGTAGTAAAACATGATGTATCTACTGTAAGCACAATGCACAAGCCTGAGACGATTGCATAAAGAATAATAAAGAAGCCAGCCGTCGTGGACGTAGCCCAAATTTTGGGTGAACCACGTTAAAACTTCGTGTCTAAATTTTTTGTTATGTGATTGTTTATTACTAATTTTATTATGCATGACTAGATATAGACCTATGTAGTAGATGATGCACAATAAAGATGAATGTTACAACGAATGTTTTTTTTTCCAATCTGTGTCATAATGATGTTGCATAATTGTTGTTTCTAACTAATCAAGGGAAAGGGATACAAATACTGGAAACGGGGTAGACAAGTAGGAATGCACATGGAGATATCCTCCCATCCCCTCATTACTACCGAAACTTGGTTCTTAAAACCCCAATAGATGCCTCGGGTGAGACTTCACTTGTATGCAGGTGATGTTGAAAGGGACAATGTCTACAAGGTTTTTTGGATAGATAACTTGAACCTAGGGTCTTATAATCATGCACCAACACAACTCTAGAATGAAAAGAGATAGACTTGGGCATAGGAATCGACTAAGAAATAAATCTTGTCGACCAAACGAATTCGAAAATCGACTAGAAAAAAGATCGGTTTGGTAAAGGACGTACGACCATGGGAGAGAGGAATTATTCAGTTGAGGAGTGAAATTCCATTAGGGTGAGACATACAACCCTTGGGATATCCATATGACCCAACGTGAAAACAAAACAACTATAGGTGAAGTCGATCCAATATGGAGTCAACCGGAGCTGAGTTTAATATTCCATAGATGGGTGTAGTCGACCGAGCTTATCTTAGAGGAATTATAAAGTTGTCCAGACTGTGTAAATTTGACTCAACAAATAATTCCAATATCCAAGTCGATCATGGGGTGTGTGGCATTAGAGAATAACTTCCAACAATTAAATAATCAACTCGACATTGTTAACTCATCCTAGACAAAGCTAAAATGACTTGGCAACGAAAATTAGTTGTGGGGACGAAATTACAATTTGGAAGAGTGAGGTACTCCGCCCAAAAATGTTTACAAATTCCTGACACCATTTAAAAATTTATAGCATCATTCAAAAACGTCCTAGACAATGCAAATTCTCCTAGCATCATTTAAAAACGTCCAACATCATTAAAAAATGTCCCAAACAATGTAGATTCTCCCAACATCATTTAAAAACATCCCCGACAATGTAAATTCACCCAGTAGCGTATACAAACGCCCAGGTAATTAATGGTTGGTGCAGGAAATGAGGAAACATTCTAGAAAGTGGTAAAATTCATGGGGAGAGACAAATAACTCCCAACTAGAGATGAGAGGAATTCTTAAAATGGAAACTTTGCTAAGAATTACAACAACTATTTAATTACAACCCTTGATCTCAAGATGACAATCAAATTGACAGTATGGATGATTTGTCTATTGGGATGTTCTATACAAAGGGCCAGTCTTGGCTTCCTCAAAGAAACCAAAATCACATTAAATTGAACCAATTTGCATGTGAAAGCTATCACAATTCCAATTGACAGTCTTCCATATGATCCATTAATATAAATCAGAGTAGCAAATTTATCACACAAAATTAAACCACAAACCATACTATAAACACACAATAATTGCAAGACATTCTATGACAAAGTGGACACAATGTTTCCCATTCAAATGGACCTAGTCTTTTGATTTTGACAATCTCTAGTACAATGCTTTCTTCCTCTTCATGCTTCCTCTCTTGGCCAAAAGACCCATGGAAATTAACAGAGAGGGAAGTAATAGGGAGATATTGTGGGGTATGGGGAAGACCAACAACCCCTACCATTCATTTCCCATTCCTCGGCCTTCTCTTCTATTCATTTTCTTATCATTTAATTACTTTTCTCTCACATCCTCATTTTTATCTTATTTGAATTTACATTTGCTAATCATTTACATAGTTTACATAACCATCATAGTTTTCTGAATGGTCTTGCAGGTACCGAGTCTTATCCATTCTTGGTTTAGATCCATTTTGGAGCACACCTCCCCATTGAGAGGATTTCGGTCCCCAAAAGATGCTAAGGATAGATGAGGTAACTTGCTTGCAATATGGTTCCTCTCAAACCACTTCACCTTCCTTGCAGTCTTTCCTCTAAGATCAATCTGGATCAATGTACTTTTGTCATCTTCTCTAGAACAAGGCTCAAAATATGGCTCTTGAAAATATCTCTGACTCCGGCTCTAGCTCTGGCTCGTGGCTATGGCTACTAGCTCTGGTCCTCAACTATGGATCGCTTGATCCTTCATTGAAAAGTTCTTCTCATTGACTCTCAACTTTGAGAAATATCCAAATCCGAACTCTAGACTCAACACTCATTCCCATCTCCCTCTTTGACTTGGAGACAATCCATATTGGTTTCCAATGAATTTGATGTAGGAGCACTAGCTCTCATGGTCAAGTGTTAAATGTTAATATTTAGGTCTAGACATCAGCCCAAGGAGGGGCCATTGTAAAAGTTCGTGTGAAAAGTGTTTATTTCTTAGTAAGCATAGATAGGGAATATGATTAGTTGTTAGGTGTCAATTTATGATCAAGTTATGTAACCGATCCCTAAAATAAAGGGAATGACTCGAGAGGTTGGTTGCAAGATTGCAGTTAGAAGTGAGTGAGTCATGAGTGAGTTTTTCTAAAAATAAAGTCTGTGACCTGAATCTAGGGTTTGGGTGCAAGTTTGTAGGGTTCAGTTAGATAGGAAAAAGGGGGATCAAATGGTAACGCTGGAAGAGTTCAGAGAGAGGAGGGCCATCGAAAGAAGATTTGGGCCATAGGCAGATAGTTCAGGTTTTCTGAGTGGTATGTACAGTTTATTTATTTAATGAAAAGATAAATTCATCATGCCTATGTGTGATTGTTTGTTGGGAAATTTGTGCATGGAATGTGACGAGCTTGGAGTCGAAGCAATGAGTATTATTAACTCGAGAAATACCCTGTGAACATAGTGTCTGTATTTCATTCTGTAAAATCATAACGTTGTAAGAACAGAAACTGCAATTGGTGATAGGGCTATGAGCAATTCGATTTGAAATTGCATGTAGACAGAGTTGTGCTTTGTAAATGATGTGGTGAAGCTTGTGAATGGCAAGAGTTCGAGACCACAAATCAAATGGCTATTTCTTGTGCAGAAAGAATATGATAACATTTGTATTGTATATAATTGTTGCCCTTGTATGACGTGTTAGATATATTAACATATAATGTAATGATGTCGTTAATTTCAATATAGTTATGAACTATACTTTATATTTTCTATTCAAAACGAGATGCACGATGTAAATATGTGTAAAAGAAGCAAGATCAAGAATCGATGGATTTTGTGTGTTTGGGGGATAGATCTATGCAAATATCTCTAGAAGTTGCAGAGAGAAGTGAGTGTATTACGTAGAGGCAGATGAGCGACTGTTAATAGCATAAAGATTGATGAGGAAATCCAGATTGAAATGAGGGCGTCCAATACAAGTCTGCGCAAAAGAAGCCAAGCCAGAAGCCGGTGAGTTCTTTCTATTTTGGAAGAAGATCAATATTGTAAGCCTGTACATAAGAGATTGGGGTTCTTGTGCAGAGTTATGATCAAGGACGAATACACATTCATCGAACAATGGCTGTCCCTTAACATATTGATCTAACAGTTCCTGAGAAAAAAAAAGGTGATGTGGAAGTTATATGATGAGGCAAAAAGGATCAACGGCTCCTGAGTGTTTCTAAGTTGATCGAACGATGGGGAAATGGTGTTGAGCAGTCCAAGAGTGATGTGGACAGTCAGATCTTGACATGGAGAACTGTACAGTCAATGTCAAAACGTAGAGTATGCCTGGCGCAGGTCACGAGTCGAGGTCCTATGATGTGAAAGAGCCCGAAAGACCTGAGTTGAAATACCCTTTTATGTTATTGTGAACGACGTGTGAAGGAGGCCTAAGGTTATGGTCTCATGTTTGTGGGAAGAGAGCTCATGAGCGTTGGTGTTAAGCACCTTATGTGTCATAGTGTTAAGGATTTATAAATTGAACTTTTATATAGTGTTCTAATGAAGGAATTAAGTGTCGAGTCTTTGAGATGCTTAAGTGTGAACCAATAGGGAGGATGGTGCTAAGCTTAGAGCGCTTAAGGCTTGTGTGTGGAAAGAGTCTTTCAGGCCTTAGGAAATAGGGTTGGTATATTGGGAGATAGCACATGTGGAAGAGTACTAAGTGAATAAAGTTTGGGGTGAAGCCAAACTTCATAAAGGAAAAAGAGAGATTTGAAGATTCTTGGGAAAGGTAGGTTTTTATGAATGAGCCTGCCATCAATTGGTATTAGAGCGAGAGATTAAGTTTTCTTTTGTGAAGGCAAGAAGATAGACAAGGAGTCTGGAAGCAGATTTATGAGGTAAGATACTTTGCATGCAGGAAAGGAAGCTTGAATAGTGGAGTTCTTGATGTGGAAGATAGCTACTTTGGGAAGTGTAGTTGCATGCAAAGAAAGGAGAAGGCAAGTTCAGTCAAGAGATTGAAGTTGAACAGAAGTGTGGGAGTGGTCATAGAAATTTGGCAGCGGCAAGCTTTTGAAAGCTTGGGAATGGTCTTTGTTTTTAATATCATTGATATGCAGGTAACAACAATTAGTGAGGCATCTCAATAAGAGGATAATAGCTTTAAAAGCAGTGATGAAGGAAGCTAGTAAGGGTTTCTAAGAGAAGGAAGAGTGTGGCCAGGACCTAGTTATTTCAGCTGAGGTTGAAATACAAGAGGACAAGCATGTTCTCAAGAGTAGATGAGTTGTGAGTGCAGCTCATAGCGAGTGAAAAGAACTCAAGAAGATGACTATCAAGAGTCATAGCAGAGGTTCAGGAGGTAGCCACAAAGTGAAGGAAGAAGATGACATAGTCAATGGCATATGGAGGAAGATGAGTGATGAAGAATATGAGAGGAAGAAGGCTGAGATAGAAGTTCGTCTAGGAGTATTGATGGAGTTGTTACAGAAGGAGAGGGAAGACCAGAGATATGGTTTCCTTATGAGGGGACAATTGAGATAACATAAGTTACAAAAGAAGATGAAGGAGGAAGAAGATAGACATAAACTTAAATATGTTTTGAAGGAAAATGAGACAACTAAGTCTCATGTAAGTTCTCATACACAGTTAAGAGAAAGTGGTTCTTTTCAGCATGCAATAAGAGTTGAAAGCAAAGAAAGCTTGGTCTATGATGATGGCCAAGAACAGAAAGAAGTAGAGGAATATAGCAAGAATTCAAATGCCATGCTTGAGGAGGCTGAGAAGAAGAGCATTGAAGGCTTTCTGGGTCCTGAAAAAGACTTGGAACAACAAGAAGATTTGATGATTGAATCATCAAGTGAGATCATTGGGTCTTGTGATTTTGAGATTGACAATTTGAATGTGTTTGCCGGTGTGGCAGAAAGCAATCCATCTCTTGGAGTTGCCTTGAAGGAAGTTGAGAATTGTCAATCCAGGTATGATGAAGAATGTCTTTCTGATGAATACCAAGTTGAGTTGCTGCAGTAGAAGGAATTTATTGATTCCTTACTTAATGAGGGCATCATCTCCAAGGGAAGTGAGACAATCATGTCTCATATGAAGGGGCCTATTATTGTCGAGGACAGGGAGAAGTTGGCTTGTCTGCATAGCCAAGAAAAGATTGTTGGACAAACACTTAGAGCTGTCACAGAAGTGAGAAATCAGAATTTTATGAAGAGTGAAGAAGCAGTGTCACAGGGAGATTGTATTTGTGACAGGAAAGGAGGTAGCAGTGAAGATGAAAATGAGACAGCTATGTCTCAGATTAAAGAGGATTCAGTTCTAGACTGGAAGAGGCTGAATTGGTTACTAGATTCGGTCAAGAAGCTGAAAGGAAATTGTTGGATGTTGTCAAGAGAGAGGAGGAGTGTTATGCTGGAAATGTTGGGCAACATAGTGATGTTGTGCTTGTGAGAATTCAAGTAGAAATTGAATTGATGAAAGAAATTGAAAATATTGATAGAAGAATGTCTCAAGCAGAAGTTGAGGCAAGGAAAACTGAGAAAGATAATCAGCAGCTTGAAGATGGATGTACAAAATACAACAGAGTGCAGTGGCAGAGTAAATAAAACAAGGATAGTTTGCAGCAGAAGACTGAACTATAAGAAGCTATAGATGAACTATGGGAATTAATGCGGATAGTTAAGAAGAGCTACAACAGAGGGAAGAAGGAAGTCCACTGTGGAGTAGATTGGAGAGTGAAGAATGATGAAGGTAAGGACAGTGGAGTATTACACACACAAGGTGTGGAAGCCTGGAAGCTTGCAGCTGGAGGAAAGATGAAGATTGAAGATTCATGATCAGGAGATCATGTTCTTCTTTTACCTTGGGAGTCTGATGGAAGAGCACTAGCTCTCATGGTCAAGTGTTAAATGTTAATCAGACCTTTAGGTCTAGACATCATCCCAAGGAGGGGCCATTGTAAAAGTTCGTGTGAAAAGTGTTTATTTCTTAGTAGGAATAGATAGGGAATATGCTTAGTTGTTAGGTGTCAGTTTATGATCAAGTTATGTAACCGATCCCTAAAAGAAAGGGAATGACTCGAGAGCTTGGTTGCAAGATTGCAGTTAGAAGTGAGTGAGTCATGAGTGAGTTTTTCTAAAAATAGAGTTTGTGAACTGAATCTAGGGTTCGGGTGCAGGTTTGTAGGGTTCAGTTAGATAGGAAAAAGGGGGATAAAATGGTAACGCTGGAAGATTTCGGAGAGAGGAGGGCCATCGAAAGAAGATTTGGGCCATAGGCAGATAGTTCAGGTTTTCTGAGTGGTATGTACAGTTTATTTAATGAAAAGATAAATTCATCATGCCTGTGTGTGATTGTTTCTTGGGAAATCTGTGCATGGAATGTGACGAGCTTGAAGTCGAAGAAATGAGTATTATTGGCTCGAGAAATACCCTGTGAACAGAGTGTCTGTATTTCATTCTGGAAAATCATAACGATGTAAGAACAGAAACTGCTTTCAGTGATAGGGCTATCAGAATTTCGATTTGAAATTGCCTGTAGACAGAGTTGTGCTCTGTAAATGATGTGGTGAAGCTTGTGAATGGCAAGAGTTTGCGACCACAAATCAAATGTCTAGTTCCTGTGCAGAAATCATCTGATAACATTTGTATTGTATATAATTGTTGCCCCTGTATGACGTGTTAGATATATTAACATATAATGTAATGATGTCGTTATTTTCAATATAGTTCTGAACTATACTTTGTATTTTCTATTCAAAACGAGATGCACGATGTAAATCTACGTAAAGAAGCAAGATCAAGAATCGATGGATTCTGTGTGTTTTAGGGATAGATCTACGCAGAGATATCTAGAAGTTGCAGAGAGATGTGAGTGTATTACGCAGAGGCAGATGAGCGACTGTTAATACAATAAAGATTGATGAGGAAATTCAGATTGGAATGAGGGCGTCCGATACAAGTCTGCGCAAAAGAAGCCAAGTCAGAAGCCGGTGAGTTCTTTCTATTTTGGAAGAAGATCAATATTGTAAGTCTGCACAGAAGAGATTGGGGTTCTTGCGCAGAGTTATGATCAAGGATGAATACACAGTCATCGAACGATAGTTGTGCATTAACATATTGATCTAACAGTTCCTGAGAAAAAAAAAGGCGACGTGGAAGTTATATGATGAGGCAACAAGGATCAACGGCTCCTCAGTGTTTCCAAGTTGATCGAACGATGGGGAAACGATGTTGAGAAGTCCAAGAGTGATGTGGACAGTCAGAGCTTGACGTGGAGGAGAACTGTACAGTCAATGTCAAAACGTAGAGTCTTCTTGGTGCAGGTCACGAGTCGAGGTCCTATGATGTGAAAGAGCCCGAAAGACCTGAGTTGAAATACTCTTTTATGTTATTGCGAAGGGCGTGTGAAGGAGGCCTAAGGTTATGGTCTCGTGTTTGTGGGAAGAGAGTTCCTGAGCATTGGTGTTAAGTGCCTTATGTGTCATAGCGTTAAGGAGTTATAAGTTGAGCTTTTATATAGTGTTCCAATGAAGGAATTAAGTGTCGAGGCTTTAAGATGCTTAAGTGTGAACCAATAGGGAGGATGGTGCTAAGCTTAGAGCGCCTAAGGCTTGTGTGCGGAAAGAGGCGTTTAGGCCTTAGGAAACAGGGTTGGTATATTGGGAGCTAGTACATGTGGAAGAGTACTAAGTGAATAAAGTTTGGGGTGAAGCCAAACTTCATAAAGGAAAAAGAGAGATTTGAAGATTCTTGGGAAAGGTAGGTTTTTAGGAATGAGCCAGAATTGAAGTCGAATGTTGGTCTTATTTCTCAGTCTGACCCCAACACACTGCCATTACAAGACAATTCCATAAGGGAAGTGTGGTTTCCTTCTTCAATTAGGATCAATTGCTTCTCGTCACAGAAACAACTCTCTAGTGCATGCTCATGCTTACAAGCACTTTCAGTGTTCTCCAAACCTCCCAAGGTCATTAGCCTCTATGCACCACTCTCTGACACATGTCCAAGAAGGGGTTCTTTGGATGCAATATTGAACATAAGAACTGGATTGTGGCTTCCCTTGGTGTCAACCTATTATCTAGCTTGGTTGTCTTAATGTCCTCTTGCGCTACTTTTTCTACTTGGACAACTTCTTCCTCTTGGATTGGAAAGGTAGACCTCTCTTCATCTTTTCATGGTTGTATAGTGTCTAAGGTGAAGCTCTAGATGAAGCCTCCAAGACTTTGCTTCCCAATGTCCACTCAACTTGCAGTGGTGGAAAACGTTCTTGGCACCATAATATGGACTACTCGACATACTCTTCCTCTCTAGTTGCCTCTGAGTTTGTTGTTGTGTTGGTGGAGTCTTCTTGTATTTATTCTTCTTAAAACAATTAGGTCTATGGAACATGGCTTGCTTCTTCCAACATGATACCTCATGATGACCTTTCTTTCCACAATATGTGCATGCCTTTGCATACCAACAACTGGTAGCATTATTGCCTCTCTTCTTGTAGTAGTGGCAAACAAGAAATTTCTTGTTTGACATCAACCCCCTTGTCTTCTTCTTATTCTTGTTCTCGTTCATTGGTTTGTTGCTCTCCTTCAATCCTCCACAAGGTTGAGGTGGTGGTGGGATGACACCTTCACTCATTGTTGCTACTCTTTCTCCCGATGAGCAATTCAACTCTAACATGTCGATTTCCTTCATGAAAATGGTTTTCTTCATGGTGGTGGAAGTTTCACTTCTACCATAAAATCTTAGGCCTTCATTCTTGTCTCAGGGTGTGACTACAATGGGGGTCATGATGTCATTTCTCTTCTTTCCCATCCTTTGTCCATCATAGCCCATTTTCCTTATAATTTTAGAGCCAATACCCTTGGTATTCTTCTCAAATTCATCGAGATTCTCTTGAGGGATTTATACTAAAGTCGAGCTTACCAAGGTGGCCTCAGTCATGGTGCTAGAATCTAAAGTGGAAATGGAAGGTCGCTTTGCTTCTCGGTGATCTTGGACAACTTCTTGAATCCTTGCCAAGGCCTTCTCCTTCTTTTCCAAATTTTATTGTAGTTGTTTCATAATTTGAATGGACCTATCCTCTTTCCAAATATCCATCTAGATGACCTTCTCACCAAGGTATACAAGTTGCACTCTATGATTGTCCCAATCTATTCTGACTGCGGAGAAGGAGTCTTGGCATTCTTCAAACTTCTTCTTAAGCAATGGAAACAATTTGGTAGAATTATTCATGTGCTTATTCGTCTCTTCCAACCTTTGGTTAAACATCTTAACTTGTGCCTTCAAGCTCTCATTCTCTTATCGAAGCTCGACATTACTGGCCCTTAAGTCTTCCAACTTGTCTATGCTCGCTTTTCCCATGTTGGGTTTGCAATATTTTTTTCACAATTTTGGAAGCAGTTTCTCGATCAAGGATGCAACTGTTCTGATACCATCTGACCCACAATCGAGGGGCTCATATCCCACTCGATCACCAACACAGATACTATGCGAAAAATTGATTTTTGGTCTTTATCTTAGGATCAAACAAGGATATTGATCTGCATAAAAGCCAATATACCTCTATTCCTCGAACCTGTATAAATATCTCTGTACATTTGAATGGCTGAAAGATCTTCATATTCAATGTAGTTAGAACACAAATAACAACTAGCAATAGAAATAATCAATGGGATGCATACATCATTACTTGCAAAAATGCATTGTTGCTTACAATCAACCAAACAAATAGTCTTGAATTAAATCGACTAGCTCCCAAGCTATGGAAAATTTGTCTAGGATAATGTGAATCGAATATCAATATGAGGGAGTCTTGCAATTCTTTTTCGCCTGTAAACCTGTTCATACCATTGGAAACCTCTCCATAGCCTCTTTTCCTCATACCATTCCTTATTCTAGAGATGAATGACAATGAGTTGAAGTCAAATCATCTCTACGTGAAGGATGTCGACCATGTGGGAGACTAGTCGACCAGAGGTAACAAATTGACCAACCATTGCGAAGTCAACCTAATGATGAACATTCAACTAGGTATAGATGGAAGTCGATAGGTAATATATCGACTAGGAAAAACGATAGTAGTCAACTAGGGTAATGAGGTCGAATCAAGCTACAACATAAGTCAATAAGAGAGTGGAAATCAACCAGGCTAAGTTGACCCTATGTAATTAAGTTGACCAGGTATAAATCAGTTGCCTAGGGAAAGATACAATCGATGAAACAAGAATTAGAGTGACCAAATAGATGGGAGTCGACCCTATAATGAAAAGAGATAGACTCGATCATAGAAATCGACGAATAAAGAAATCTCGTCGACCAAGCGGACTGGAAAATCGACTAGACAATAGATTTGCTAGGTAAAGGACGTACAACCAGGGGGAGAGGAATTATTCAATTGAGGAGTGAAATTCCATTAGGGCGAGCATTACAACTCTTGGAATATTTTACGACGCGTGGGAGATACTAAGCGACCCAACTTGAAGACAAAACAACTATAGGTGAAGTCGAACCAATATGGAGTCGACTGGAGATGAGTTTAATATTCCAGAGATGGGTGTATTCGACTAGGCTTGGATAAAAATCTTAGAGGAATTACAAAGTTGTCCATACTATGTAAATTTGACTCAACAAATAATTCCAAGATCCAAGTCGATCATGGAGTGAGTGGCATTAGAGGATAACTTCTAGCAATTAAATAATCGACCTGATAATGTTAACTCATCCTAGACAGAGCTAAAACAACTTGGAAATGAAAATCAATTGTTGGGATGGAATTGCAATTTAGAAGAGTGAGGTACTTCTCCCAACAATGTTTACAAATACTCGACACCATTTAAAAACATCCAACATCATTCAAAAATGTCCCAAACAATGTAAATTCTCCCAACATCATTTAAAAACGTCCCCGACAATGTAAATTAACCCAACAACATATAAAAACTCCCAGGTAATTAATTTCTGGTACATGCAATGAGGAAATGTTGCAGAAAGTGGTAAAACACTCGGGAGAGAGAAATAAAGCCCAAACACCCGTGAAAGATGAGAGGAATTCTCAAAATGTAAACTCTGCTAATAGTTATAACATCTATTTAATTACAACCCTTGATCTGAAGATCACAATCAAATTGATGATATCGATGGTTTGTCTGTTGGGATATTTTATACAATGGGTCAGTCTCTGCTTTCTTAAAGAAAACAAAATCACATTAAGTTGAACCAATTTCCATGTGAAAGCTATCACAATTAGAATTGACAGTCTTCCTTATGATCCATTAACCTAACTGAGAGTAGAAAATTAATCACACAAAATTAACCCACAAACCATATTATAAACACACAATAATTGCAAGACATTCCATGACAAAGTGGATGCAATGTTTACCTTGTAAACCCAAAATGGGAAACCATATTCGAATGGGCTCAGTCTTTTGATTTCGACAATCTCTAGTACAATGAATTTTTACTCTTCGTGCTTCCTCTCTTAGCCAAAATACCCTTGCAATTGACAGAGAGGGAATAAAAAAGGAGAGTTGGGGGGTAGGGGGGAGACCAATAGCCCTAACCCTTCATTTCAAATTTCTCAACCTTCTCTCCTATTCATTTTCTTATCATTTAATTACTTTTCTCTCACATCCTCATTTTTGTCTTATTCGACTTTACATTTCCTGATCATTTACATAGTTTACATAGCCATCATAGTTTGTTGAATGGTATTGTAGGTACTAAGTCTTATCCATTCTTGGTTCAGATCCATTTTGAATCACAACCACTTTGGTAGGCTATATGGTAGAAGGGGCTAGTCTGCCACAATCAACCATTAATGTACGAAGGAACTATTTGATACATTCATCATCGAGGTGTGTACTTAAAGTAAAAGGAACTGCTTTGATGTAATTTACCCCCAAGTGTTTGTTGAAAATAAACTATAGAATCAAGTCTTGGAGGGATAGTGTTTCCACTCATCAATACACATGTGAAGGTGTTGTTTTATGCTGGAAATGTACTTCCAAATATGAAACCTGATTGATAGAAAAATGAAAAACAAGTGTAGCTACTATTAAACAACAAAAAAACAAGAGGGAGAACCTCCTCACATTGCTTATTCTTAGATGAATATCGGTTCATTATCAATCATTCACATAAGCACGAGTAAATTTGGGTCATTTTGCAACGGCCATTTCGACACTCTTGCGATATTATGTCGTGGAGATTGTGACAAATCTTGGGCCCCTCAAACATCGCTTCACGTGTCGTCGAAAATGCGACGAACCTGGGATAACATCGCAAGAGTGACGACCTATGGATATCGTCGCAAGAGATATGACCTACGTAGGTCGTCGCAAGAGAGATGCCCAACAATCATCGTCACAATAATGACAACTGAATATGATCGTCACAAGAATGAAAACCTAGGACGATCATCGCATGAACGACAACCGAATATGATCGTTGCAAGAGAGACGACCTATGTTGGTCGTCACAAGAGAGACGCCCAACAATCATCGTCGCAATAACGAAAACTAAATATGGTCGTCGCAAGAGAGACGAACGAGGAGGATCATCGCATGAATGAAAACCTAGGATGATCGTCACAAGAGAGACGACTAAGGACGGTCGTCACACGAACGACAACCTATAATGATCGTCGCAAGAGCGATGAAATATATCTATTTAAAAAAAAATAGATATATTGACAAGAAGGTTAATATACCTATTTGTTTTGTAGGCTTGTGATTCATTGGAGGAACATGTTGATCTTGATGGGAAATTTTATTTCCCTTGCAATCAATCAAGTCAAATATGAACTCGACCCAATTTACCCATAAGCTTGGACCAGATCCAAATCCAACTCGCCTATCCCATAGTTAAGTGACCCGAATTATCTTGGGGTTCTCTAAACCTGTAAAAGGGTGCCTAGGATCGATCTTCTCAATACCTTATCGAATGACTCATTTTCCCATAAAACGAATCACTGTGACCAAGGGCTTAATACCGAGAGGTGCTAATCTCACCTGTATCCTTAACTCACCACACTCTCTTTTTATCTCTAGTGTCCAAGCGCTATGATCACGCCCCTTACGTCCTCCTTCAATCTACGATGTAGATCCGTCTTCCCCAGATCCGACGGATACAATGGATTGCAGAGCCACAACTAGCACGATGTTTAAACCCGATCCTGAATTTCGCAATGGGAATATGCTCATCCGTTGTGGATTGATTTCCACTATTGATCTATTGATATATTTAGATCAACGATCATGTTGGATTGTGGGATGTGAAGTCGTCCCCTCTTTAATCTGCCTTTGGACATCCACAATCATTCTTGTCTGTTGATCTATCTTTAGCATGATCTGATGGTCACAACTTAATATGTCATTGACCCGACGGTCCTCCTCTACAACTCTCATATCTGATGGATGCTACTCATTGATTATCAATTTACTCATTTCTCTCAATCGAACGGTTATCAACTACTGGTGGGGTGATCTAACGGTTGTTGTGCCTCCTCTGTTATCACCGTTATGTAGGATCATCTATCCTTCTCGTGATCAATGATCACTGGAATAACCATTCTCAACCTCGCATAGGGTATGTGATTGCACTAGGTCTCCTTTCTAGAGTTCTCCTTCTCATCCTGTAACATGATTCCTATACCTGAACTACACAATCTCAACTGTATTCACTTCTTTGTCACAGAAGCATACAATACATAGATAAAAGACATAATATCGAGGCTTCCAGAAGACTCAAAATAGAGTATTTTTCTTTCATTCATGTACATATATTTACATACGATTACACATGCTCACAGGCCTTATCTTACCTGGATTAAATCAATAGGCTTCAATCCTAATTCAATTGGCATGATTAACATTCATTTGGCCACTTCCAATCTCTTGGCCTGGTTAGCATTCAATTGGCCACCACCCTTTGCCTCTAAGGCTTACAATAATATACATAGGGATTTTGAACTGTTTCTGGTTCAGATCCAACAAATCCTCAACAACTCCTAAGGATCCTCTATGATCCACTATCCACTCAACCAAATCCCTATTCTAGGATCTCCCAATCCCTAAGATCCTCATGAGATCTTCACAAGCCTAATATCTCTCTCCACTCTCCACCACGTCTATACATGTTTTTTCTTTAGGCCCTTCATCCTCCAAGTCTACATACTGCTTTGACTGGATAGTTTTCATTTTCTTTATGGCAGTGTGTTCAGGGTCAATGTCCATTGCCTCTGAAACAGTCCTCTTACTCTGTGTACTATATTTTGGAACCTTAATTACCACCTTTGGAATACTCTATTGTGTTGGTGCCTTTTGTACAGGGGATTCAATATCCACACATTCTTCAAGATTTATAAAATTTTCCAGGCCTTCAATAGGCTCATGCTCGTATGGAGTATTCTTGTTCATTTACCTCCTTCTAGAGATGATCTGATGAGGATCATAGTTTTTACCTAGAATTTGTGCAAAAACCAAAGCTTTGAGCTTTGCCTCAACCTGTGCTAGACATGTTTTGGATTTTACAATGAATGGGACAATCACAAAAGGAAACTTTATGTTGCTTGCGCTACGATATTTGATGAAATTTTTAGTTTCAAAGATGATTCTCTGTCTTATGAACTCTAGAGAAAAAATTTTGGGGGTCAAAAAGATGGGCAACAAATAATTAAACTCATGAAATCCATATACCCATATTACTGTAGAATTTATGAAAAGAGTCCAATCTCCTACTCTGTCTTCTGGATTCTGCAGGTGAATTCTCATGTCTTCAATAACTTTGGGCAACTTAACATTGAAAATAATCCGGTAGGCCTTTGACATGACTTTATTGATAAAAAATATTGAAGTCATCCTGTTTCTTTAAATAGATATTGATTTTGCTTCAGGGATCTCTGGATTGTTGCTGGTGAGAAAAATCTTCATCAGATATGTACAATATCTAAAGTGTCTAAGAGAGTGCAAGTTCACTAGTTGTTTGTGGATGGTATCAGCTAAGAACTCATCAAAATTAATGCAGACAACTTGACCTGACTCTGACTAGAATAATTTGAGTAGGAAACCTAACATGACCTCAACTATGAATCTATCACTATTAATACCTAAAACCCGACTTAACAAAGAGTAGACACATTGAACCTCACTGACCATGATATTGATGCTTAAGGGTGTTAGCACTAAGTAAATCACCTAGGCCGAGGAGGAAACTCAAAAAGGTAACCACGTAATCACTTTATAATTGAAACTAGCTTTTCAATTCTGAGAGGGATCTCTCTTGTCACTTGGTCTCTAGAGATGGATTTTCTTTGAGGAAGAGTGGCTAGATTTGAATAGCTGAAACCATTTTATGGGGTTTGCTAGAAAGAAGAAATGAATCTATTTTAGTAATGGACTCAATCTTCGAAAACAAATGAACATAGTGACTGGTAGGTAGAGATCTCAAGGAAGCAAAGGCAAGGTAGGTGATGAACTTTCAGTCTTTTAATTTGATGTGATAAGATGGAAGAAAGAAAGAAGAAACATATAACATCAATTAGAGAACCATAAGAGATGAATTCTAATGAGTTAAGAAAGAAAGACATAATTCAAAATTGCTTAGATCTAAAGCACCATTTAGATGAATTTCAGACCCATTAATATCCAATTTTAAACATCTGAAATGTTGCAGATGAAGAAACAACAAAATAGAAAAAACATACATGAAAGGAAGCATATACTTAGGTCATTGCCACATGAATCTTTGGTATGAAAAAACTCTGGACATATCCACTTGTATTCATTCAAATTCAGAAATTGTTTACAATGATCAGTACAAGTCGTCCCTTTGTACTTTTTCCAACCTCGAATACATCAAAACCTACAATATTTATACAACAATTCATCTCATTCGGTTTGAACCAATTACACTAAAATATAAAATTTCAGTTCACAAAATCTGGGATTTGCGGATATTTCTGCAATTTGGTCCTTTATCTTCGTCCTTTGACTTTGATTGTATCTTTATTTGATTTGCTGCCTTTTGCTTGACAGATGGAAATCATTTACTCAATCCTGGGAAATTACATTTGGTCTTGCCCAATCTGACTATTTCCTTCCATTGCAATTCAGAAGGAATCTCATAATATGTCATTTCTTTCATTAATATTTCCAATTCAATACAGGTGGCATATGACATGATAGTTAGACCAAATTTGACTGTCTTACAATGATTTAGAATTTCAAAATCTGTACTCAGTTTATCGACTAAAGTAGCCCCTTTCAAACCCTCCTCCAAGGTTTCAAATATGGAGTGGTCCATTCTTGACTGAGTCAAGAGTGCATTATATTCTTCTTGATGATGCAACTTACCTTTACCATCCCAGAATAATGGAAGGCCCTTTATGAACAATCCTTCAAATAAATTCTTGAAATCTTGCACACTTTGTTCCATCTATGTTGCTTTATCCAGAACTGATTTCAAAAGATCATGTTTTGCAGCAATCCTTCTAGCCCAGATGATCAATGTAGTCTTGTCTTTTACCCCAATGGTCTAAAGATCTGCAGGAGGAACTGAGTTGAGAATATTAATGGCATTTTGTTCCCATTCAGATGGATTTTTGGATAAAGTCTCATTATCAACAGTGCATCTATGCATGGTTGCGATTGCTATATTATCTTTATTACTTACAAAATTCAAATATGATCTAAATTTAGCAGCCTCGGCAGCTATATAATCCCATATGATATGTTTAGATCCTTGCAACAGACCTTTACCTCACAATATTGAATTCAATTTATTAATCTTCTCCTGCAAGACTAACTTTTCCTTTTGAAATTGGGATATCTTTTCATCCTTTGTGCGCACTTCCTACTCCAATTTCTCCATGTTTTCCTTTAATCCTTTGATCTCTCCTTCTTTCAAATTGACTTGTGACATAGCCTGAACAATGTCTTTAGTGGTTGATCAAGTTTCTGCAGTAGGGGATAAAACCATGGCTCTAATCACCAACTCTACTTTTTCTTGAGACCATTCCATCTTTTCCTTTTCCAGTTGCAAAAGCTTAGCCTTATAATCCAGTGCATCTTTCCAAAAAAATTCTTTTTCCTACTCTAAAGCTACCAATTTTGCTGTATGTGGATGTTCTGTAGCAGGAATCTTCAACTTTTTCTTCAAACTGTAAATTATTTTATCTTTTTCATCCAATAAAGACTTCACACCTTGATAACTTTCAGACTCGAGCCTTTTAATTTGAGTTTGCCAAGCTTTGTTGGATGCTTTTTCCTGTCTTAGTTGTCCTTCCAATTTTGCAGCTAAGGATGTCATCTTTGAATTTTTCAAATTTAAACTCAAATAATCAAAATACAACAAATCACGGGTCTGCTTATGGAATTTCACTTTGTCAGGGGCACTTATATTGTCATATTTAATTTTAATCTCAGACACTTTATCCTCCTCTGCAACTGCAATATTAAAAGTTTTATTTTTCAGTATCTCTCACATCAAACAAGGAAGCTTTCTGTTGAGAAAATGTTTCCACTTCAGGAAACAAATCCCTCATTTCACCCAAAGCCACATTTCTTTTTTATGCATATTGTTTAGCCGGGTCTTCTCTGAACTGATAGACTATATCATGTGCTTTATCAAAATAATATTTTTGACTGTGAAAGGCTCTTGAGCTGCCTTCACTTTCAAGCTAACTTATTTCCTCAATTTCTACAATAATGGTACCACTTTCCACCATGTTCAAATTCACTTGATCTTTGGGTCCTTCATCTTCCAAATCTACAATCTGCTTTGGTTGAACAATTTTCATCTTCTTTTTATCAGTTTGTTCAACATCAATATCCATAGTATCTGAAATGCTTCTTTTGTCATACACACTGGCTTTGGGAATTTTAGTCAACAACTTTTGAGAAGCTTGTTGTGTTTGTACTTGTTGCAAAGGTGCTTCCACATCAACACACACTTCTAGATTATCTAATTTATCCAAGCCTTCAAAATTCTCATGTTCATAAGGTGCATTTTTATTCATCTGTCTTCTCTTGGATATGATCTGATGTGGATCATATTTTCTTCCTTGTATTTCTGAAAAACCAAAATCTTTAAGTTTTTCCTTAACCTGTGATAAACATGATCTGGACTTAACAACAAAAGGACCAATAACAAAGGGGAATTTAATGTTAGAGGATCTGTGCAACTTGATGAAGTTCTCTGTCTCAAATATGATTCTTTTCCTGATGAACTCAAGAGCAAAAATCCTGGGAGTTAGGAAAATAGGTAAAAAGTAAGGAGACTCATGAAAACCATATACCCAAATCATTGTTGAATGCATACAAAGCACCCAATATCCTACTTTGTTTTCTGGATTTGGTTGCAGGTGAATCTTCATGTCCTCCAAAACTCTGGTAAACTTGCATTAAAAATTAGAGAATAGATTATTGACATGACCTTGTTGATGAATATGAGCAAAGTGATTCTTTTACATTCAGTAGATACAAAAGTTGCTTCAGGAATTTCTCCATAGTTACTTGATAAGAATTTTTTTAACATATATGTATAGTATCTTAAATCTCTCAAAGAGTGGAAATTCACTAGATGCTTGTGAATGGTGTCAACTAGGAATTTATCAAAATTAATTTGGACTGACTAACCAGACTCTGACTTGAAAAAATCAAAAGGAAACCAATCATGACTTCAACAACACATTTATCACTATCTAGACCTAGGACCTGACTCAACAGGGAACATACCCACTGAACTTCGATGACCATCAAGTTGATACTCATTGGTAAGGACAGACTCTCTGACACTTGTTCAAGATTAATGATTTGTTGTAGAAATTGACTTTTGAGCTCTGGCTGACATTCTCTGTAAACCCTAATCACTTTTTCTTCATTGAATGACTCTGAATTAAAGGAAAAAGATTCTGGTATATTGAGTGACTTTCGAACTAACAGACTATATATTCTACCCAGGACTTGAGACCCTTGTTTATTTATAATTACCCTTTCTGCATGGGAATATTGCTCAGCGCACCAACCTATGAATTCAAGAAACGGGAAAGAAAGATCGTCATCATATGGGAAAATGGAGGCTTAGACTACGTCTAAAAATGGAATATGCTTTCCCTTTATATCAACCAAGTTGCTTCGAGACACATAAATGGGGGAAATAGTGATATCGAGATCAAATACATCTCCATCTTTGTCGATTAGGGATTCCTCATTTACTTCAAGGTCTTGATCTTCTACTAACAATACTATAGGATCCACGGCGACGAGATAAATACCTAGAAGTAAGTTTTAATGGTGCAAAGTTGGGCTGCAACATAAAATGGTGGTCGTGACAGTGTTCCAACGACTCTTGTGTTTGAAAATAATAAAAAATAAAAATGTCAAATCGACATTTTATACTTTTCAATTTGTAGAGATGTGGCTTGGCAGTTTTGGAACAACCTGCTTGTCATTCTGCAATCAAGTCGACACTAACATTTAATCCTCGATAGAAATCGTGGTTTGGATTGTGGGACCACCCTTTAGAATTAGCCCACGTGCAACTTCAAATTCCGCAATGCTTCATGGCCATCGATTTTGATGGATTGTGATCAAGGTTATTTCGGGCCCAATATAATTACATTTTTCACCAAATTTAGCTGCTTTATTCCATTTATAACCTTCCTGTCAATTTTTCATGCTCCAAACCATTTAGCGCCTTCGCTAATTTTAAAATCCTGACCTCGGGACATAATTTTTTATTTTTATTGGTGACTAACAAAGAGCAAAGATAGACTTTGTGGGAACTGATCAAGCTTGATAATCATTCTTAAAAACAGAGTTTTAATCTCTGGTTGAAACTCCCTATAGACTCTAATCATTTCTTCCTCATCAAAAGGTTCAAAATTCTTAGAGAAAGACTTAGGTATTTTTAATGACTCCCTGACTAACACAACATCAATTTTACACAAGACTTTAGACCCCTTTTTATCAATTACAACTCTTTTTGACTTTGAGTATTGCTTTGCACACCATCCTATAAATATGGGAAAATGAAAACACAATCCGGTTGCATACGGAATGAGAGAAGCTTGTAAATACTCCAAAAATAGCAAACCTTTCCCTCTAACGTCAACTAAGTTACTTCTTAATTGAGAAATAGGGGCAATAGTGAATTCAGGGTCACAAACATCATTATCTCTATTGATTAGGGCTTCTTCATTATTTTGTGGGATTTGTTCAGATACTTCGAGCGCGATGGGATCCATGGTATCAAGAAAAAATACCTGGTAATGGCGATTATGATGGCACTGAGAATTCTAAATTTGGTCGAAGGTGATAGTTGCAACAACTCCAATAGTTCTCACTTTAACAAAGATAAACAAAAACAAAAGTCACATCAACTTTATAATATTCAACTTTTCGAAGCGACAGGTCAGCGGTTTCAATGTAAACCACTTTCTACTTCGCAATCGTCCTCGTGTTGACACGTCTTTACCTTCAAACCTCGTGGTTTCCATTTCAGAACCACTTTATAGAATTAACCTTCGTTCACTTTCCATTCTCGCAATGCACACCAGTCGTTGATCTGTCCCGATCGCAATCGTGACCATTGATATTTGATTTATTTCCATTGCCGCTATTTTAAAACTCCTTCTGGTCAATTTAAACTATTCTTACATATTTAACAACCCTCTAGATGTGTTCCAAATCATTTTGCGCCTCTACTAAAATTTAAAGCTGATTTTTCTAAACTTATTAGGAAAAAGAATATATATATATATATATATATATATATATATATCACCCTCCTAACCATAAGAGAGAAGAGATATTTCTCATGGTTTACATCTTAAACAATAATTGGCTCACAAAGAATGGAATGGGTCACAAGCGAGATTTGAGCCCGAGTGGGGAGAATAAAATTTATCCTCCCAAATCACCGAGCTAGACCTAATTGAATGTGTGTGTATGCATGTGTCTAGATTTAATCCTAGGCGGGGAGGATAAAATTTCTCCTCCCAAACCATCGAGCTAGATCCAATTGAATGTGTGTGCACACACAGATGCTTTAATTTCCCTGCAAATACAAATTTTATTTAACTCCTTTGGAGATCCTCAATCACTTATTATATAACAATAAATAAATAAATGTTACTACAATTATGACCACCATAGAATTGTTGAGATGTTGAAAATTCTAGGTGTGCTCATATTGTTTCTTTTGTCCCATAACTTGGTTGTTTCTTTTAGAACTTGAGTTTTATCTCTCTTGGCATTGGGGTGTGTCATGAGTATTACAGCTCTTCCATACCACTTCTTGCCCCCATTTTATATTTGCCCCGTGTTCTCTAGTATAATTACTCCCCGTGTTCCATACCACTTCCATACCACTTTTGTCACCTTTTGAATATGTTACAATAATATATTTAAGAAAAATGATATTAAGAGATATTCCATTTAGGGGCTAGGTTGTTTTTCAATTTGAAGTTTTGATTCCTTGTTTATCTGGCCAAGTCTTTGAACTTTTGCTAGCTAGTAATTATTGTTCACAATAATTTTCTCAAATTTAATAAGCAATATGGATCTCATCTTGTGTTAGCAATGATTTGTCAGTTAATTAATATTGCTCCCATTGGGATTGAAGTCTTTCCAAAGATATTTTTGTGTTCATGCCAATGTTAATGAAAACAATTGGGGTCACATCCAAGTCCATGAGATTTTGTAGATACCCAAGTGAATATGGAATGGAACCTTCTAAGCAATTGTTAGATAGATACAATGATTCGAGTGTAGTGCAACTTCCAAGTGTTGGTGGAATGACATCAGTTAATAGATTGGTAGAAATGTCTATAGCTAAAGTATTTTCAAGTTTCTCTTTCTCTAAAGGTAAGGGTGGAATAATTTCCTTTGGTGCTAAAGCAGTACTCTACAAAAAAATAATAAATATTACAATAAATATCACAGGAGAGTAACAAATATCATAGGAGTGTATACAGGTCATTTGTGTAACACACCCAACCCCTTATCCACTTTTAGGCCGGTGGCATGTTTGATTTTCATCTTCTTGGAACTCAGGATGAGTATTTAGGTTCATTGGTGCCTATGATTTATAATTTCTAGTCGAAAGTGGTATCTATATCTTATTCATTTAAAATACTCTATTGCATAATTATGGTTATGCTTATACTATGATATCCAAGGGATTACTTATACACAACCACAAAAAACCAAGTTGAAGTATTATATTAGTTGTGTGAATAATATGATATGATGAACTAAAGGGAATCATATATTCTACATACTTGGGTGTGGTTCATTAGATAGAATGATTGGCCCCATAGTGGACCACAAATGATGATAATGTAAAAATAAATAAATAAAAGGAACCTTAAGAAGTGATAAAAAGAAGGAAAAAGACAAGACATGCCTGATCTTTGATATTCTAATGTGTAGCATTGCATTGATACAACATCTAGAGCATCTACAAATGCGTGAACTAAATGCTGTAGTAAATAAAAACATAATTATATTTAGTTTTTAGTAAAAACCCAAAAATACTTTTAAGACATGTCAATAAATCCTAATAGAAATTAAAACCGACAAGATTGCAAATAGTAAACACCATTGATATATATTTTTTGTAAAATCCATATGGGAGGAGATTAAATAGTGACACACACACACACACACACACACACACATCTTAGATACAATGGTCTGTATAAGCTCCTCTTGGTTTTGAGAATAATTTATTGGAGCCGTCTGATCTTGGAGCAAACATCCCTCAATTTGAAGGAGCAACAATGAAGTCAACATTGACTATGTTGTTGCTCTGTTGGATCGAGAGAGGTTTGCTCCAAGAATAAACGGCTCCAATATTTTTTTCTCTATTGAACAAGGCCAACCATGTGAAGGTGGAAGTTCCTATGTCCCCTCCCCCCACCTCACATCACTCTCGATTCCCCAATACCCAATCTATATTCTACTAAAAAGTATGCATTAAAAATATTCAAAATTGATAAAAAGTGATTGTAAAGCTATAAATGAGGTTTATCATTCAAAGGCATATGTCATAAAAAATCATTTTTATAAAAGAGATCTATCGTTCAAAATATGTTACAAACATACTAGCTATATAATGTACATCTATCTGTCTTATAAAATTATTATACATCATCAATTTCTTTCAGTCTTTTTTTGTGTTTTCCAGTTCTTAAGTAATTCATCCATGTCCATGCCTTCGTTTACTGGGTGTTATTCAGCAGTTGATGTTGCTCCGGTCCTTTCACGTCGAGCGTGCCTGGTCTCGTACCCACGACGTGGAGACTGTTGTGAGGGTCCATCACCTATAAAAACAAAAACTATTAAATTTATATGGACAATTTTTAAATATCATTGAAGTAGTTCATTAATATTAAAAAAACCTCTGCCCGTAGGGGTTTGTTCTAGTGGCCAGCGAATGTATTGTTAAGGCATTTGTGTTGTTACGCAGGTCACGAGTTCAAACCTCGATTTATCCGGAGGTGTTCTTGCGGGTTGTGTGATTCTCCCTGGGGGTGATAAGGTAGCCGACAGGATTCGACCCCATGTCACACGAGTACGATACTGTTGTTGTTGTCGATTCCCCTAGTCTTCATATATATATATATATATATATATATATATATATATATATATATATATATATATATATATATTAAAAAAACATCTACAATATAATTATTTACCTGCTGGTCCACTAGTCAACACCGTTGGAATGGCTGCTCTGTTCTCCTGATCATCTTTGGGTCTAGGAGGCTCAACTACGACATTCTCTACCATTGAAATGACCAAATTTATAAGGACAAAACCATAAATGTATAAGTAATAAAAATTAGAAGTACAAAATTTATATGTACGAAATTATTAAGTATATGATTAATATACATCCATTTTACTGTCGTGGGCCTTAGTCAGAGGAACATCTTAGGGTTGCACCCCACTGGGATGGGGTTGTTGGGGAGCACCATGATATTCTTGTCACGCTGCACTATCAACGATTTGTTGTCTAGTGCTAACGGTTTCATTGATAGTGTTGCTCCCTTGATTAAAACAAAGTAATACATTAAAGTTATGGACGATATCAAACATTTACATATTTTATAAGTAATGAAAGGTTAATGTAGACTGATTTTTATTTATCTTATCCCAAAAAATAGATCTTGGGGTCTGCCCCATGCTTTTCCTACGATCAACCATGACTTTATAGCCATACTTGTAACCAAGTTGGAGGTCTTCCTCCGTGGTTTCAATTCTGAATTCGTCGCCCTGCATTGCATAAGAGCGTGTTTTTTTAATGTTTTTGGCTGCAATAAACGGAAAGTTGTAAAGTGATACAAATATTATTCTTAAGATGTTTGGGTACTTATGATTCGTGACGTTAACCTCGAGTAGTCACCCTGGCCTAGATTGTGTTGGCCATGTTTGGTAATATTTTCTTTGGTTGCCTTCGAAGTGTCAGGAAACCTATCATCAAAATTTTCAAGTATGTTATATACCACACTTTTATTTAGATCTAAATAAAATTAAAGGTATTGAAATCAAAATATTGTAATTTACCTTGGGGTACCAGTTATTTTTTCTCCTGATTTTTTCAATATCTTTTCTTTTGCATCATCAATGATAGCCTTCCACTCCCTCTTTGGAATCGAGGGAGGACACTCATACCTAGGGTTTCCTACCAAGCTTTGTCTATAAACATCCTATATTTTAAATATCTCTTGTTGTAGAGGTGACTGATTTTTTATTGAACACGTCTACTCCAAAGAGGCCTTCGAGATAATCCATAAGTTCTTTTTTGAGGTTGGAATTATGGAAATTCCACCTCATATGTAAGGTTGCCCCAAAAATCAACAAGGCCTTGCTCTCCAAGTGCCTATAAAAATGGTCGTTTCCTACACACAAAAAAATATGATTATTAATTTAAAATAATAATCTAGATGATTTGTGTATGAGATGGACAACATGAAATAGTTAAAATATGAAAAACTTCCTGGGAGTCTTATTTGTTTTAATGGAAGTCTGTTATCGTCGACCAAAAATGTGCACGGAAGGGTCCCCGTGTTGGTCACACATCTAACTCCAAGAAATGCAACCATGTCAACCACATCATCGACCTCATCTCTATCACCACCTCTAGAGCTTCACCTTTGTGTGGATGCCTGGCGATGTGTGTCATGGCTCCTATCTAAATTAGGTGTGGAAGATGGAGAAGTAAACAATACTCTAGCAGTTGTATGAAATCCCGCATTAGGACTCTGTGGCGTCTCTGCAGTGCCACTACTACCAACACCGGGTTGAACATGCTCCAAAAATCTCTTATAAAAAAAAAATATTTTTTTCGTGAGATAATGTAAAAGTTAAAAAACAGAGTTTCATAATCAAACATATGAGTACATTAAAAAAAACACTTTAAATTATGGTTATTACCTTATATGTTTTAATTTGTGACATAAGGATATTGATCCTTTCTAGGACGTCAAGAATTTGATCTGGACAATCTAATAAGCTATCAAGTTCCTTGTTTACTTTAATGATATTTATTTTTATTAATACCATTGGATCAGGGGATGAATATAACCCATCCTCATTGGTGGAATAACGATAAACATGGCCCGTCAACTACATATAATTTCAAAATGAAAATCAATGTTATTTCAATTATATAAACAAATGAAATAATTGATCGCCACACAAATAAAATTATATAAATAAATAATAAAATTCATGTAAAATGAAAGTCGAATTTGATAATCAATTACATGTTCTACAACTGGCCCTTTTCCATGGTCATCCTGCCACATTATAATATAATATAATTAGAACCCCCAAATAGGGAGTAGTCCATCCTCAACCTAGTTCCAATTTTTGAACTTTTTTTTCTATATTCAAAGTTCTAAATATTTTTTTTATCTCTTTAGTTTTGGATGCACAATTAGAGGGTGTAATTACCTAAATTAGTAGGGGCACTCATGCATGTGGATTCCCAACTTAGTGAAGGTTATGAATCTTTAGGTGGGTTTCACCTAGAGAACAGTGAGAGGAAGAACACAATTCCACCTGGAGATTGAAGACACATAGGGGGGATTTTGTGGATGCCCTCAATGAGGAATATTACCATGTGGGGAGCTACAGGGACCAATACGCCAAATGGTTGCAACTTCACCAGGGTCAGGATCAAACTATGGGACTATACCAACACCTTCCATACCTTTACTACAAACTTAGGAAACCAATCAACATAGATTTCTAAAATATTGAAGACAATTTTAAATGGAGAAAAATTAAATAGATACAACACTTGAAGACCCCAATCTTTTTTTTAAAGAGAGAAAGAAAAATTATGTATGTTAGTTAGGATAAGGGTGGTTACCACTTTGTAGTCAAAAGGTTGTTGGTCAAATATCGAAACCCTTAACCATATTGGAAAAATGTTATAGTTCAAAGTTTACTATTTTGACATAAGCAAAGAAGAATGGCAGTTTACTAGTCAGATGAAGAGAAAGAAAAAGAAACAATTTAGGGAATGATACAACTGAGAGAATGATGTTGGAGGGATTGTAGGATTGGAATGATGTTGGAGGGATTGTAGTATTGGAACCATCATTTCATGTTGTAGCTTGTTCTTCACTATTTCCTTCACTATATATAACAGATCTTAAGTTGAATTTTTACTTACAAAGCATACTCCCATGTCATGTATACATATGATCTAGCAAAGAAGTGTGTCTACAAGCATGAATCCTTGTGAAAGGTGATATGGGGAGGCATCTTAATGTCAAATGCTTAGATGAAGAGGGCAATATGGAATCAACAAGGTACAAATCCAAGCAATTAGTTAGAGAAAGAAGGCAACATTCAAATAAAATGATTAAAAGGAATTAGCATGGACCTAAAACCCTTGCACATACCACAAAAAAGGAAATGAATCAATGTCTAGAGGGAGTGCCCAACTTGATGAAGTCAAAAGGGGTACCAAGTGGCAGATTTGACTCTTTCCATGAAATAAGGATAAAGTAAAAATTAGATGAGGAGCACCCCATGTAAAAGGGGTTATAATAATTTCTTAGCACACATGCTTGAGGAATGCCCCAGCTAAGGATATGACACATGACAACTAAACCATAAGAACATAGTTTAAGTTCATCTTGGAAGGAACACTCCACCTTATAAGGCAATATAAAATGATTGTATGGCATGATCAAGGATTATGTATGCAAACATAGAGGATTTCTCCACTATCTCGAGGTTTGAATTCTTATTTTAAGGGAGGAACATGTTAGAAGAGCATGGTTTGAGGAAGCACTTCAAAGGAGAGTGACGTGTGGTAGCAAAGACTTTGTCAAACCCTACTTTGAGCATCTTTCCACCTTTATTGAGGAGTGCCCAACTTTGAGGGGTTTTTCTTGGAGTTAATTGTGGATCTTGAAGAAGTTTAATAATATTTTATTTTATTCTGATACATTGCACATATACTCCTCTTTATTTCTATTTTATTTATAATTTTTTAATGTCTATGATTGTTTTCCTTGATCATTCCAATGACTATGCAAGTTCCCTTGGTATTTGTCTTAATCCATCGTTAAGGGACATCCTTGAAGAGGTTATTCCTTCTTATTATGTGATAACGATCCCAAACGAGGTAAATAGTAATGTTCCTTTTCATTAGAGCCAACCCCTCTCCTATTGAATTGTTCCACTGCAAGATACCATATATATAAAATATGCAGAACATAAATGAAATGCTAGAGATGACAGAATAACAGTAAAATATACAGCATAATCTTCACAATACACAGAAATGATATACGAAATAGCAACAGAAACAACACTTTGATTCAGATAGCAATGTTCACAGGCCTCTTCGAGGGGGCAACCTCCAGTCAAGCAGCGCTCTATTACAATAATCTCCAAGCTAGGGTTCACATACCCTCGCCCCTTATTTATACTAAATATGTCTATTAAGAGAAGCATCTAGAGGAAGATCCTTCTAGAAGCGGAAGCTTCTATTAGGTCTTCTTACATCCGCTTTATTCTATTTTATTGAAAGGTCTTATTAATATT
>JZKD02S2380578.1:230558-243534 GCA_000966675.3 Picea glauca | reverse complement strand
TTTTTAATTACAGCTGCGGGGTTATACTTTGGTCTGAAGAATGCTGCAGTGCTGAAATCCCCAAATTCTGAACCAGAGAATATTTACTTAGCCACGCCAACACAGATGCGCGTCAATAGATCTCGCTGGTTTAATTTGTTGATGTTGTTGTTTATGTTCCCCAAGGGTTAGGTATTCAAGGGTTCTACAGACAAGGGTTTGCCCTGTGCTATAGTTCTCTGATATATGTGCGGGGTCCAACAGTAGTACTCGGCCTAATATCTCAGGGCACTAACTAAGGAGGATAGACCGTACCCTTAGACGTACTACCCGACTACCTAGGTACTAGAGAGTATCTTCCTGAGTGTTGTTCTCGGTGACACTTCAACAGTCCGGCGGTCGATAGGTTTATCTAAAGAGGGCTTCAGGAAATCTAGGTCGATCCGTACACATGTGTTGTCTGATGCGCTACCACTCGAAGGGGTACCAACAGGGGTTACAAGGGTGGCCAACAGAACCACTTGTATTTCCTACGTGTATGAATCCCTCAACTGCGAGTTTATGCACGTAACGACAAATATCTGTGGCGTAAAGACGTTGTAATACGTATCTACCCTGGAAAAAATACCCACAATTTCTACGAAGGAAAGTGCTCTGATACCACTTGCAAGATACCAGATATATAAAATATGCAGAACAGAAATGAAATGCTAGAGATGACAGAATAACAGTAAAATATCCAACATAATCTTCACAATACACAGAAATGATATACGAAATAGCAACAAAAACAACACTTTGATTCAGATAACAATGTTCACAGGCCTCTTCGAGGGCCTTCAGTCGAGCAACGCTCTGTTACAATAATCTCCAAGCTAGGGTTCACATACCCTTGCCCCTTATTTATACTAAATATGTCTATTAAGAGAAGCATCTAGAGGAAGATCCTTCTAGAAGCGGAAGTTTCTATTAGGTCTTTTTACATCTGCTTTATTCTATTTTATTGAAAGGTCTTATTAATATTGACCTTTATTACATCTGAATACATTGATCTACCTATGTGCGGGTTAGGACCTTAACATCGACTCCCTTGTAGGCTTCAATAGCCTTACAATTGTGAAATTAAGAAAGGTGCAACTCTATGTTTATCTCAATAAACATCGAGGGAATGACTATGTTAAAGATCTAAGAGTAATCCCCATCAACAAACTTTCTATGCACAAAGGATCTAGAATCCAAAGACACTGATATGACCTCCTCGTCCCTCCGTTTCCTTGGCGTGCCCACTGATATAATTTCTCTCTACCACTATTGTCTTCCTTCTCCCATAAGAAAATTAGGTTGGTGTGATCCATATTTTAAAAAGTTGGATCTCAATGCAAAAAAATCATGTTGGGAAGGAAGGCATGATGACCTTCTTCATATTGATCAAAATGGAATGCTTAAGGGGGTTGAGATTCTTGGTGATGTAGATCCTTCCTAAATGTAAATTTGTTGAACCTACATAGAATAGATCTAGCTAGAAAATACCACACACATTTGCATAGAGAAATTGAGAAAGAAGAAGCAAGAGAGAAAAAATAGAAGAATTTTCATTAACCGTAATGAATAATAAATAATTTACACATGATATATTATTTATAACTCAATCAATGTGCACTATAGGAGAACCAATGTGCCATAGTGGTGGTATAGAGTGATCTAGACACACACCAATAGTTACAGGAGTGAACTTCCACTAGTCTAGTCTCTCACGCAATTACGGGAGTGAACTGCCACCTAGCTGAGTTAACTAGTCAACCAGTCTTCAGTTAACTGACTGAAACAAAGTGTAGTGAGGAGTAGATCAAGGAATCAAGGGTAATGCGCCAGTATGGTGATGAAACCAAGGCAAGTGCACATTAGCATGGTGATGATCCCAATGTTGCATGGTGACAAAACCAATGCAACATCTAGACTCAACTCAACTAGTCAAACTGAAGTGTCAACTGAAAAGGATATTCTCCAGGTGGAATATTCTCCCTTAAACTATAGGAGACTAGATAATGACTAATAATGACTAATAAATAAGCAAAAACCTTAGGAAAAATAAATCCTAGGTGTGTGTGAAGTAACTCCAACACCCCCCTAAACATCACTATGGTGAAAATAAAGAATGGGCCCCGGGAACGAAGCCATGTTAGGTACCCAAATACAAAATATACACTAAAATAAAGTGAGGAAAGAGGGAAAACCTCATGGGAAACCCCCCCCTTAAAGGTACAATGTATGTAAAAAGAATAACTACAGTTGTTAGGCAACTATGTCCTTCACTCCAGGACAACTTCGCAGAGAATGGAACTTTTGCTCAGTGAAGGTCTTGGTGAAGATGTCTGTTGTTTGTTCTGCTGAAGGACATAACTGTAGGTTGATGATCCCCTCATGTACTAAGTCTCAGATGTAGTGCATGTGGATCTCGATGTGCTTCGTCCCCTGCCTCTGAACTGGATCTCTGCATAACTTCAGAGTGCTCTAGTTGTCACACCAGATGACGATCGACCAATGAAATTGAATGCCCAACTCAGTGAGAAAATGTTGTAGCCACATAGCTTGAATGGTTATGTTAACTACCCCTCTATACTCTACCTCGGCTGAAGATAGAGAAATGGTAGCTTTCTTCTTACTCGACAAACAAATAGGCCCAAAACTAAGACTAAGTGAGTAACCATATGTGGACTTGCGATCAGTGTTATCGTCAGCCCATTTAGAATCAGTAAACCCGATGAGATATAATGTAGATTCTACAACATAATGAATCCTAAAGGTGATGGTGCCTTCTACGTATCAAAGGATACACTTTTATACCTTCCAATGTAGCTCATGCAGCTCCTGCATAAACCTGGAAATTGCGCCAACTGCATAGGAGAGGTCTGGTCTGGAATGTGTAAGATACAACAAACTCCACACTAGTTGTATGTACAGTGTGTTGTCAACCAATGGAGTGTCCCTGCCATCCTCAAGTTTGACCCATGATAGGAAAGGATTCGGAGCAGACTTGCAGTCTCTCGTGTGAAATCTCTCAAGGAGATCTCGTGCATACTTGGCTTGAGACAGTTTGATGCCTGATGCATCTTGATTGATCTCAAGTCTAAGGAAGAAGTGTAGCAAACCCATGTCCGTCATCAAAAACCTGTCATGTAGAATCCTCTTGACTGTAGCAATCATTGAATTCAAGCAATTGATGATCAACAAATCATCAACATACCGAACTAAGAGTAGAAGTGAATCATTCGTCCTAAGCATGTAGACATCCGGGTCTGATTTACAACGTAAAAAGTTCTGTGACAACAGGTAGGAGTCCATCTTGGCATACCATGCCCTCGAAGCCTACTTGAGGCCATAAAGGGACTTCTTTAGTTGACAGACCAAAGATGAGTCCTGGATAAATCCCTGGGGCTGCTCCATATAGATCTCCTCAGAGAGATCACTATGAATAAATTCAGTCTTCACGTCCATGTGATGGACTTCCCATCCCTTGGTTGTCGTAATGGAAAGTGTCAATCGTATGGAATCCATCTTTGCTACTAGAGCGAAGGTATCATCATAGTCAATGCCATTCACCTGCTGAAAGCCTTTGGCAACAAGCCTGGCTTTGTATCTACTAATCTGTCCATCGGTTGTGCTCTTGGTCCTGTAGAACCATTTGTATCTAACAAGTTTCCTTCTAGAAGGAAGGGGAACCAAATCCCAAGTCTGGTTCTCGAGGAGGGAGTTGTACTCCTCCTGCATGGCGGTTTCCCAAAAGGGATTTCCAGCAACCTCGCCATAAGACTGTGGATCTGAAGACTGAACCAAGAAAAGATACTTGGAGGGCAATGGTTCAGTGGCAATGAGTGCAATAGGAGGCTCCTCGAAATTAGATTGAGTCCTCCTAGTATATGTTGGATTACCAATGACATCCCCTGCATCCTGAAGAGTAGTTTGTGCCCACTTGGGCCTCTGCTCAGGCTCTGGCTCTGCATCTGGATGCTCTAACTTTGCATATCACTGTACTGACTCTGTATCTTAATCATTTGAGTCCTCTGAATCAGAACTCTCATATGAAGAAGAGTCGGCATGTGCATGCTCATCATCTCGGACAAGTGGAAGAATGAAGGTGTCTACATGCGGCTGCTGAGGTACATGTGAGACACTTTCCTCGAATTGGACACTTCTCTCAATGATGAGTTGGTCCAAGGAAATATCAATAAGTCTATATCCCTTCACATCATCGGGGTATCCAACAAAAATACACTTAGTGCTCTGTGGATCAAGTGCCTTCCTCTTTTCAGAGGGAATCCGGGCCCATGCACGTGAACTGAAAATATGAAAATGGGTCACTTCTGGTTTGAGGCTGCTCCAAGCCTCGTAGGGGGTGTTGTTCCAGAGTCTGTACTTAAGGCTTAGAAGTACAGTGTCTAGGCATTCGAAAGTGAGTAAGGGGTAAAGAAGGAAGAAATGTCAACCTTCAGTAAGGGAAGCTAGGGTTGATTTCTAGGTTGTTGTCTAGCTTCCAACTGTTCCTGGATGTTGATGTCCCTTTCAATCGTTGCCCACAAACGTTCCATTTCTACCCGGGTAGTGGATGTTTTAAGAATAATGTCAAATATATTCAAGGCAATATGTGTTTGATCTGATAGTCCGGGTTGGATATTAGGCTGTCTTGTCACAGGGACGGTCATAGAGGAACAAAATGATAAGAAAATCTAAAAGAATTTTTTTAGATGTTGTCTCGATTTCGGTCATATAAAGGAGAGTTATAGCTCCGATAGTGAAAACAAGATGCAAACCAAAGGCCCTTTCCCGTAACTGAGTTATATTTTAATAAATGTGTATGAAGTATAAGAAAAACATTAAGTTGTCTATCATGTAAGGCTCCTATCAAGGGAGAATCTCACTTATAAACAGAAGAAGAAAAAGATAAAGGAATAACCTGATGAAGCATAAAATATATATAGAAATCTAAAATTCTCACTGGTCTTATACCTGTTGATAGCGGTAACGAGGAAAAACGGTAAACAATATACTAATCTAAAATTTATTCACTATAGTAGAGGTTGTACTAAATTATAGCGAAGCATTCATCAGATACATATATGAAATGAAATGAAATATGAAATATAAGGAAACAAACTCATAACACAGTCGTGACGGAATCGAGAATCTTTGGATTTTCTTTATATTAACTCTCGAGGGAGAAAATCTCTATTACAATCGACCCAAAAAGGTCCAGCCTTTGTTCTTTCCTTCTATTGTATATTTATACAGATTTAAATATGATGGAATCTCAATCGTTCCAGGATTTTTAGTTACAACAAGAAGGAGATCAATCATTTCATTTCTTTATCCTATGTCTTTATTTGGTACTAGAAGCCTGCCCTTTCACATGCTTGGTACAAGTGACACATTTTTCCACCAGCCAAGATATCAACCTTGAAGGTTCCGCTTGACAATTGGCCTAAAAAATGTAACAATCTCTGACTAATTGCGGCAACCTTTCTTCCATCTGTCGGTCTAGGGTGTCAATAGCGCACAATTGCACACTTGGTTTAATAACCCATTTATCTCTTTGAACTATGTCTGCCAGAGTTACTTGTGAGACTTCGACCGAATCTCTTTCTTCTTTCTCATTTATATCAAGCGAGAGTTTCACCATATCCATTTGGCTCAGCGTCTCAGCATTACTCTCGCTATCAATGCCAAACAGATTTCCATCTATAGAACCGAAAGCCTCTTCACAGGATTTCCTTACCTTCTTGGCTTGCAATTTGCCTTCTGATATGTTGCGTTCCCATTCTTTCAACAAAATATTACCTCGGGTTTGTTCTGAAATGGAAAACTTAGAACTTTTTCTCGATTCCCTGTTAGCTGTAGCTATTATGGCCTCTTGAAATGCGACCCGAGCTGCTCCAACTTCTCTCTCTCTGACAGATAAGTTTTCTAATACTTGATCGATAAGCAGACAATTGTCCTGAAACGTCTCTACCTTGGCAAGTGAACTTCTCTGGGCTGCAGAAACTCTGCTCCGAATCTCCATAGCCTGGGACTGGAATATCCCGATATTTATAACTTGGCTTTCGGCGAACTCTAATCTAACGTGTAGTTGCTCAATCAAGTCTCTTTGCTGGCCTACCTGTATCTGATTGGTCTGAGCTACCAACTCTGCTTGTTCGAGCTTAGCTTTGAGCAGCTCAATCTCCTTTTTGTTGGCCATTCTTGCTTGTTCTATTCCTATTCTTGCCTAGTCCTTGGCAGTCTCCTCTACTGTGGCTAGTTTGGCTTCCAAGGTTTTGATGAGGCGATTTTTTCACTTCAGCTGATTTTTTAAAACCCCGACTGAAAATTGGTTTGCCATAGCAAATGCCACTAATGTCCCGGCTATTTTTGTCGCGAATTCTTCTTTCTTCTTGTCTTTTCCATCGGTCAACACCTTAAATTTCTTGGCCGTTGATCTTGCTTCTTGATAGAATTCTCTTTTTACCACAACTTTTCTCTTTTTATCAAAAAAGAACTCATTTGGAGGGAGCTCTTCCATCCTTATAGGTCACAATTCTTCATTGAAAATCCACCCTGTGTCTATGTTCCCTTGAGTTTACTGTAAGGGAGTAATGGAGGCGATGGGATCTCCTATTTGCTTAGCTGATTGGCCTGGAGTGGTAACTGGAGTCTGTTTTTTCGACGGATCGAGAGTTTTTATTTCCGGTTTCAGACTCCTAGTTTGCTCCTCCCCGTCCTGGTGTTCTCCTTTTCTGGGTGTTGAATCATATCGTATCATATCGTAGTAAGGGAGCAGACGTGGCCTAGCCGCTACTTTATGCATTTGAGCCTGGATGACGATTTTCTACTTGATGACCAGGTCGTCTTTTTCATTTTCACTGGAATCATTCGAAACATCTACCAATTCGGACTGTAGAACCTCAGAAATATATGACTAGGTCCTGATAGAGTCGACACTTCGAGGTGAAGTATCATAAACGTTGTCTGAACCTTGTCATGAAACATCAACAATGGCTTTAGATGCTTTTTGCGGGGCCATGGCGGTGGATTCTACTTTAGCTCTCCTGCGATAACAATATGTATACATACAGAAATTAGTTCGCTCGTGAAAAGTTGGCTCTCCGTAGAATAGAAATGAAATTTGAGACAACAAATAAAAAATCCATGTCTTCGACTATTTAAAACTAGGTCGTCCTTAGGGACAGAACGGTCAAATCGTTCTTAAATATAAATTTAGCAATAAAAACCAAACCCTTACTTGTCAATTCGCCTCATATCTAATTAATGCCATAAATTTTGATAGTTCGTAATGCAAGTTGGTGCAAAGAAAGTTTAAAATCGCCTCGGAGACTATGCATATTATTTTGTATTAAAACACTAGAAATGTTGGCTTAGCTTAATTAATCAAGCCTTTTAAATGTTAATTAATCTTTCGGCACTCGCCTCATCGGGAGCTTTCGCTTTAACCCTTTGAACCTCTAAGACCCGAGATTGTGATAATTAGCTTTGGTTAATAAAAAAAAATGTAACCATGATTAGGCGTTTAATTAATTACGTTGTTATTTACATCGCGACTCGGAGCTTCGAAGGTATAGCTTCCGGGAGGCTCGTATGTCGAGTTGCGAAATCGTGAGATCGCGATGATATGATTTAATTAAATTGGAGGATAAAACCAGATTAAGTGTTTAATTAATTACGTTTCTATTTTTATCGCGACTCGGGGCTTTGAAGGTATAACTTTTGAGGGAAAATACGTTGAGTTGCGAATAGCCGATAGAGATTAACCACGGTTAAAATTTTTACCTTTAACATTAACCCAGGTTACTAAAACAAGAATCTCACGATTTCAGCTATCGGGGTTACGACGGTAAGACTTTTGGAGCTAGCAAACACCAAGACACGAAATCTCGATGATGCTTAACTGCAGTTTAGACTATTTTTACTCTCGATAATGATCTGGGTAAACTTTTTAAAACTAGTTTGTCGTTTCGCCCCTTGGGACTTGTAAACTATGTGATCTATAACTCCCGACATGCAACATCTTGAGGTAAAAGGGAGAGACTCATTTAAACGATAAAAAAATAAATCTTACCTTAAGAGTATGATAACCGTTGTTGTTTGTGTGATGAGACTTCTGAGATTTTGGGAAAAATAAATGAAAATATGAAAACCTGCTTTCGACTTCAAGCATTAAGATATGAAATTTTAAACATGTTAAAAAAAACAAAGGCGGCTCCAACATAGGCTCCAACTAGGGATCCCGTTTTCCTGCAAGACGAGAAGAACAATAGACCACGTGCCTATATTGGGTAAATGGAGTCAATGGCTTTAATCCAACGAAAATGTTCCCTAGAACAGCATACCGAAGGGGAAAAGGACTTCATTTTTTACTTTTGAAAAGATTTTCAAAACTCTAATACTTTTTAAACTCAGTTGTAGTCCCCTTCACAACTTTCTCCTTCCTGTTACTGAGTTTAGGTCTGCATTAAGACAATCAAAACAGTTCTAGGAGACCCAATAGATCTTGTGGTTATCAGCTTGCGTCAAAAGAAGAAAATTATATGTTTTTAATCAGGAAGCCCTGTCTGAATTTGGGATGTAGATCAGGTTTTAAAAAGAATTGGTTACCAGAGTAGAGTGATATTCATGTATAACAGCCTTACAGATATCTCAGATATTGCTTCACTGCCAACGAGCCTGTTCAGTACCCCGTTGAAGTTATCTGGCCCTTTTTACTGAAGTTCCTTTCACCACTTCGGAATATATTTATGCATTTAAATGTTGAGACGAGGGCAATCATTTCTGAATTTCCTATCATCGTCTTTTGGACTAGATGGGGGCAATCATTTCTGAATTTCCTTTCATGACCTATCTTATAATTTGCTTTTTTAGAGCGCGAAGATGGGGGCAATTAGTTTGTATGAGGGCTGATATCTGTGTAATATTTTGCATTATAGGTCTATCAACTTACTTTGATTACTCGGTACCAACCTTCCCTTAACTTTCACAACACCTTTGTTCACAGGGAGAAAGGGAAAATTAACTTTTTTGGAGTGTTCTATTTGGGCAAGCTTCAATCCTCTGAAACTGTTGAAAAACCTAGAAAAGTCAAGATCACTTAAGCGTCACTTTGTTTAGCAAGGGACCGAGGAGTTGTGAAGACTAGTTTACTTTTCACAATCTGCTTTGAAACTTTCGAAGTTAAAACATAATCTCTTCCCCCTACATATGCGAAACCGGAAAGATGCTGGCTTTTTCAAAAGGTAAACCCGAAAGAAGAAAAGGGTGACAAATAGAGATCTATGAACTGAAAAACAGGGGTCAAAAATCAAAACTAACTCTTGAAAAGCTCTTTCGGGGTGCTTTACTTTGGGTGACTTATTCATTTTGTCTTATTTTTTTGTAAATGATTAACCACAAAAACGTTCCTTTATTTATTATTTCAGATGATACTGTCGTATTCTTATGGGGTTATCTTAGTTTCCTTTGAGAGCTCTTCAAAACAAGACTTTAGGAATTCTCACCTTTATCTTACCGTTTCATTTTCTTTCCAAACTATCAAAAATATTTTTTATCACCTGTTTAAGCTAATTTATTTTCCGATACACGACTTTCTAGTTCCTTCTCCTGCTCGTTTTGTTTGTTGTTGGAATCCTTAAAAGGCAAATATGAAGGTTATCAAGGCTTTTTTGAAAGGTGTCGAAAATTTACGAAAATAAAAGAAAATCAAAATAGCAATGCGAAATAAAATATATATACATATGTAAAAAATTCTATATATGAATATACATATCTAATTTTTTTTTATTTTTTTTTTGGCGACTGCTTATGTCATATAATGCTTCAGGTAATGCCAGTTGACAGGGGCGTTGAGGATTTCACCGTCTAGATTTTCTAGTAGGAAATATTTTTTTCCTTCGAGAGCTGAGACTCTGAATGGCCCATACCAGAGGTGATCGAATTTACCATGTTTCGTTGTTTCTTCCCTCCTTGCATCCCACCTTAAAACTAAATCACCTGGGAGGAAATCTCTGTCCTTTGCCCTACGATCGAATAATGCCTTCATGTTGTCTTGATACTTCTACAACCTTTCATCTACTTCGACCATGTGTTGTTGAACCTCGATTAGCTGGTTTATCCCCCTGGTGACATGATTAGGTTCTTCTTTCTGATCTTGCCACAATTTCATCACGGGGAGTGCTAAATTTATAGGTAACACGGCATTTGTCCCATATATCATCTGAAAGGGGAAATGTCGATAGACTTTTTAGTGCCTATGCGATTCGCCCACAAGGCGTACTTTAAATGCACATGCCAAGACTTTTTGTTTTCATCCAACACTTTCTTAATTATATTGATCAGGCTCTTGTTAGACGACTCGGCCAGTCCATTTCCTTGGGGGTAGTACGTTGTAGAATGACCAAGAATGATATTATACTTTTGGCAGAAGCTGATCATAGCCATAGATTTGAAAGCTTGGGCATTATCTGTGACTATGGGAAGCCAAATCTTGACAAGATATTGTCTTCTAAGAAATCTATTACCACTGAGTCAGTTTCCCTTTTGGTTGGAATAGCTTCTACCCATTTAGTAAAGTAGTCGGTGGCAGTTAAGATCCACTTGTGTTGGGTGCTAGAATGTGGATTAATCTCCCCTATAAAATCTAGCCCCCATTGTTGAAAAGGGACTTCAGTTTTGACTGGAACTATAGGTAGCGTTGGGAGTTTTTGTTTGCCTGCAAATAGCTGACAAGGGTTACAGGCACGGACCTTGGCGTTAACGTCTGAGAAAAGTTTTGGCCAATAATACCCTGCCCTCATAATTTTGTAAGTTGTGGCCCTCCAAGCGTGATGTCCTCCACACACTCCTTCATGAAATTCACTTATAACCTTTTCTGTTTCCGATTCGACTAAGCAGATTAACAAGAAACCGAGTGGGTCTTTGCAATATAGTTGATTTTCGACAATACAATACTTAATTGCATGAAGCTTTAAAGTCCTAGATTTTGATGGCAATAGTTCACTCAGGCATTTTAGAGTCAGCAGGTAGGATACTATGTTTCTGTACCATTCTGATGATACGAACTTCTCCTCGATCTTAATTGCATTTGTTCGTTCATCAAGCTCGTTTACGTTCATGTCTCCCTCACATTCCTGCAGGAAGTTTATATCTAGAGCTTTGAGATTTGATTCATCCAAAAGCTTGGCCAGGGCTTGTCCCTTTATCAGTTTAGAAGGTTTGATTTCTAGGTCAAATTCTTGAATATTGGCAAGCCATCGTCCTCTTTTCCCATCGTTGTCTGGTTGTACCAAAATATCTTTCACAGAACTTGTAGGTACATATGCAATTATCTTGGAGTGTAATACATATGTTATAAATGCCTTCAGTGCTTTTACTATGGCGTACGCTTGTTTTTCTATTATATCATATTTAAGTTCTGCATCTCTGAGGCTCTTGCTGAAAAAGGCGATCGGTTGTTCGAAACCCTCTTCGTTTTTTTGGAGGAGCACCCCAGCAATCGTGTGTTCGAAGGCAAACGAGAAAATAAGAAATTCTTTCAGATAATCGGGGCTTGCCAACACAGGTGCCTCGGCTATGAATTTCTTAATGTGTGCAAATGACGCTTTGGCCTCCATTGTCCACTTTACTTCGTTGTTCTTTTTCAGCATATCTGTGATCAATTTTACAATTTCAATGAAATTTGGGATAAATCTTCGTAAAAAAATTATTTTTTCTAAGAAAGATTGAATTTCTTTTACATTTCTAGGAATGCTTATAGTGTCTATCGCTTCAACCCTCTTAGGATCAATCTTAATTCCATCCTTAGAAACAATATGACCCAAAAGTTTACCTTCTTTCATGGCGAAGTGTGATTTCTTGGGGTTTAAGGACAGACCAAACCTACGACATTTTTCGAATGTTTGTTTAAGATGTACCAAATTCTCTTCGTCGGATTTGGAGAAAACTGTTAAATCATCGAGATAGATGACTACGAACTTATCCCTCTCTCTGATGAAAGCGATGTCCATAGCGCGTTGGAACGTGGCTCCTACATTCATCAAACCGAAAGGCATTTTATCATACATGAATGTACCCCAAGGGGTAGTAAAAGTTGTTTTTTCTTTATCTTGTTCATTCATGGAAATTTGATTATATCCAGAGAAACCGTCAATCATAGACATTTTGTTCGCCCCAACTACCCTTTCTAACACATGATCCATTTTAGGTAGTGGATAGTTGTCTTTAAGGGAGGACTTATTTAGATTTATGAAATCCACGCACAGTTTAATTTCCCCATTCTTTTTTCTGACCGGGACTAGGTTTGCCACCCAGTCGGAATATCTCAGAGGTACTATAATTTTCGCCTCTAAAAGTTTCTTCACTTCTCTCTCGACCACAAGCAATAAAATGGGGTTGATCTGCCTAAGCTTTTGTCTAAAGGGTTTGACCCCAGGCTTTAGAGGTATCTTGTGATTGATCATGGTAGTGTTGTAGGTTCTTAACTCATCGTAAGACCAGGCGAAAACATATTTAAATTGTCTGAGTAGGTCCTTATACTTGCCTTTTATTTCAGGGGGGGGAGTTTAGATATTTTAACCATCCTGGACTCTTCTTTGGTTCCTATGTCACAGTCCTCAACCTCTTCTGGTTGGGGTTGTAAGGTGGATTTTACAGGTATGTCGTTTTGATCAAACAGTCTTTCCAGAGGGATCAGTCCTTTCGGAATCTGGTTATTTTTTAGGAACAACATGCGATGATTTGCGATTTTGTCTTGAAAAGCTTGAGGGTCCTCTCCTTCTTGCATGATCCATATATCGTCATTCTGATTTTCTTGATCCATGTGAGTTTCGGAAAATTCACCTACTTCTTCAAGAAACTTCTTAATTTGTTCATCATCCTCAAAAACCTGCCAGTGCTGGATATTATCTGGTATAGATGGTATGTGTCTTATCTCTATGTGATATTTCAATTTAAAGGTTGT
>JZKD02S2380578.1:186335-230508 GCA_000966675.3 Picea glauca | reverse complement strand
CAGTCCTCAACCTCTTCTGGTTGGGGTTGTAAGGTGGATTTTACAGGTATGTCGTTTTGATCAAACAGTCTTTCCAGAGGGATCAGTCCTTTCGGAATCTGGTTATTTTTTAGGAACAACATGCGATGATTTGCGATTTTGTCTTGAAAAGCTTGAGGGTCCTCTCCTTCTTGCATGATCCATATATCGTCATTCTGATTTTCTTGATCCATGTGAGTTTCGGAAAATTCACCTACTGCTTCAAGAAACTTCTTAATTTGTTCATCATCCTCAAAAACCTGCCAGTGCTGGATATTATCTGGTATAGATGGTATGTGTCTTATCTCTATGTGATATTTCAATTTAAAGGTTGTAGGAGGAGTGAAAGTTGAAGCTGCTTTAGCTAATGCATCAACCTGTAAGTTTTCTGTGCGTGGGATGAAGTGGACATTTACAGACGAGAAAAAGTACTCCATTAGATCCTAGGCGCAATTTTTGTATGCTCTTAATCTGGGATGCTTGGCCTGGTATTTGCCGATTTATTTGTTTGACTATTAACTCCGCATCTCCGTATACCTGTAGGTTTTTATTTTTAGCTTTCTGGCAGCCTCTAATCCTAAGACCAAGGCTTCGTATTCACATACATTGTTAGTATAATATATATCCCATTGTAGTATGTAAGAAAAAGGGACAACGAACCTTTCTTCGGGTGCCACAAAAAGCACTCCTGCACCAGCCCCTTCGCAAGACAAGGCACCGTTAGAAAACATTTTCCAGATACCGGTGCTACACATATCCTCAGTCATGTAACCTGACTCTTCATGCTCTATATCGTTTTCCTCTGTGCAACCATCTAAACCATTGTCAAAAGATAAGATACAATTTCCTAAATATTGATATGCAATGTAAATAGGGAAATTGTTCAGATTTTGAGGGTCTCTTTCTGTATATGCTAACCTCGTCTCCCTGTACAACTGAGTAAATTGCCCACCAAACACAGGAATCACGACGTACGTCATATCTAGTTGAAGAGAACCCCCAAGCTTGGCTCCCCATGACCTAGACAACAGTAAGCCATATTTGGGGGGAATATCAGCAATGACCACATCCATCAAGATGCTCTTAACTGGGACTTGTGCCAAGGTGACTACTAAATACTTTATCATTCCCATACACTTAACTTTTCTCAAATCAAATGAGTAAAGATATCTGTAAGGTCTGGTGATCTAGAGACTCAATTTGTCCATAATAATTTTAGGCATCACGTTATGTGAGGCTCCGGAGTCTAGCATGCAATTATACAGCAGTTGATCGTATACATTTAAGGTGATATAAAAGGGAGCAACAGTGTCTTTGGATCCTTCAAAATGTGGACCAAAAGTGATGTTGGGCTTATCATCTTCCAGGTTCAAAACGTTAGATTGGCTTTCTAGCTCTGAAACGCCTATCACTTTGGTAATCTTCTTTCGATAAACTGGGTTTTTCACTAACTCTACCAGAGGAATTGGTATCTTAATTTTATTTATCTCGTTTTCGAAATTGAAAACTCCGCTCACCTTGTTTGTTTCTCTAGTTGGGACTTTTGAATCCTTCTTTTCCAACTTATTTGTCTGGACTGCCTTATTACTCATGATCTTGATTAAAGGGGTATTTGTATTAGCTGCTTCGGTTTCCTGTGTTTTAGTCTCAACCTTTTCTGCTTCGGGATCTTACGCGTTTACTACTTTCGCTTTGTTGTTAGGTAACACGATTTCTTCTGGGGTAGGCTCATAAGTTTGACCTCTCAGGAGAATTTTCTTAGGTTGAGTAGTTGAAATAGGCTTACCCTTATATCTCAAGTTATACCTAGGTTAGACCTCGGCCATTATCATACCAGTTTCTTCTTGATAACTACAAAGGTCAGTATAATCTCTTTCTTCACCCTCAATAGACGATTGTTGAGTGTTTAGAGATTTTTCATAATCCTCTCTCGTCAGATAAGGTTGTGTGCAGTCATCACCCAAGTTCATGACATCATCATCTAAATCTCCAAAATCTTGGAGATCATTCGCTCCTATAAAATTTGTGTTCTTTAGGGGAGTTCGTATTTTATGATCTTCGTTTTTTATCTGTCTTTACTGATTTGGGGGATTGGGATTCTTCCTAAAATCCTTTTTGGCGAAAGAATCAGTTTTGGCCTATTCTAGCTCCATTCTGGATATCTTATTAGATAGTTCCTTAATTACCCTGGCCATATCGTCTACTTTGTCATCTGTGTATCGATTAGCCCCTGACTGCCCTGCTTGTTCTCTAAAGCGTCTAGTTTCTTGGTTTCCCGCTTCTACTTTAGATTTTAACTTACCATAAGCCATCATATTTGACTCAATTTCTACAGCGTCATCTTGCATTCGGTTTAGAGTAGCTCCCCTTCTTTCTCATAAAAGAAGTGCAAAATCTGGTTCGAAAGCCCCCGCAAAAGTTACTTTGGCTGCGAGTTGGGACGGTTTAACCTCGGCTGGGATTTTGTTATACAGCTTGTTGAATCTTTGAATAAACTCCATAACTATTTTTGAATTCTTTTTTCTTAAAGACCTAAACTTGGTTAAATAGTATAGGTGGTCCTTTCTTTCGCCCCATTGTCTTAGGAAAGCATCTTCCAAGGCATCATAGGACAAGATAGATCCTGCAGGTAGACTTTGAAACCAAGTTCGGACCTGACCTTCGAAGGTTTGGACGAAAAGCCTCGAATACACATCTTCATGTTTGATACCTAGGATGTCTGCGAATTGATCAAAGAAATTTATGTGTTCGACCGCGGTCAGATCTCCTTCCCTAGTGAATTTTGGCAAATTTTTTATATAATTTTCGGGAAGGTCGTACAAAGGAACGGGCAATACCAAATGAGCGTATCTTGCTACCACTTTAGCAAACACTCTGGGAGGGGGGGCAGGCCCTTGGCCTCCAGCTCCTCCCCCAAAATCACCTCCACCTCCTCCTCCGACAACTCATCCACCTCCCCCTCCGGCAACTGCCATCGTTATTAGTGGAAAATTGTAAAGGGGGTTTTGGAATATTAAAAGTGAATCTTTACTCTCTTCGCAGGGTGAAAAATCTGAGGATGACTGGTAAGGGATGCGAGGGCTTGGCTCTTCGGACTTGCAAGAGATGTAGTCAGGGGAACCAACGGGTGTGGAAACTCGATGTGTGAAATATTCTTCGAGACTAGGTGAGGTCACGAAATTTAACTGAAGGGTCGACGATATATCGTCAGCAGATGAATTTCTACAGGACTTTTTCCTTTGTGTACTACAGAGGTTATCGAACGGGTTTCACTTCTAACTTCGGAGTAGTTTGATGTTAGATCCTTAGTGTCAAAAAGAGGGCTGCGTGAAGTTGAAGGTTCAGAAGAACTCTTGGTCTTCAGTTGTGGGTATTTAATCTGGTAGACTGCAGGGGTCGGCTTAAGAGATCTTCCTGCCTTTAAAATCTTCTCAGGATCGGTAACAGGTGTAGTCTGTTTACCATCCGGGTTTTGCCTGGTATTCCTTCATCTAGATGCCAGCTTATTAATCGTGGAGTCACCAAGTGAAATATTGGAAAGCCTTTAAAAGGTGTGCACTCTTTGTTCACTATCAAAGGGTGGCACTTTCAACGAAAAAATGTCATTTTCCCGGGAAAAAGATTTTGTAACTTCGGTCCCCGGCAACGGTGCCAAAAAGATGTTGTTCCAGAGTCTGTACTTAAGGCTTAGAAGTACAATGTCTAGGCATCTGAAAGTGAGTAAGGGGTAAAGAAGGAAGAAATGTCAACCTTCGGCAAGGGAACCTAGGGTTGATTTCTAGGTTGTTGTCTAACTTCCAACTGTTCCTGGATGTTTATGTCCCTTTCAATCGCTGCCCACGAACATTCCAGTTCTACCCAGGTAGTGGTTATTTTAAGAATAGTATCAAATAGATTCAAGGCAATATGTGTTTGATCTGATAGTCCGGGTTGGATATTAGGTTGTCTTGTCACGGGGACAGTCATAGAGGAACATAATGATAAGAAAATCTCAAAGAAATTTTTTAGATGTTGTCTCGATTTCGGTTTTATAAAGGAGAGTTATATCTCTGATAGTGAAAACAGGATGCAAACCAAAGGCCCTTTCCCGTAACTGAGTTATATTTTAATAAATGTGTATGAGGTGTAAGAAAAACATTAAGTTGTCTATCACGTAAGGCTCCTATCAAGGGAGAATCTCACTTATAAACAGAAGAAGAAAACAATAAAGGAATAACCTGATGAAGCATAAAATATATATAGAAATCTAAAATGTTCACTGGTCTTATACCTGCTAATAGCGGTATAGAGGAAAAACAGTAAACAATATAGAAAACTAAAATTTATTCACTATAGTAGAGGTTGTACTAAATTATAGTGAAACATTCATCAGATACATATATGAAATGAAATGAAATATGAAATATAAGGAAACAAACTCATAACACAGTCATGACGGAATCGAGAAACTTCGGATTTACTTTATATTAACTCTCGAGGGAGAAAATCTCTATTACAATCGACCCAAAAAGGTCCAGCCCTTGTTCTTTCCTTCTATTGTATATTTATACAGATTTACATATGATGGAATCTCAAACGTTCCAGGATTTTTAGTTACAACAAGAAGGAGATCAATCATTTCATTTCTTTATCCTATGTCTTTATTTGGTACCAGAAGCCTACCCTTTCGCATGTTCGGTACAAGTGACACATTTTTCCACCAGCCGAGATATCAACCTTGAAGGTTCTGCTTGACAATTGGCCTCAAAAATGTAACAATCTCTAACTAATTGCGGCAACCTTTCTTCCATCTGTCGGTCTAGGGTGTCAATAGCGCACAATTGCACACTTGGTTTAATAACCCATTTATCTATTTGAACTATGTCTGCCAGAGTTACTTGTGAGACTTTGGCCGAATCTCTTTCTTCTTTCTCATTTATATCAAGCGAGAGTTTCGCCATATCCATTTGGCTCAGTGTCTCAACATTACTCTCGCTATCAATGCCTAATAGATTTTCATCTATAGAACCGAAAGCCTCTTCACGGGATTTCCTTACCTTCTTGGCTTGCAATTTTCCTTCTGATATGTTGCGTTCCCATTCTTTCAACAAAATATTACCTCAGGTCTATTCCGAAATGGAAAACTTAGAACTTTTTCCCGATTTCCTGTTAGCTGTAGCTATTACGACCTCTTGAAATGTGACCTGAGCTGCTCCAGCTTCTCTCTCTCTGACAGATAAGTTTTCTAATACTTGATCGATAAGCAGACAATTGTCCCGAATCGTCTCTACCTTGGCAAGTAAACTTCATTGGGCTGTAGAAACTCTGCTCCGAATCTCCATAGCCTGGGACTGGAATATCCTGATATTTATAACTTGGCTTTCGGCGAACTCTAATCTAACGTGTACCTGCTCAATCAAGTCTCTTTGTTGGCCTACCTGTATCTGACTGGTCTGAGCTACCAGCTCTGCTTGTTCGAGCTTAGCTTTGAGCAAATCAATCTCCTTTTTGTCGGCCATTCTTGCTTGTTCTATTCCTGTGCTTGCCTGGTCCTTGGTAATCTCCTCTAATGTGGCTAGTTTGGCTTCCAAGTTTTTGATGAGGTGATTTTTTTGCTTCACATGATTTTTTAAAACCTCGACTGAAAATTGGTTTGTCATAGAAAACGCCCCTAATGTCCCGGCTATTTCTGTCACGAATTCTTCTTTCTTCTTGTCTTTTACGTCGGTCAACACCTTAAATTTCTTGGCCGTTAATCCTGCTTCTTCATAGAATTCTCTTTTTACCACAACTTTTCTCTTTTTATCAAAAAATAACTCATTTGGAGGGAGCTCTTCCATCCTTATAGGTCTCAATTCTTCGTTGAAAATCCACCCTGCATCTATGTTCCCTTGAGTTGAATGTAAGGGAGTAATGGAGGCGATGGGATCTCTGATTTGCTTAGCTGACTAGCCTGGAGTAGTAACTGGAGTCTACTTTTTCGGAGGATCAAGAGTTTTTATTTCCGGTTTCGGACTCCTAGTTTTCTCCTCCCTGTCCTGGTGTTCTCCTTTTCTAAGTGCTGAATCTTTTGAGCCTTCGACTTCTTTTTGTTGCACCTCTACTGTTATTGGATTTTCACCTCGCAACACTGGGGGAAGACAACTCCACTGATGTTCTTGGAATTTTAAAACATCAGCCCTTTCTTCAGGAGCTAGGGATTTTATTCGAGCCAAAACCTCGGCACAAGATCTCGTGCCTCGAAAAATGTCATCTGAGGGTGAATTTTCATGCTCAAACCTTTTAAGCCCGCAATTGGCTAAGTGGTTACTTACGACCCTATGTGGATCGTGCTTCTTGAATTCAACATGAACCAATTTCAGGTCTTCCAGGGCTGCTACCTCAGCTTTAGCATGCCCGAAATCTAACAAAGAATAGGAATGTAGATGAATAGGAAAAGGTGGCTATACCTTTTTAGAATATCCCTTGAGTTCCTTTCTTACGCCATCGATTATGGTTTGCCTGGCAATATCACGGCAAGCCATCCTATCGGGTATGAATAGTGGTAAGGCATTCAGAGGAACATAAGCGTCGAAAACCCTAAGATATGAAAATTATGCCTCCACGTACCAATCGGCTATACTGCTCAGATTTACTGCAATAATGTCTGAGATCCTGGGTGGTGGGTGGCCAAAGATAGTGACATGCAATAGTACCATTACCCAGTTGAAGATTTCATACAAAAAATCTGAAGCTTTCTCTTCCCACAGCTTTGAATGGTAGAGGTGGATAGGCTCAGCCTCCGATGGAGTCCAGCTCCAACTCATCAAGGGAAAAGGTGTCAGAAAACACATGGCGTCCATGATATACGCAGACATAAATAATGAAGCAATCTTTCCGCTCTCCCTTTGCGCTCGATACTCTGTTACTCAACTGGTCAAACTATCAAACAATAGTTTAGCCCAGTCGAAGGAACAGCCTTCAGCGACCGTGTGAATTAGAGGCACCCACTGAAGGAAAAAATGTGTGGTGTCATCTCTCCCATATAATCTGCAGGTCATCATAGCGATATATTTGAACTGTGGTTCCAGAGAAGCTATTGAATATATAACATTATTGTCCGCCCTGAACTTCGCAGGGTGTGAAACCCAATATTTGATTAAACCAAACATGGTCTTGTCGTATTGCACACATTTCTTCTGTTTGAAATTCGCCAGGAATTCAGCATTGTAAACAAAGTCCGACACGGCTAGTAACTTTTACATAGCCTGCAATTGTTTGGGTCTGAAAGTCCCAATGGTGAACCTCTGCTCATTAACGATGGTTTTGGTTGGTATATCTACATGGTCTAATGCCCACTGAATCGTATCGTAGTAAGGGAGCAGACGTGGCCTAGCCGCTACTTTATGCATTTGAGCCTAGATGACGATTTTATACTTGGTGATTAGGTCGTCTTTTTCATTTTCACTGGAATCATCCGAAACATCTACCAATTCGGACTGTAGAACCTCAAAAATATATGACCAGGTCTTGACAGATTCGACGCTTCGAGGTGAAGTATCAGAAACTTTGTCTGAACCTTGTCCTGAAACCTCAACAGTGGCTTTAGATGCTTTTCGCGGGGCCATGGCGGGGGATTCTACTTTAGCTCTCCTGCGATAACAATATGTATACATACAGAAATTAGTTTGCTCGTGAAAAGTTGGCTCTGCGTAGAATAGAAATGAAATTTGAGACAACAAATAAAAAATCCATGTCTTCGACTATTTAAAACTAGGTCGTCCTTAGGGACAGAATGGTCAAATCGTTCTCAAATATAAATTTAGCAATAAAAACCAAACCCTTACTTGTCAATTCACCTCATTTCTAATTAATGTCATAAATTTTGACAGTTTGTAATGCAAGTTGGCGCAAAGAAGGTTTAAAATCGCCTCGGAGACTGTGCATATTAATTTGTATTAAAACACTCGAAATGTTGTCTTAGCTTAATTAATCAGGCCTTTTTTAAATTTTAATTAATCTTTCGACACTCGCCTCATCGGGAGCTTTCGCTTTAACCCTTTGAACCTCTAAGACCCGAGATTGCGATAATTAGCTTTGGTTAATAAAAAAAAATGTAATGATGATTAGGCGTTTAATTAATTACGTTGTTATTTATATCGCGACTTCGTGACTTGGAGCTTCGAAGGTATAGCTTCCGGGAGGCTCGTATGCCAAGTTGCAAAATCGCGAGATCGCGATGATATGATTTAATTAAATTGGAGGATAAAACCGGATTAAGTGTTTAATTAATTACGTTTCTATTTTTATCGCGACTTCGCGACTCGGGGCTTTGAAGGTATAACTTTTGAGGGAAAATACGTTGAGTTGCGAATTCCGGACAGATCTTAACTGCGGCTAAACTTTTTACCTTTAACATTAACTTGGGTTACTAAAACAAGAATCTCGCGGTTTCGGCTATTGGGGTTACGACTGTAAGACTTTTGGAGCTAGCAAAAGTCAAGACACGAAATCCCGATGATGCTTAACTGTGGTTTAGACTATTTTTACTCTCGGTAATGATCTGGGTAAACTTTTTAAAACTAGTTCGTCGTTTTTCCCCTCGGGACTTGTAAACTATGTGATCTATAACTCCCGACATGCGACATCCCGAGGTAAAAAGAGGAGACTCGTTTAAACGATAAAAAAAAAATCTTACCTTAAGAGTATTATAATCGTCGTTGTTTGCGTGATGAGACTTCTGAGATTTTGCGAAAAATAAAGGAAAATATGAAAACCGGCTTTTGACTTCAAGCATTAAGATATGAAATTTTAAACAGGCTAAAAAAAACAAAGGCGGCTCCAACGGGGGGTCTTATCCTTGATAGATCTATGGGGAGATATGTTTTGAATGTATGTTTCACAATTAAGTGCTTCAACCCATAGTCTCTATGGTAGTGACTTTGCATGCAACCTACAAGGTGCCATCTCTTTTAGAGATCTGTTTTTTCGCTCAACAACTCTGTTTTGTTGCGGAGTATAGGGAATTGTGTGTTGCAACTGAATCCCTAACTCATGGAAAATATTATGGATCTCATGATTGACATAATCTCCCATGTTATCAACTCGGAGGACTTTGATTTTCTTTATGGACTGTGTCTCAACCAAGGCTTTGAAATCTTTGAGGTGTTGAAAGACCTTAGATTTTTGCCTGAAAAAGTAAATCCATGTAAAACATGAGAAATCATCAACAAAAATGAGAACAAACCTTGCTTTGTTGATAAATGGATACAGAAAAGGACCCATAAGGTCATTATGGATCAGATCTAAAGGCGCAGAAGCTCTCTGAGACTTTCCTTTGTTGAATTTCTCTTGAGGGTGTTTTCCAAGAACACATCCCTCACATACTCCCTTGGAGAAATGGATGTCTGGTAGACCATCAACCAATCTTTGCTTGCTAAGTTGTTGCATATATCTGAAATTCAAATGTCAAAACCTTTTGTGCCATATCCTACTACTTTCATCGGCATGGGTAAGCAGTAAAGCAAAATCTGGTTCAATAAATTCATAAAATGTATACAATCTAGATTAATGATTTATCTCATCGGTAGCAAGAGTTGGTTTGAATGTAATATATGTCCATTGCATTTGGTGTGAATATCACTTTATTTTCGGTGCCAGAATTTGTCATCTGATACACTGAGAGAAGATTGACGGAAAGTTTGGGAACGTGCAACACATTCTCGAAGCTTCCATTGGTGAGTTCAATCCTTCCTTTGTCGGTGACTTCGACTGAAGAGTTGTTCCCCATCGGAATAGGAGGACCTTTGCATGCATCCAATGAAGAATAGACTGCTTTTGAGGCAACCATGTGATGTGATGTTCCTCAATCTATGATCCAAGTGTCGAGAGAGGAATTGATGGCAATCAAGGCATGGTTTGAATTGCCTTTCTTGGGATTCTGATCTTCTGGCGTCTTCTTCTTGGAACCCTCGGGGATGCAATATCCAAGGTTTTTTTGCTAAAGTATTTGAGTCATTATATCTATTTTTTTTGCATGCATGCGGATTCTGGATGGAATCCTTTGTGACAGTATGTGCATTTCTCCCCTTTTCTTCCCTTTTCCCCTTGTGACAGGGTATTTGAGTACCCTTCCTTCTTCAGATTTGCATGAGCTTTCCTTTTTCCTTTATCTTTAGATTTTTTATATTGATGGATGCCATATTGTGTAGTAAGTGCATGCGCCTTTGGGCCTTTGATTTTTCCCATGTTGATGAGCTTGGTTTGCTCTTGTGTTAGGGATTCGATAAAGTCCTCAATAGAAGGCATATTCCAAGTGGCTCTGGAGGTGAATCTAATTGAATGGAATGTGGACATGAACATAGAGAATTCATGACCAATTTTGGAGAGAATGGTGAGAACCATTTGTTTCTTCTTCTTAGATTTATCGACCCCGCAAGCTTTGAGTGGAAACAGTAAATCCTTGAATTTTGTAAAGAAATATTGGATATTGTCGAAGCTTGTTGGATCTAATGTGAGCAATTCCACCTCTAACATGTGTCCCCTCATCTCATCCTGTTTTCCAAAGAGCCCTTCCAAGGTGGTCCAGGCTTCATTGGGAGTCTTACAGGAAGATATGTGAAAAAGGAGATCGAGAGAAATAAGACTGGAAATTGTTCTGAATGCTTCATCCATTTGATTTAAGTACTTGGATTTTTCTATGGTTGATGTCGGTTATGTGTCTGTATTCAAGGTTAACCTATACAATCCTTTGGTTCGGATATGTATGACTATTTTATCCTTCCATGCAAAGTAGTTGTAAGGTGTAAGAATGAATTATTTTGGGAAATCCATCTTTCCGTTGTCTTCAATCTTTTGTACTTGCAAAAAATTTGGTGTATCTTTTGCTTAGCAGTCCGTCAGCTCTGATACTATGTAAATGTGTTGAACCTGCATAGAATAGATCTAGCTAGAAAATACCACACACATTTACAGGGAGAAATTGAGAAAGAAGAAGCAAGAGAGAAAGAATAGAAGAATTATCATTAACCGTAATGAATAATGAATAATTTACACATGATATACTTGGTATAACTCAATCAATGCGCATTGGAGGAGAACCAATGCACCATAGTGGTGGTCTAGAGTGATCTGGACACACACCATCAATTACGGGAGTGAACTGCCACCTAGTCTAGTCTCTAAGGCAGTTACGGGAGTGAACTGCCACCTAGCTGAGTTAACTAGTCGACCAGTCTTCAATTAACTGACTGAAACAACGTGTAGTGAGGAGTAGATCAAGGAATCAAGGGTAATGCACCAGTCTGGTGATGAAACCAAGGCAAGTGCGCATTAGCATGGTGATTATCCCAATTTTGCATGGTGACAAAACCAATGCAACATCTAGACTCAACTCAACTAGTCAAACTGAAGTGTCAACTGAAGAGAATATTCTCCAAGGTGGAATATTCTCCTCTAAAATATAGAAGACTGGATAATGACTAATAATGACTAATAAACAAGGAAAAACCTTAGGAAAAAGAAATCCTAGGTGTGTGTGAATTAACTCCAACACTAAATTCATTAACATGATGGAAGAATTCTTAGTGTGCCTAGCCACTATGCATGCTAACAACCACCCTCCCAAACAAAGGTGAGAAAACATCATCAACTCGATTCATTGGATTTATTTACAATGTGAAGGTTTTCCAAATCAATTTGGACAATAATGAAAAGTGAATGATGGTAACAACCACTCACCATTCTCAAGCGTGCTCATAGTGCTCCTTCTAGCTCGGTCTCCTTCATCCTCTGTGACTTATGTCTCCTCCGGTGTCGTGCCTAGATCTCCTTCTCCGACGTTCCCTTGCGTAGATCTCAGGGTTTGGGAAGCTACTCGTGGTGTGCTCTCCTCGGCTTTACTCGTGGTGTGTTCTCCTCGACTCTCCTTGGCTCTCCTCTTCTTCTCTCCTCAGCTCTCCTCATCTGATATCCTTGTGTGGTCTCCTCGTGGTTTTCTCTCCTCACGCGCGCGTAGGTTTGAAATGTAATTTTTGTTTGTTTTTGGTTTGGATTATTATATATAAGTAATATATATTATAATTATATGTAATATATATTATAACTATATATAATTTATATATCATATAATTGATGTATATTATAATAATTAATATATTATATATTTAATTATATAATATACAATATTATTATATTATAATTAATATATTTTTATTTAATAATTAATATATTATATATTATATGATAGGGGTTAATGTGTTAATAATCACCTAACCTAGACCTTGAATCTACACCCCCTAACTTTCTAAATCATCGACCCATAACCCATAACCCTTCTAAAGACGTTATGTGATTTATTCCCATTGTTATGCATGTCAAATTAAAGAAATTCAATCAAGCGCGGGTAAACGATGGGAGTAACTATGACTCTCTTAAGGTAGCCAGATGCCTTGTCATCTAATTAGTGACATGCATGAATGGGTCATTAACGAGATTACCCATTGTCCCTAGCTACTATATTCTAGAGAAACCACATCCAAGGGAATGGGCTTGGCAACATTAGTGGGGAAAGAAGACCTTGTTGAGCTTGACTCTAGCCCTAACCCATTCATAGTTTGGGAAAATTAGGGCATAGTTTGGGAAAATTAGACCATAACATTTTTCTTTAGGAGTCTAATTGATGATGGAAACAAGTGGGCGTGAGAGTCAAATTTGAGTCCAGAAACCCTCCCATATCGTTAAGGCATGTGAATAGTCTATCTACGATCATGATGGTATAAAAATGAATGAGCTTCTCTTGGTTTCAAGAATAATTTATCCTCTACTGAACAAGGCCAACCACGTGAAGTTGGAAGCTCATATGGCCCCTCCCCTCCCCCTCACATCACTCTCAATTCCCCAATACCCAATCTATAAAATAGAAAATAATCGAAAGCAACCTAGTAAGATCATGCATAAAAACTACAAAAACAAAAATTATTGAAGGTAAATGAAATTATGTGTTTGTAAATGATATTGTTAGTTTACCACATACTTTAGTATGGTGATTATTTTTCAGGTTTCACATAACAATTAAACAACATGTAACATAGGATACAAAAACGTCGCATAAAACTTAAAAACATGTAATTAACCCATGACATAAGTAAATTATTTTAAGAGAATAATTCATACAAATTAAAATATATAGTCACATACCTGATCCAACTCAACATTTGTATAATCATCCTTATTTTGTATCTTCTTCATCATCGAACTCAACATCTGTATCTTCATTTGGTTCAGAAACGATGTTGAAAGGATTGACAATATCACCATCATCATCAATGTCATTTTCGAGCATATTTTTATCTACATAATCATCAAGAACTACATTGTCTCCTACGCCTGAATCACGATCTTCTTCATCTTCTTCATCTGTCAACCCTAGATGATCTTCCGACTCTGTCTGATCTGGTGAATCATCTTCTTCTTCAATATCATCTTCTCCCTATACATGGGTGTACTTAACTGGCCTTCCTCTTGGATCATATCTAACAAAAAATGACCAATCCTTCTCACCTGGAACATTTGAGTAAAAGACCTGCTCACATTGGCTTGGAAAAACATAGCGATCATGCCCTCTTTCAAAAACCATTTTTTTAATCATCGAAAATCCGTTGGCATGTTGAATAACAGTTCTTTCATCATCACATTCATGCATTCATAACCTATACCATTTGACGTCGAACATAGATAATTTGAAGTAATTAAAGTCACACTCAAGTATATCATTCAAATACCCATAGTACCTATTTTTATATTCTCGGGGATGTCTGTCACTCTTAGAGGAAACATTAGTGACCTGGAATACTACAATTATTCCACTATCAGAAATTTTCTTGGTTTCATCCAACTGTTTGATGCGAAATTTACAACCATTGCACCACATAGCCTTGTGGTGTTTCAACTGCAATATGCCATATATGTAAAAGATACATTGTCAATTAATAAATCAACATATTTATATAACTTGGAAAGTATATGAAAAATATATAAGTACACATGTAGTCACATTAATATAATATAAAATAATTGAATAAAATGGGTGAATTTGCTTGCCTGTCCATATTTCAAACCATATGCTAAATCAATTTCTCTTTGCGTAACATTGGCATTTCCATTACGACAAGCTTCTTTAACCAATTCATACAGTCGTTTCCATGATAACCTACCGCCATGATGTTGTTTACATCTTTCAATCCATACATTCATCCAGTCAATATTGTTTGCAATGTATAAATGCAGTGTATCCCAATCTTGAGCAACTGAATCAAAAAATCATAATTCACCAATATTAAATATTAGTAATAACGTCCATGGTAAATATCAATAATTTATGAAATAACAGATATTAATATATTAATGAGTATGATCATATACATAAAAAATGAAAATTTATATGTATTAATATAAATCTCCACAATTATTAATTTATTACCTCTCATTTTTTTCATTCTACCTTTCCCCAATAGGTGCTCCCGATCTTCAATTTTTTTGGAGTTCACATCCCAAATGTGATCCAATACATCCATAATTGGCACTACTAATTTAGGAAGTTACTGACTAATATACACCATGGATTGATATACCATATATCCCTCCACCATAGAACCCTAAGGAAGTGCTCTTTGTCTAACCAAAACCTTCAATGATTTCAAGTGCCTCTCCACCATCCACATTGACCTTGTGTGTACGGGTCCATAAATTTCAATCTCCTCAACTTGGTGTATGAGGTAGTGTTCTTGTGCATTGAAAAATGTTGGAGGTATACACCTTTTTCATTTCACACATTAGCTGAGGAATTTCTCTCTTCCAATACTTTATATCATCTTCATGGATTTCTTTCAATGACAACCATCTACATGAGATCATGACACAATAAAATAACATGTTTCAACATAACATAATATAATATATTACATTACAAGTAAAACACATGTCATCAAGTACAACAACAAATTGAAAGAACATTTTACATATAAATCACAACTACTTACCACATGTATTTGCCAATATCATATATAACTTGTTTGGTGTTGTTGTCAAAATCATTTGGGAGAGATAGCAGTAGAACATATTGTAACAAAAAAAAATGAATCGTTATTTGTTTCGACCAAAGTAGACCAAAAAAAATAAAAAACTTAAAAGATGTATAAGGCCAATATATATAAATATGTATACAAAATTATTACCTTAATGAAGGTATGCTAATCATGTGTTTTTACCCCACCAAACTCACCTTTCTTCGTTAAGATATTATTTATGTTTGAAGAAAAACCCGTGGGAAATTTAATTCTTTGAATGACCTCTTTTACATCATTGCTTTGTTGCTTTGTTAATAACCATGGAAGGTTATTCGGTGTAGTCCATGTCTATTTGATCGGATCACACTTTGCATTGCATGATTGGATTCTCGAATGTCAATACAAATTTTGACAATTTTTTCTTTATCCCTCCTACCATCTATGATTCTCCATAATGTTTTTGTTACATTCTTCCCGATATGCATTGTATCAAACAAATGAGCTATTTTTAGCTCCTCATAGTAGGGTAACCTCATGAATTGAGTGGGATAGCATTTCATTCCTCATGGAAACCCATTATTAATACCTTCATGATGGCGGTCTTTATGAAGCATAAAAGAAATCACAACAATAATTATCAAATACGGTAAAATAAATTCAATGATTAAAATAAAAATTCAAAACATTACATATATGATACATAAATAAATTGCATACCTTGACAATTTCTATTATATTCCAACCTCCATAGGTGAGGTGTCATTCTTCGTGGTTTTAAACCAGTCTCTTCTTTCCCATTGAAAAGATGTTTTTCAATAGTACGATACCTATGGTTCTTAGGGAGAAGGTGCCTATACTCATCAAACACCACCTTTCCTAAACTTTTTGAATAATGATACTTCATTTTAGGGCCACAAACTAGACATGCAAATTTACCCTTTGTTTGAAGACCTGCAAACATATGGATTAATGTCAATTATACAATGAGATTATTTAAAAATTAAACATGCAGCATGATATCTTTAAAAAATTATATAGTATTAATGAGCAATAGAATGCTACATTCCACAAAAATGTGTTAGTCCTGGGGCATCATGAATTGTCCATAAAATTATTCCACGGAATTTAAATTTCTTCTCCTCAATTGGTTTACAGATGTCATACATAGTGATGCCAACCCATAACTTTAGTAGCTCGTCGATAAGAGGCTTGATATATGCATTCATATCTTTAACTTGGTACTTACCTAATTGTTTGAAATTACATATAATTAATATAACCATGATATGTATATATAAGTAAATAAATAAACAAAAGATATTATGCAAAAAACGAAACAAATGAAAATGTTACATTCAAAAAATTAATGTAAACAAATACCTGGAACAATCATTTTCAACATTAGTCCCCGAGGTGTAGGACAGTCGGTGATGGAGTGTGTTGTTAAGCCACTCCGTGATGTTAAAGTCACTGGTTCGAAACCTGTGGGGACAAAAAATCCAACCATGTTAAGGGTTGGTGTGGCTCAGGCCGGGTGCGATCCCCGGGTGATTTTGACGGCTTAGATGCCCCTGAGTCACGGTTTCTCAAGCCACGGGTTAATCGCGTAGCCAACAGGTTCCGCACAAATTAACAAACAAAAAAATCATTTTCAACATTATGTGCTCCCTCTTTATTGACATCCAAGGAGGAATGTTATTGTTGATAATAAAAATAAGCCACACTGAGTAAATAGACCTAAGCTCTTTGAACGGATTAACACTGTCAGCTGCCAATGAAAGCTTAACATTACGAGGTTCATCTTTGAAATCTTCCCATTTTCCCTCAATTTCCCTAAATGCATAACCAACAACAAGCATTCGAAGAACACCATCTCCACTTATGTTACGTGCATGGTAATTAATAAATTGTGTTATGCTTTCACACCTGAATAATCACTGCAAACGTGGAATTATGGGAATATGATGAAGAACCTTTCGAGGCACCCTTTTTGTTACTTGATTGATTCCATATTTACTAATAAGAAATTACAGGCATTTTGTTTTCGAAGCATGTTGTCCATAATATGTAATATGATCATTGGGACATGCATCTATAGTTTGATAATCTATTCCAATGTCTTTCATAATGGCATGTAAATCTCGATATGTGCAAGGTAAAATATTTGAAGATGGTAAGAAAAATTCACCTAACAATGTACAACATAACAAATAACTAGTTAATGTACATATTATTAATCGTAAAAAATGCATTCTTATTTTACACATTAATTAACACTAAAAAAAAATAGAAAATAGTCAACATTTATGTATATGAGATGAAACATATTACATACCTTAGGACTTGTGTCATACAAGTGTTCGGCAAGTTATTCATAACCTTTAAGTTCACTAGCAACAATGCAACAGAGAGAAGATTTGCTCTTGAGCCTTCATAAAGTCGTTTATTTGCCTTTTCTAATAGAGGTTCATCATAAATACCACCATTGTCCCCATCCTCATCTGGCTGAGCAAACAAATCTTGGATCATTTGATGTGTCCCATCATCTTCTTCCATGGGATCATTAACTTGATTTGTCCCATCACCTTCTTCCATGAGATCCTCATTTGCTTGATCATGTTCCTCAACTTGTACAACATCATTTCTACTACTACTTGGTGCAATATTCTGCAGAAAGTTAGAGGGCAACTCTAACTTTATAATTACAAATAATTATGCAAAATTATTGTGTATAACAAATATTCAAACAATATATATACACATATATAATTTTATATAAAATCGACAATAGAAAAATAGATAATGAATATATAGTTAATTACCATGGGACGATATTCATTCAATCTCCCATCAATGTGCCCATATTTCCTACAATGTTTTTTAGTTGTTGCTATTAAAATTCTTACGGGACGTGTAGTGCAACATATTTTGCAAGGGCAATAACATCTACCATCACCCTTTTCACCCTCTTTACTTTTTTCCCACCTCTAATATTCTGTGACATTCTTCCACACAAAAATACCCTTTCTGAATCGTCGTTATTACAGCAAGTTTGTCGCAACATCTCTAATTTGCAAAATATTTATAGATATTTTTTTCGTTGCAAGAGCGACAAATGTTAACCAAGTCAATGTCGACTTTGTCAAACAATGTAACGGTCAATGTTGACTTTGTCAAATAGTGTAAAGCTCATCATTGAATCATCGCTCTTGCCATGATTACCAAAGGTTGTCGCAAGAGCGACGGTAGTCCACTATCTTCATGTTTGTCGTTCTTGAGACGTACATCTAGTTTTGTTGCAAGAGCAACGAACACGGGCTGGATTTAAAAAAAATGAAAAATTCAACTCTTTATCTTCAATTGTGCGACGAAAGGGTACTTCGTCGCAAGTAGTCGTCGCAAATTTTTCAATATGTAGTAGTGAAGTATGATAAAAAGAAGATTCTACAACATGTAAACAACAATTGAAGAGCACAACAAGACCATACGACAAAGGATATCAATACCTCAATGCTCCATTAATATTTAATCTTGATACAAAAGAGAGCTCCACATCCATCATCTCCAAGCTCTACAATCTCCAACCTTCTCTGCTTCTCCAAATCCATAATCACAAATTCCCCATGACCAATTACAAACTATGGAGAAAAATCTCCTTTTTTATAAAGTTAGATTAACCTCTCTTATAATAAAATGGATTATTTCCCAAATAACTCCATGACAAGTCAAAGAAATAATAAATCATTGGAGTAGTTAGATCTATCTCCATCATGGTTGACCATGTCAAGTATGATCTCTAGCCTTCATTCTCTCCAGGAGAGTTTGCTCCATCACAAAATATGAATAAATGTGCAAGAAATCTCCAAGAGAGAGGGCACATCACTAAAAATAATCATTTTGACCAAGTAGAGATGCTACAAGGGCCACATCTAGTGTAGCATCCAAGATGCATGCATGCAAATACAAAAAAAATTCCTTGACATAGGAGAATGTGCTTAAGGTCCACCTTGAAAACTTCTCGAGGTGTACCCTCCAAGATGCATGAGTGAAGCAACAATAAAATATGCTCCCTTAGGAGAGTGCTTCATAAACAACATATAAAAATAGAAATGTGGTCCACAAAGTGCATGAATAAGTGTGCAACCACTCACATGTGTGAATCCCAAGGTAAGGCGCTCCAATCTACTCCATAGATAAGTGTGCAAGGTGCCAACTAGGCGGAATTATCTACAAAGAAGAGAAGTGGTTAAGGTATTGAGACCTTTAAAAACCTCCCAGGATAGTAAGTGGCCATGGGCTCTTTCTCCAATGTACAACTACCTCCTTAATAAATAATAAACATGCTCCAAGGTGGTTACAACCCCTCAAAACTTGTGTAAAGAAGGCCAACAACAATAAATTAATTAATGTTCAACCAACTCCACATAGATGCTTCTTAGAGAAGTGTTCCAACCTTCTCACACATGTGAACAAGAAGAGTATGCTCCAACAAAGAAGACAATTGGTTAACCATATGTCAAACATAACCACTAGGGAAAGGCTGCCCTCATAACTACCTCCTAACATGACTTCCAATGTATAACAACCCTCCAAAAATAGTATCCACCATGCCATAAATCCATGTGCAACCCAACAAACTCCAAGACTAGGGGATGGCCCCTCCTTCGAAGCAAACAATAATAAGCTAATGTGATCTTCCTCAAGATGTGTGCCAATGAAGGGGTGTACCCCATCAATGTGTTGTACCATGCACATAAAGTTGTACTCCCTCGAAAAACCCACCATGGTACGAAGATAATAAAAAAACATAAGATTTACCTATACTTGAGCCTGGGGTGCACCACCACCAAGGGATTAATGCATCAATTACACCATTAATCCTTAGAAAAGGCTAGATCAACAAAGAAAATCATGTAGTACCCCGCCTCTAACTCAACCTTAGAAAATACACATCAATAAGGGTACTAACATCACCAAACATATTCCTCTATAGGTGATGTCTAATAATACAAAGTTATATCACCTAGGGCAATCCCACCAAGGAAAAGTGTATGAACACACCGCATCAACATCATAGGATAAGGAAAAATAAAAAAGTGCTAACCCCATCAAACATCAAGTATGTTCCTACCATGCACTAAATAAAAGGGAATCATGTGGAACACCTCCTTGTTGGAGTTATTTTACACACACAAATAAGATTTATTTTTCCTAAGAGTTTTCCTATGTTTATTAGTCATTATTCAGTCTCCTATATTTTAGGAAGAATATTCTCTTCAGTTTTCAGTTCAGTTTGATCAGTTGAGTGGAGTCTAGATGCTACATTGGGATTATCACCATGCATCATTGGGATCATCACCAACTAATGCACATTGTCCTTGGGATCATCACCAGACAAGCACATTACCCATGATTCCATGATCTTCTCCTCACTTCACTTTGTTTCAGTTAGTTAACTTAAGACTGATTAACTCAGCTAGGTGGAAGTTCACTCCCGTAACTGCCCGAGAGACTAGACTAGGTGGTAGTTTACTTCTGTAACTACTGGTATGTGTCCAAATCACTCTAGACCACCACTATGGTGCATTGGCTTCTCCTCCAGTGCACACTAGTTGAGTTATACGGAGTATATCATGTGTAAATTATCATTCATTCATTTGGTTAATGCGAATTCTTCCATTCTTTCTCTCTTGCTTCTTCTTTCTCAATTTCTCTCTGCAAATGTGCATGTTATTTTCTAGCTAGATCTATTATGTGTAGGTTCAACACATTTACATGGTATCAGAGCCAACAAAGTGCTAGGAAAAACACACACCAAATTATTTTTGCAGGTACCGAAGATTGAAGATAGCAGAAAAATGGAATTTCCAAAAGAATTCATTCTTACACCTTACAACTTATTTGCATGGAAGGAGAAGGTGATCATTCATCTTAGAAGAAGAGGATTGTACAGTTTAACCATGAACACAGAGGCAGAACCAACATCAGCCTTATAAAAATCCAAGTAATCTAAATCAAATGGATGAAGCGTTCAGAACAATATGCGGCCTCATTTCTCCTGAACTCCTCTTTCACATATCCTCCTGTAAAACCTTCAATGAAGCCCGGACCAAAATGAAAGGGATTTTTGGCAGACAATATGAGATGAGGGGACACATTCTCAAGGTGGAATTGCTCACATTGGATCCAAAAAGCTTCAACAATCTCCAAGATTTCTTTACAAAATTTAAGGATTTATTGTTGCAACTCAAGGCTTGCGGGGTTGATAAATCTAAGGAGGAGAAACAAATGGTTCTCACCATTCTCTCCAAACATGGTCTTGAATTTGTAGTGTTCGTATCCACATTCCATTCAGTTAGATTCACCTATGGAGCTACCTGGAAGATGCCTTCTCTTGAAAACTTTATCGAGTCTTTGACACAAGAGAAGAGCAAGCTCATCAACATGGGAAAAATCAAAGGCCCGAAGGTGCATGCACTTACTATGCAAGATGACAATGATCATCAATATCAGAAATCTAAAGATAAAGACAAAAGGAAAACACATGCATATTCAAAGAAGGAAGTGTACTCAAAACACTTCAATGATGCCTCTGGATCCAAAGGTGGAAAGGGAAGAAAAGGGGAGAAATGCTCTTATTGCCATAAAAGATTCCATCCAGATTCCACATGTATGCAGAAACAGATAGATCTAATGACCCAAATGATTCAGCAAAATAACCTTGGAGATTGCATCCACAAGGGTGCCAAGAAGAAGAAGCCAGAAGAACAGAATCCCAAGAAAGGCAATTCTAGCCATGCTTTGATTGCCATCAACTGCTCTCTCGATGCTTGGATCATAGATTCAAAAGCATCACACCACATGGTTTCCACAAAAGAGGTTTATTATTCATTTTATGCATGCAAAGGTCCTCATATTCTAATGGGAGACAACTCTCCAGTCGAGGTCACTGACAAAGGAAGGATTGAACTCACAAACAGAAGCTTCGAGAATGTGTTGCATGTTACCAAACTTTTCGTCAATATTCGCTCCATGTATCATATGACTAACTTCGGCACCAGAAAAAGAGTCATATTCACACCTGATGCAGTAGATATCTGTGACATGCAAACAAATTCCAGGGTTTCTACCATTGAGGTAAATCATCAATCTAGACTTTACACATTTTTCTAAATTTATTGAACCAGATTCCGCATTACTGCTTACCCATGCTAATGAAAGCAGTAGGATATGGCATGAAAGGTTCGAGCATTTAAATTTCAAATATATGCAACAACTTAGCAAGTATGGAATGGTTGATGGTCTACTCGACATCCACTTCTCCAAAGGAATTTGTGAGGGATGTGTTCTTGGAAAACACCCTCAAGAGAAATTTGACAAAGGAAAGACTCAGAGATATTTCTCTCCTTTAGATCTGATCCATAGTGACCTCATGGGCCCTTTTCCACATCCATCAATCAACAAAGCGAGGTACGTGCTCATTTTTTTTTATGATTTATCACGTTTCACATGGATTTTCTTTCTTAGGAAAAAATCAGAGGTCTTTCAACACCTCAAAGATTTCAAAACCCTAGTTGAGACACAATTAGGAAAGAAAATCAAAGTCCTTCGAACTAATAATGGGGGAGAGTATGTCAACCATGAGATCCATAATATTTTTCATGAGGCAGGGATTCAGTTGCAACACACAATTCGCTATACTCCGCAACAAAATGGAGTTGTTGAGCAGAAAAACAAATCTCTAAAAGAGACGGCCTCTTGCATGTTACATGCAAAGTCACTTCCACAAAGATTATGGGTCGAAGCACTTAATTGTGCAACATACATCCAAAATAGATATCCCCATAGATCTGTCAAGGATAAGACCCCCTGCGAAGCTTGGAGTGGCATCAAACCGAAAGTGACCCACTTTCGTATTTTCGGTTCATGTGCATGAGCTCGGATTCCCTCTGAAAAGAGGAAGGAACTTGATCCATAGAGCACAGAGTGTATCTTTGTTGGATACCCCGATGGTGTGAAGGGATACAGACTTATTGATCTCTCCTCATACTGGCTCATCATTGAGTGAAGTGTCTAATTCGAGGAAACTCTCTTGCATGTACCTCAACAGTCGCATGCAGACACCTTTGTTCTTCCACTTGTCAGAGATTAAAGTTCTGATTCAGAGGATTCAGATGATCTAGATACAGAGTCGGTATAAGCAGATGCAGAGTTAGTGCATTCATATGAAAATGTAGAGCTAGATCTGAGGCCCAAGTGGGCCCAAACTACTCTTCAGGATGCAGGGGATCTTGTTGGTGATCCAGCTGATACTAGGAGGACTTGATCTGATTTTGAGGAGCCTCCTCTTGCACTCACTTCCACTAAACCATTGCCACATAGGAATCCTTTCTTGGCTTAATATTCAAATCCATGGTCTTATGGTGAGGCTGTTGGAAATCCCTTTTTGGAATCCGCTATGCAGGAGGAGTACAACTCCCTCCTCGAGAACCAGACTTGGGATCTGGTTCCCCTTCATTTTGGAAGTAAACTTGTCAGCTGTAGATGGGTCTATAGGACCAAGAGCGCAACAGATGGACATATTAGCAGATACAAAGCCGGGCTAGTTGCCAAAGGATTTCAACAGGTGCATGGAATTTACTATGATGAGACCTTCACTCTAGTAGCGAAGATGGATTCCATACATTTGGCACTTTCCATTGCGATAGCCAAGGGATGGGAAGTCCATTGTGATAGCCAAGGGATGGGAAGTCTATATGGAGCAGCCCCAAGAATTTATGCAGGATTCATCTTTGGTGTGTCGACTGAAGAAGTCTCTTTATGGCCTCAAGCAGGCTCCGAGGGCATGGTAGGCCAAGTTGGACTCCTACTTGTTGTCACAGAACTTTGTACGTTGTAAGTCAGACCCGAATATTTACATGCTCATGACGATTGACTCACTTATACTCCTAGTTCTATATGTTGATGATTTGTTGATCACCAGTTGTTCGACTTCAATGATTACTGCAGTCAATAGGATTTTCCATGACAGGTTCATGATGGCGGACATGGGTCCGCTACACTTCTTCCTTGGACTCGAGATTAGTCAGGATGCATCAGGCATCAAACTGTCTCAGGCCAAGTATGCACGAGATCTCCTTGAGAGATTTCACATGACAGAGTGCAAGTCTGATCTGACTCCTTTCCTATCAGGAGTCAAACTTGAGGATGGCGGGGACACTCCACTGGTTGACAACACATTGTATAGACAGCTAATGGGGAGCTTGTTGTATCTCACACACTCCAGACTAGACCTCTCCTATGCAGTTGGCACAGTCTCTAGGTTCATGCAGGAGACACATGAGCTACATTGGAAGGCTGCAAAGCGCATCATTCGATACGTACATGACACGATCAACTTTGGGATTCATTATGCAACAGACTCTACATTGGATCTCATCGGGTTCACTGATTCTGACTGGGCTGGATATAGCACTGATTGCAAGTCCACATCTGGTTACTCACTCGGTCTTGGTTCTGGGTCTATTTGTTGGTCGAGCAAGAAGCAGGCTGTTATTACTCTATCTTCAACTGAGCCAGAGTACAGAGGGGTAGTTAACATAACCATTCAAGCTATGTGGCTACAACATTTTCTCACTAAGTTGGGCATCCAGTTTCATCGGTCGATCGTCATCTGGTGTGACAACCAGAGCACTCTGAAGTTTTGCAGAGATCAAGTTCAGAGGAAGCGGATGAAGCACATCGAGATCCACATGCACTACATTCGAGACTTAGTACATGAGGGGATCATCGACCTGCAGTTTTGTCCTTCAACAAAACAGACTGCAGACATCTTCATCAAGACCTTCATTGAGCAAAAGTTCCATTCTCTACGCAGTTGTCTTGGAGTGAAGGACACAGTTGCCTAACAACTATCAATTCTTCTTTTTACATACATTGTACTTTGAGGGGGGGGTTTCCCATGAGGTTTTCCCTCTTTCCTCATTTATTTCAGTGTATATTTTGTATTTGGGTACCTAACATGGCCTCGTTGTCGGGACCCATTCTTTATTTTCACCATAGTGATGTTCAAGGGGGGTGTTGGAGTTACTTCACACACACCTAGGATTTATTTTTCCTAAGGTTTTTCATATGTTTATTAGTCATTATTCAGTCTCCTATATTTTAGGAAGAATATTCCTCTAGGGAGAATATTCTCTTCAGTTCTCACTTTAGTTTGATCAGTTGAGTGAAGTCTAGATGCTACATTGGGATTATCACCATGCAACATTGGGATCATCACCAGCTAATGCACATTGTCCTTGGGATCATCACCAAACTAGTGCATTACCCATGATTCCCTGATCTCCTCCTCACTTCACTATGTTTCAGTCAGTTAACTAAAGACTGATAGACTAGTTAACTCAACTAGGTGGCAGTTCACTCATGTAACTGCCCAAGAGACTAGACTAGGTGGCAGTTTACTCCCATAACTGTTGGTGTGTGTCCAGATCACTCTAGACCACCACTATGTCACATTGGCTTCTCCTCCAGTGCGCATTGGTTGAGTTATACAAAGTATATCATGTGTAAATTATCATTCATTCATTTGGTTAATGAGAATTCTTCCATTCTTTCTCTCTTGCTTCTTCTTTCTCAATTTCTCGCAACAAATGTGTATGTTATTTTCTAGCTAGATCTATTTTGTGTCGGTTCAACACATTTACACTCCTCCTAGTGACAACCCAATAACACCATGATGCATAATCATTAGGATGCTCCAAGAAGAATATAACAAATGAAGTAGAAAGCATCCACATGTCAAGAAAGTGGTCCATCAAGCAAAGGCATGAAAGTAGCGCCAAAATCATGAGATGTCCATCCATCATAGATAAGTGAATCTCCTCCACCAAAATTCTCTATCAAATATTCCACCACTAAGAAGAGAAAATTATCCATAAAGGTATATGCCTCCAAGTCCATCCAAAAGCTCCAATGATACTTGTATCAAACACCATCAATGTGATGAAAATCACAATGTGAAACCTCAAACAATATGAGGTGTAACATTAGGTTTCAACTTAGAGACATGTATTTTTCTTGGGAGTGCATGAGAACCCAAAAAATATTTGGTTGTACCTATTAAGAAGACTAAAAATAAATAACAAGAAGCACAACCATGTGGTGGGATGGATACATATCAACATCCCTAAACACCATATCCACCACATTATGTCCATTACATTAACCATAGTTCAAAATTGGCTTATAAAGAAAAGAAATAAGTCAACAATGCCAAAGATAACATGGAAATAAATCTAATGCTCGCATGTGTTGAGCTTCTTTATTTTGCCCTACTTTAACCTATGATGAAGCAAGATGTTGTGTGGAATCAAATGACTAATGTAGCCATCCAAACATCTTGTCAAGGCCGTGAAATCCTCCCTTGTGTTTGGTTACAAACCAAAACAAGGCCACATCAAATATCATGCCTCTTATGATGGATTTTTCTTCAAAACATGACTACAAAATCAAGTTATATGGTATACATAACAGCCAATACAAAAATATGCACAAAGATCGCATGTTTCAACACATGCTAACTCAATCCAATGTTGAAGAGGGTTGAAATATGGTCTAGAAAAGGTACATGGTAGCCCATCATCAACTTGTAAAAATTTAAGTATGTGCCTTTCCAAACATTGATTTGCAATAAAAATATCATTCACACCCTCAAGAATTGAAGATGTAGGTTGTTGCAACAATAAAATATCTTCTACCAAGCATGATGATGAAGTATGAAATGAAATTTTAATCTTGAAATATCATCACAAATATCATGAAAACTATGAGGATCATAAACATCTTCTTAATGCATGCAAAATACATGTACCAATATTGCAAATGAAGAAATTTTATTTTCCTTATCTAAATCCATGAACCAATCCATGACATCAACATCAAAAGTAGATACAAAGAATTTTTCCATTACACCTCATGATTAATATGAAGATCCAACAATACTTTTATGAAGGATGTAACATTCTTATTGTTGAATCATTATGTCCATGGAAACTAAAACCATACCCATCAAAATCTTTAGAAACATCATCAAACTCATGTGGATATCCTGAGATATTTGAAAAATCAAATGTAGGAAACAAATATGGATCTAAATATGCCATGATTATTCAATATAAAGAGCCAAAATCTAAAAATGCATGCATACCATAATGCCTCATACTAAAAAGAACTGAAATGTTGAGTCACCAAGGTGAGTTATTCAAATGTGTGCTAGTTGTCGTCACCTCCAAAAAAAAAAAAACTATCAAATGTGGAGTCACTTAAATGAGAATATGATCTTAAAAAAAAAACTTATCAAAGAATGTAGCTAATCTACAAAGTCTTTGGGAAATGGAATTTATCCTCGGCAACAACGACAAAATGTTACAGCGAAATCTAACACCCACAAAGTGTAAAGTCCCAAGCACCAAGGTGTTAGCTTTGTGTAACTTAGGAAGGCTACCTAGTGTCACTATAGTAGATCTTTCCCACACTTCTCCAACACAAGGAGGGATTCCCTAAATATAGGATTATCGAAGCTATGGAATGGGGGCACAAGGTAAAAATGAAGAGTAATCCTTGACAAAGCAAAAGGTAGTTGTAGTATAAGAAAATGGGGAGAAGGAGATATGTGAAAGAAAGGAAAGATAGAAGAGGGGAACAAATAAATGGAATGATGTGAGACTAGTGCCTATCAACCAATTGGGCTTATGGAGTCATGAAACGAAAGACTAGTTTGTCATAGTCATCTACTTTGGTAGGATATATGGTAGAAAAACAAAGTTACCAACTTAACGAGAACTCTTCGGAGTTCTCATTTTTTGGAGGTCGATTTTAGATGTTATTTTTACCCTCGAATAAAAAAGTGGTGTTACTGCTAGTGCCCCTTTTTGGAGGGGGTTAAAATTTTGACTTGTTTGAAATCATGGCCTTGACAATCAGAAAAAAACCTTAGAATTGACCATGAATTGAAAAATGATGCTATCAGTAGAACCATTTTCTTTTTTAGAATTAAAATTACGACTTTATCGAAATTGTGACCTTGACAACCTGTGTCCTCACAAATGAAAAAACTCAAAACCAACTCCTAAATTGTTACCTAAAAAATTATTTAATTATTTATTTTAATTTATATTAAAAAAAAAACACATTTAAAAAAAATCTAACTCAAAATTTTAATTTTTTTTAAGTAAAAAAAATACATACTCTTTTAAAACCCAAAAAACAATCTTTAAAAATAATTTTATCCAAAAAAAATATTAAAAAAACCAAATCAAATAAAACAACTAAAAAAACATTTGAAAAACGTAGAAAAAAAAAACGCCACCCAAAAAACCAAAACTTACTTAAAAAAACATTGAAAAAACGTAGAAAAAAAAAACGCCACCCAAAAAAACCAAAACTTACTCCCAAATAAATAAAAGGAAAAAAAAAAATCTAAATTTAAAAACAAGAATAACAAATTATTTTTTTATTAAATAAAAGCCAAAAATTAAAAACAATTTAAATAAAAACATTAAAAATAGTAAATAATTAATTTTTTTTTATTAAAGTTAACATTAAAAAAAATCTAAGATGTAATCAACCCTAATTTAGAAGATCAAAATTATCTATCTGTTTTGCCAAGTGTAAAGAAAAAAATAAACATTGCTAAGATAAGAGCAAATTCTCACGAGCTCCATAGTGAAATTGGGCGTTGGTCAATTCCTAAAATGCCATGGGATGAAAGAATATGTCACCTTTGTGACACTAAGAAGGTTGAAGATGAAAAACACTTTCGCTTAGATTGTCCAGCCTATACCCATATTAGATCTCATTTTCAAAATATTGATCACACTACCAACCTTCCTAAGCTCTTAACTCAACAAAAGTATGGTGATCTTGGAAAGCTTCTCTTAATGCTTTTCAAGCACAGAAACAAAATTCTAAAGAAACACAAGTAATCACTTACCCTCTTAAGGTCTGATAGACCAATTAGGTCTTAGTGGACGTTAATCATCATCATCATCATCATCAAATAAAAAATAAAGATTAAAATCAATTTAAATAAAAACATTAAAAATAACAATTAAAACTAACATTAAAAAATAATCGAAAAATAAAATAAAAAACCAATTAAAAATTTAAAAAATAAAACATAACAACTTAAAAAACAATAAAAACAAATAAATGGGATGATATGAGACTAGTGCCTATCAACCAATTGGGTTTATGGAGTCATGAAATGAAAGATTAGTTTGTCATAGTCATTTTTTTTGGTAGGCTATATGGTAGAAAAACGAAGTTACCAACTTAACGAGAATTCTTCATAGTTTCATTTTTTGGAGGTTGTTATTAATGACTATTTTTACCCTTGAATCAAAAAGTGGCATTACCGCTAGTGCCACCTTTTTGGAGGGGGTTAAAATTTTGATTTGTTTGAAATCATGACTTTGACAATTAGACAAAAACCTTAAAATTGACCATGAATTAAAAATGAATGTTATAAGTAGAACCATTTTTGGGGGAATTAAAATTACGACTTGATCGAAATTGTGACCTTAACAAACTGTGTCCTTATTTTAATTACATTATAAAAAAAAAAAAGAAACCAAAAAAAATATAACTCAAATTTAAATTTAAATTTTTTTAAGTAAAAAAAAATATTTTTTTAACACCCAAAAACCAACTTTAAAAATAATTTTAACCAAAAAACAATATTAAAAAAAAAAACCAATATTTAAAAAAGAAAAAACACATTGAATAAAAAAAAAACAAAAACAAAACAAGATTAACAAATTATTTTTTTATTAAATAAAAAATAAAGGTTAAAAACAATTTAAATAAAAAAAAAATAGCAAATAAAAAAATTAAAAAAATCATTTTAAAAGACAATTAAAACTAACATTTGATGATGATTAACATACACTAAGATCAAAGTGGAGGGTAAGTGATTATTTGCCACCATTTAGAATTTTGTTTCTGTGCTCGAAAAGCATTAAGAAAAGCTTTCCAAGATCACCATACATTTGTTGGGTTAAGAGGTTAGGAAAGTTGGTAGTGTGACAAATTTTTTGAAAATGAGATCTAATATGGATATAGGCTGGAAAATCGAAGAGAAAGTGCTTTTCATCTTCAACCTTCTTGGTGTCACAAAAGTGACACACTCCAAGTTAAAAATAAAATTAACAGATTATATTTTTTATTAAATAAAAAATCAAGATTAAAAACAATTTAAAAAAAAAAACATTAAAAATAGCAATTAGAAAAATAAAAGAAAGAAAATCATTTTGATGATGACGATGATGATGATTAACGTTCACTAAGACCAAATTGGTCTATCGGACCTCAAAAAACATTAAGAGAAGCTTTCCAAGATCACCATACTTTTGTTGAGTTAAGAGGTTAGGAAGGTTGGTAGTGTGACAAATATTTTGAAAATGAGATCCTAAATGTAACAAGATGGTCCACAGTTGAATGATATCTCCTAAACCTGGCCTGGCCTTTATATCTTTTACCGTGACTTTCTAGCCAAAGGCTAATCTTCTTTTCCAAAATAATTCCATAAAGCTTGGCTAAAATCGGGCTAATCGTAATGGTCCTATAATTAGAGGGAATGTTTATATCCCCATTTTTAAAAATAGGAACAATGAGGCTTTGCGTCCAGGGTTTAGGGAAGCCCCGCTTGACTTATAAATTGAAGAGCTTGTGTATGTGAGGGATAAGGATAGACCCTCCGATTTTAAAATTTTCAACTTGGTAGCCTTCAATGTCCTTAGCTTTCTCATTTGCAAGTCGCTTAACCCCGAACTCTATGTCATCTAAAGAAAAAACTTCTTCCTTTGTAGGGACAATAGGAATGGTGTCCATGGCATTAGGGAACTCATAAATACTTTTAAGGTAGGAATTCTAGTCCCTTAAGGGAATCCTATTATTTTCTTTAGTATTGCGGTTTAGAATTTGGCTCCAAAACTTTTTAGGATCCAACTTATATAGTTGTGAAAGTTTCTCTTGCCTTTTATTGATATAGTACCTTTTTTTTCCTTTTAATTAGGGCTTTGTACTTATCTTATCGAGTTTTAAGGACTCATTAGAAGCATCCCTAATGGCTTTCCTAGCAATTTTACATTCTTTATCATACCAAGGGTTGGTCATTCTATTATTCTTTTATAGGACACCTCGAAATAGAACTTGTTAATAGAAGTGGAAAGGGTAGTTGTAAAATTATGATAGAGTTCTTCAATGTTGTCCTTATAAGTTAAGAGATTTAATTTACTATTTAAATCCTATAAGAAAATGTCAACTTTACTTTTGTCAAAGCGCATAAATCCTTTGATTACTATTTAAAGCCATTAGAAGCATCCCTAATGGCTTTCCTAACAATTTTACATTTTTTATCATACCAAGGGTGGGTCGTTCTATTATTCTTTTATAGGACACCTCGAAAGAGAAATTGTTAATAGAAGTGGAAATGGTAGTTGTAAAAATATGATGGAGTTCTTCAATGTTGTCCTTATAAGTTAGGAGATTTAATTTACTATTTAAATCCTTTAAGAAAATATCAACTTTACTTTTGTCAAAGCGCAGATTCCTTTGATTATCATAATTCTCTTCAATGATGCTCCTATGCATGGACAAGTTTAGAGTTAGGGTTAAAGGTTTATGATCAGAGTCAGGTTCATGGTCATTTAAAAGATCAAAAGTTGTTATTTAGTTGGAAACGGGGATATTGGATATCACATAATCTACAACACTACTACCTAGCCCATGGATACAAGTCACCTGGTTGGAGTTTGGCCACTTCATTACTCTTGTTGGCACAGGGGCAAACCCAGGGTTCAACGCTTCAACAACGCACCAACAAAACCCTAACTATCTGCCCTTTCGGCAACACCAGCTAAGCAGATGAAGTCTCACCCGAGGTAGAGGCAGGGAGGGTTGCAAGACTTAGGTGTCTACAACCAAGCTGGGACACAGATCTGTGATTACAACACTTAGCAAAGCACTTAGACAACAATATGCATTAGTTCATGAGTCTCATTCTCATCGCAAATTTAAACCCTTATTACAGATCGACGCAGTAATAATAAAGATCAAGCACCTTCAATCACTTAGCACATAGAATTAGCTCAGATTATTCATTTATCTTTAATATTAGTAAGCACTAAGCAACAACATCAGATGCATTCATCATACATTATAACAACAATACTAAGCATATAAACAACATAAATCACATCGCACAAAGCACATTAAGACACGTGATATACGTGGTTCACCCCAGTGTGGGGCTATGTCCACCAACTTCTTCTTCTTATTTATTAGTCTTCGATCTTCTTACATTCATCTGCTCCTGTGCACAAAGCCACAGAGCCAAACTCCGCAGAGGACAGGAGATCTACGCACAACACGCCAGATCCTCCTTCCTAGAATCAGGTCAAAGCACATAGCCAACTCCTTAGTAGCATAGAGCCTTACATACAACGTATGTGCACAAAGCAATTTACAAAATGCCTGCACTTAGCTCCGCAAGTCTTAACATACTCTTGCACAAAGCCAACTAGTCATGCACTAAGCCAATGATAATCTACATTGCTTAGCTACTACTTGTTTATAGATTTACAAAAAGGCCTAATAATGGGTAAAGCCATGGGCCGACATCCCTTAACCCATTACATAAACCCTATTAAACCCCTTTGTTGGGTCCACAAGCCCGCAAAACAATCGAGATCTCGTGGTCTCAGCTCCGCCTGGGCGCTCCATCTTCGACCAACCTATCGAAGTCCCAAAAGTGGTCAAACACAACAAAACTTGGTCAAGGGCCAACAGGCCCCCAACACTCACCTGTGACTTGTCCCGAGTCACTCAGATCTAGGCAATGTTGCTTCAAAGGCCTCGAAATTAGCTCGAGCTTCCTTGACTTGTTGCTTCGCCAGAGCTTCCTGCTCAACGAACTCCTAAATCACTTGCTATGTAATAGGCCCTTCCAGGCGTTGTTCCATTGTCGCAACCACTTGGTCTAGATGTGAGCCTTGTCCTTCAATCTTTTCAAAAATCGTGCAGGCTTCGTCCTGCACCGTCTGTAGTCTCTGTGTAACCTCCATGACTCTGCTCTGGATGGTAGTAATCTGCTGCTAGACTGTGCGTTGCTCTTGTGATCTCTTCATTTTCTCAATTGCAGTGAGTTACTTCATCTGTGCCTAGACGGTGGATGCATGCTACTGCGCCTCCTGGAGTTGTGCTTCCAGTTTACTTGGCTCCAGATCTTCTATGAGGAATTTGTAGGTCTGCGCACTTTGATCACTCAACTATTTACATTCTAAGGTGAGGACCTTGATCCTTCCAACTGTGCTCTTAGCTGCTTCTTCCCTTTGGTCGTGCACTTCCTGTGGAGTGCTCAACACTACTTGGATCTCTAGCTCTGTTATCCTTGCTTGAAGTTGTTGAATGGCCTCAATGAGCTTCCCCACTTGAATCTCGGCTAACTCTGGTTCCTCCTGTGCCAAGCCGGACACAGAGCAAAGTGCTTTAGTTACTGCCTCTTTGATTGCGGTCTCCTCTACGAGCATTTGGTCTTTTTCTTTCTGCGTCATTTCTTTGTCCTCCTCGAACATCGCCTGAATTTCATCTTTATCCTTCTAACACAATGCGAAGTTGCTCTAAGACCTCCTCCTTTTCTTACTTCAAGGCTTCTGTAGCCTGCGCCTTTTCTTCTTGGACTTGATGAAGTCGAGCCTCTGTTGCATTTGCTAGCCTTCATAATTGGGCGGGCTCATCCCCCAATTCTGCAATTTTCAATGAAGAAGGCACAGTAGGTACTACACGGCTCGAATGAATGGCTTGTTGTATCTCCTTTAGCTCCTTCTCTATTCTTTCATACATCATCTCCTTCTTTGCTCCATAACGCTGCAAGATATCTTTTGAAGCATCCTCCACGACTGCGATGATGAGATCGACATCGTCCTCTATGAGCGTGGACTTCATCTTGGGTTTACTGGCGCACGTATTCTTTCTTGCCGAGGGTTTCTGCGGAGAAACCTTTCTTTTCTTTGATGTTTCGGCCTCGGTAAGGGGATCCTTTGGCGGTGTAACTTCGCCTTTTCCTTGTTTGTCTCCTTCTTCCCCTCCTTCTTCTTCTTGATTCACTTTGTCTCATCCTCCTCCTGAAGGCGATTCGGGCCCACTTTCCTCCAATGCGTTGTCCTCCTCATCAGTTTCTATGTTTTGCACTTCCTACTTTTTCTTCTTTTTCTTTGCGTTAGCCTGTCCATCATGCTCGACCCGGGTGACCAATGGACCTCCTATGATGTCGAGGTCAGAGAGTTCTATAGCGTCAACCGGTACAAGGAACTTTGCTGGCCATTCTTTGGTGATCTCCTCCATATCCTCGTCGGTCAGTTTGTAATAGGATTGTAGCTCCTCCTTACTCTCATCCCTATGCGCAGTGATATAAATAAAGTGTCAATCTGCGTGGAACTTTGCTAGCGGTTTGTACTCGTGGAGTGTGTTCGATGTCATTTGTGGAAAAGCCTCAATAGCATGCTTTAGCTACCGGTAGTAGGCATGGAAGACATCGTTCGACTGCCACTGCTTCGACATGTCATTTGTATACCACAAGGTGGAGAACCTTGCGGCCAACGGCTCCGATGGCTCAAATTTGGGAAATGTTGCTCCTTTCGGCATTTGCCAAGCGACACATGTGATCTATACTAGTAACCAAATGAAATGGAATTCATACCCCTGATCCTGCACTTCACGACAATCTTTTTCGAGCTCATTGACGAGGTAACTCGCCCAGTTCATTTGCATCCCCTCCACGCACATTCCTGCAAGGTCTACTACGAATCGTGTGACCTGTGTGGGACAGTTATTTCTAACAAGCTTACCAGCTATAAGATGACAAGATAGGCGCACTGTGCCATCCTGGATGGAGGCTACCTTGTAGCCTCGTTTTCCCTTTTCTACATCGCCATAATCTTCCTTTATGCGTTGTGCCAGGGAGCGGTCGAAAGTCTTCCCTGGGTAGAATTGTTGAGGGTACGGTCCCTGCATGCTCAGTCCTGTAATGAGATGGATCAGTGATAGATCCATAGTCACACGCCTGTCGAGCCACAAATACCCTCCATGGTAACATGACGGGAGGAGTTTAACACAAGCGTTAACCTCCTGATGTTGGCCAAAGTGAGGAATCTTCATTACATTTAGTATTGTCGACTACGCGAGCTCCTTAATTCATGGCTGGGAGACTATGTGCGGCTTCTTCCCAATCGTCTTCACCAAATACCTATGCGGCGTGAGCATCACGTAGTTCTTCATGTCTCTAAGGTTAAAGTCGTCGTTCTTTAGAGCTGGGATATGTCCTAACTGGGGTCCAACTACGTGTATCCCCTTCAGGATGTACGCAGTGATCAACATGTACACGAGGTCGCGTGGGATGTTGTTGCAGTTCATTGCACCAGCCAAAGGCGGTATGTAATCTAGCAAGACCAACGGGATCTGCTTCGCGTTAGCCAAATCACCATGGTGTTTGCTTCGCTTCTCAGTAGCGGATCGACTAGAACGACGTCCAGTCGAGGGGGATGCTTGCAGGCCCCCAGTCGACGACGCTTGTATTCCTACAGACATAACTCTTTTAGCCATGAGCTCCATGAAAATCTCTTCCACAGACTTCTCTAATGCGCTAGGTTCACCCAACATTCACACTTGTAACTAAATAGATTGGGTAGGCGAATGGACAAGCGAGGTCTAGAAATCATAGAGCGATATGCAATCGATTCTCTGTTAGCTTGGATAATCATAGGTGGCCAAAAGTGGTCCTAACGCAACGTTCGACGGGTTAAATAAGCAAGTGTCGTAATGGACTCCTCCAATGGGAAGGAATGCCTCAATCAATACGAATCAGTGCATTATGGGGTGGTCTCAATGGTCCATTTGCTCATAATTGTGTTTTCTAGTCGTTATGGGGCATCATTATAATGGTTGGGGTGCCTCCAATGGTCATATAGCTTCGTCGTGGCGAAGTCCTATTCTGTGTGGTTCTGCTATTCCGACGAGGTTCAAGTTCTGTAGATCTGCCTCTTGCGAAGCCTTCTCTAGAACCTCTTGTAGTTTTTCTAACTTGGCTTTCTTCTTACTGAGCTTCCTTGCCTTCTTTCTTGTGATCTGAGTTTCTGGATTCCTCTTTCCATTTTTGTTCTTATCTTCTCTTAGCGTAGTAGCTTCGCACTACTGAGGTTCTTTCAAAGGGCTCAAAGGTAATACCTCTTCTCTTATTAACTCTAGGGTAGGTATTCTTCTTTCTTGCATGGATAGGTCCTTCAAACCTTTTTGCATTCTTTCAACCTCAATAGCTAATTCTCTTGCCCTCTGTTGCTTAAACCTATCCTCTTGTTCTTCTATTAGTCGCTCTAGTTTTCTAGCTATGAGGTCCCTTAGTTCTTGTTTTTTCTATTCTGTAGCTTCTTCCTCTGCTTTCCTTCCGATCTAATCTTTCTCAATACAAGTCTTTCCTAAGAAAAGTGGAAAAGGGGCGTTGTTCTCAACAAATTTAATGACTTCAAATTCTTCTTCAGTCGATGTTTCATGAGCAATCATAGATATATTAGTAACTCTTCCACACATGGTTATCATCTTTCCTTAAACAAGCCTATCCTTCCCAATGAAGGTATCATAGCAGGCTTTCCCAAAATTTCCCAAGTGCTTTATGGCATAATATTTACATGTGTTTCTTCATTTAATATACAGTCTATGTCGAAGTCTTCTATTCTTGTAACTATGCACTGTTTTTCTTTCAGGATCTTTGGTAAACTGATATCCTTGTGGTCATCCATTACTTCTTTTAACTATATTAACACAGTCTCTGACTCTTTCTCTTTATGATTTTCTAACATATCCTTAGTCTTTTGACCTTCTTTATAGTTTTCTTGTCTCATGTTCATCTTTTCAACTTTAGCAATCATCCTTGGGCAATCCTCAACCTCATGACCAATAAATTTACAACAAAGACAAATAAAACCTATACCAGAGCATTCCTTAGTAAGATGTCTCGGTCTTCTACAATTATAACACAATGTCAATCCTCTCTTTCTTTTAAACGAGTTCCAGCCTCTCATGTACTGAGCACTGGGATCACAGTGCTGGACCTGAAATCTACAAAAAATTCTTTCTAGGTTCCTGCATCCACTTATTAGTCCAATTTTTTTTTCTATGCATAGGAATAACATATCTTTCTTTATTTCTATCAAATTTATTCAGATCAACTGTTTCTTCTAACTGTGCCCCAGTTTTCAAACTAGGACAAAATCTATTAAACATATCTAGATTCATACTTTCGAAGCAAAAATTTATACTTATCTTACCTTTACCAGAGCACAAATCTTTAAGATCTTACCTCTTTTCTTCAGATCAGATTTCTTTCTTAGCACAAAGCTTCACAAGTTAAGTAGAATATTGCGCACTACAACAACAGATCTACGCATAGAGCTTCACAATTTAAGCAGAATACTGCGCACTACAACAACAGATCTACGCACAAATCTTTCTCTTTTCTTCTGTTCCCAGCAATCACAGTTTTAGGTCTTGACAACCGAACCATTTGTTGGCACAGGGTCAGACCCAGGGTTCAACGCTTCAACAACGCACCAACAAGATGCTAACTACCGACCCTTTCGACAACACCTGCGAAGCAGATGAAGTCTCACCCGAGGTAGAGGCAGGGGGGTTGTAGGACTCAGGTGTCTACAACCAAGATGGGGCACAGATATGTGATTACAACACTTAGCAGAGAACTTAGACAACAATATGCATTAGTTCATGAGTCTCATTCTCATCGCAGATTTAAACCCTTATTACAGATTGATGCAGTAATAATAAAGATCAAGCACCTTCAATCACTTAGCACATAGCATTAGCTCAGATCATTCATTTATATTTAATATCAATAAGCACTAAGCAACAACATCAGATGCATTCATCATACATTATAACAACAATACTAAGTAGATAAACAACATAAATCACATCGCATAGAGCACATTAAGACACAGGATATACGTGGTTCACCCCAGTGTGGGGCTATGTCCACCAACTTCTTATTCTTCTTTATTAGTTTTCGAGCTTCTTACATTCATCTGCTCCTGTGCACAAAGCCAAACTCCGTAGAGGACAGGAGATTTGCGTGCAACACGCCAGATCCTCCTTCCCAGAATTAGGTCAAGGCACAAAATCAACTCCTTAGTAGCACAGAGCCTTACATACAACGTCTGTGCACAAATCAACTTACAAAACGCCCGCACTTAGCTCCGCAAGTCTTAACATACTCTTGCACAAAGCCAACCAGTCATGCACTAAGCCAATGGCAATCTACATTGCTTAGCTACTACATATTTATAGATTTACAAAAAGGCCTAATCATGGGTAAACCCATGGGTTGACATCCCTTAACCCATTACATAAACCCTAGTAAACCCCTTTGCTAGGTCCACAAGCCCGCAAAACAAGCGAGATCCCGCAGTCTCAACTCCGCTTGGGCGCTCCATCTTCGACCAGCCTGTCGAAGTCCCAAAAGTGGTCAAACATGACAAAAATTGGTCAAGGGCCAACAACTCCATTGCAAATCATTAGGTCTTGAGAGCTGCAGAGCTTGACCAACTCAATACCACACAAATTCTCAATTAGGTCTTCAGAGCTTCTTTTGTAGCTATTAGATAAAACAAGGTCCTCATCTAGCCATAAAAGATTATGGTTGGAATCAATACTTAAAAGAGTAGCTTGTTTAGTTGTAGTCATAGCATTAAAGTCTCCTAGCAGGAGGATATTACCTTCATTTTTCAAACTATAAATATCTTGTTCTAAATTATTATAGGGACAATTGTGTTTTTTTTTTTTTTTGACAGCAACGGTTAATGTTTTGTATTAAAAAACAGTGGGGAATCCACTGGGTTCGTTACATCTGAAAATTTTCTTGGTAATTCAGAGGGACAAACCTAATTGAACTAAAACAAAAAGAAGCTTGGGAAATCATACTATTTCAGCGACCCGGTTCGGCTTCGGGTCATTACATCATTTCTGACTTGAAAGTTTTTTTTCCTTTTTGACACGGTTTGCCATTCTTTGCTTTGATCTTGAGATTGGCTTTCCGTCGGACGTAGAGGGCCTTCTTCATCAGCTAAGTCGAGACCTTCTTCATCTGCTAAGTCGACCCATCTTGAGGTCTGGTGTTTAGGCTGAGATATGCCTGGCATTATGGTTGGATCAGTTTCTGCCTGAGCCTTCCCCTTGGGATTTTTTGGGGAAGGAGGCACTTGCTCTTGAACAGAAGTGGCTTGTTCCGTTTTCTATGGTACAACCTCTGTATCTTCCTCGTCTGGGGTATCATTAGCCAGTTCTATGCTTTAGTGCTCAGGAAGAGCTCTTACCCACCATGTGGGTTTGCGTTGACTCTTAGGGTTTCTATTTTTCTCGGGGAGTTTCTGACAGTTGTTGGCTAAGTGCCCTGTTTCAAAACAACTTCTGCACCTAAAATGAATATTCTCATAGTGGAGCTTCTGCATCCAAGAATAGTTCTTCCCTTGAAGAGTGATTTGCGCTAGAAATCCTTTATTGAAATCCATCTCTACACAGATCTGTGCATAGGTAGTGAAGCCCCATTTAGTTTCCGGACTACTACTATGAAACTTGCCAAGAGCATTCCCAATATGGCTGAGAGAAGAATCGCCCCAAAAATGAATAGGCAGGCCAGGGAGCCTTACCCACATGGGGGCCGAAGGGATGGAAGCTAAGGAGGGGTCAAAAGAAGGGGTCCAAAGCTGCACAGACATGCCCGACCTGCCCCAGAACCAGGGCCCAGAACTGTAGATCAAATCTCTATCCTTAGAAGAGGCAACAATCACTACAAAGAAACCTTTTACACAAGGGCGAACATGAGCTTCCTCCTCGAGGAGGGGAGTCCATTTTGAAGCAATCTAAGAGTGCAGATCTGCCAGGTGAGGCCAAAGGTCGTTAAAGCTGCAAAACAAAGCATTAGATCTAAAGAAACCTTCACGAACCGCCGCTTCTTGAGGCACAAGAATCACTGGATCTGGAGCTTCACGGACCACACGAGAAAAGCCAAAAACGCAGCCTTGAGAGACCGCGTCTCTGAAGGAGGCCAGAGAGGGCAGAGACGGAATAACAGAGGACGAGCCTGTCATTGCTACTGGAGACGACAGAACGAAGGAGGGAGGATCTCTAGACGGGGAGCCGGAGGGGTCGTCCGAGCATCGTAAAGAGCAGGGTCTGGGAGGAGAGTCTCGGGGCCGAGAAGGGCCAGGCTCTTGCGAAGGAGCTCGGAGAGCTACGGAGGAGGCCGCCGCCATCTCCTGTAGGGGTTCAGAATTTCTACATGGATGTTTAATTTTTAAAGATGGGGGTTCATATCCCGGTTACAGGGACAATTGTTATCTAGATTGTTTTTCTTATAAAAAGTAGAATTAATAGGTGCAAAATAACAAATTTCTATATACATCTTCTTAGCATTGGTGTCTGAAATTTCTATCTAAATGTACTGATTGAGAGGGTCAATCTTATGAAGTTGAATGTGAGGAGAAATGCTCTTTCTAATATAACAAGCTATGTCTCCTATCCCTCTATGGTGGGATTTTTTGTTCCATGCTGACCACAAGAGAAATCCTTCTATGTTAGGGACCTTAGACTCCTCATGCTCCTAAGTTTCAACTAGACATATAATATCAATATCACTCAAAAACCAACTTATCATAGGACCTTTGTGCCATGGAAAGCCACGACAATTCCAAAAAAGGATCCTGAGTGTCCCAAATTCCTATTTATTATTATCTTTCTGGTTTCTATCCCTAACAATAACTTTTCAATTTCTAATTATTGCCCATTTTTCTTTTTTCCTGGCTTCTTTTACCTTTTGAACTTCCTTCCTCAATTCAACTTGGTCTTCGAGAACGAGGTCTTCATTTTAAAATATTCCTGACCCTTTTAAGCTCGAAGATTTACTAAATATGCTATATTTATGGTCATTACAACTTACTTTGGCACGGATCAACCTATCTTTGTGATCAATTATTTTTCCTAGCCTCTTTGCTTCTATGAGGTAAGTTTTATCAATTTGTGATTTATTATTTAATTCTTCTTTTACTATTGCTAGCGTATCCTCCTCCTCCTCCTCCTGTTGTTCTTTTATACAAAAAATTATGAGGTTCAAGACTCTTTTGTTACGCTCATGGTCCAGTTCGATTAGCTTATTCATTTCCTATTTGATGGGTTTGATATCCAATTTGTTTTCCATATTACTAAGGGTCAAATTGTTGGTTAGTTTTTCTTCTAGCTCTTTAATCCTATCTCTCAAGTTGTGATTTTCTTCAACCCCTCCTTCTTGGGTTGATTGTTTATGTTTTTCCATTTCTTGAATCCTATCCTTCGTTGTCTGCAATTCACTCTTGAACCCGAAGAATCTATCCTCTATTTGAGTTTAAATGGTATATTTATTTTTTTATCAATCATTGCCTCTAGCGCTATTTTTTCCAATGATTCTAACTCTATTTGGATTTTGGCATCTCTCTCTTCTTTCATTTTTTCCCCGGATTCAATAAAGGTCCCTCCTTGGCTGAGTTTTTGGAATAGGTGGTGGAGTGCTCATATTGAAAAGAAAAAAAAAAAAAAATGTAACAATTATTATTTTGAATTGACTTTAAAAATGAAAAATATTTTTTTTAATTGATAATAATGATATTAATTATTATCTCTTAAATCAACTTTTACTTATGAAACTCAAAATAAAAAATAAATAAAATATATTTAAATCTCTTTAGGTTAATAAATTATAAATATATTTTAAATTAAAATTGAATCAAAGTAAAAAGTGACTCATGTCATTTCACATGTCCAATTGTTCAACCAAATATAATAAAATAATTGAAAAATAAAATAAAAAACCAACTAAAAATTACAAAATAAAACATAATCACTTAAAAACAATCAAAACCACTCACCACTCACCATTCCCTTTCCCTTTCCCTTTCCTTCCCTAGCTCCATCCCTCCCTTCCTTTGGCCACTCAGCCTTGCCAAAAACTCGTCGTTACTGGGGCAGTTTGTGGGCAAGGCAAGGCGTGGCGAGGGTTGAGAATGGGAGCGGGAGCGGGAGAGGAGAATGGGAGAGGAGAATTGCCCCCCTCGCTATTTAATTAGATTTTGATTTTTTTTAATGGTTATGTTTTATTTTTTAATTGCTTTTGAATTTTTTTTTTAATTATATTTTTAATTGTTAATTTTAATGTTTTTATTTAAATTGTTTTTAAGTTTTAGCATGTATTTTTGATTTTTTAAAATTTAATTTTTGGTTAATTTTGTTTTTTAATTTAATTCCCTAGTTCTAATCTTCGGATCTCACTTTTGTCTCTCTCGTAATATAGACATACATCTTGAACAATGAAACTTAATATAACTAAATGTAATGAATATTTTTTGTCAAAAGATAATAATTGAGAGTTGTTTGTTATTCAAAATATATAATCGACAATAATAATATTCATAAATATAAATATAATAATAAATAATATGTTAGATAATAAATATAATACAAATATAATAATGCATAATATATTAGATAATAAATATAATACAAATATAATAATGCATAATAATAAATACATAGTACAACTTTTTATATTTAGACGTGGTGATTGGTGAAATTCATTGATTATGTAATTAATTCTACATATTGAAAGACGTGAAGGGAACAATAACACTTCAATTCTATCAACCAATTAGAAATGAGAAACACAAATATTTTTATTATATCCAAAAATATATATTTGTTTTCCTCTGTTAAACATTACATTGCATACACAAATTTATGGTAAAAGACAAATTAATGTCACGTCAATGTCACATCAAAAGCAAACTCATTGCTATAGTCCCATGGCAGGGACTAATAACTAAATCCATAACTAAATCCCTTGGCCAGTGGTAGCAGTACCCATAAAAGGTAATACAGGATACCAAGAAGTTAATACAAAAAGTAAGGTAGGTAAAATAAGAGTCAATATCCTAGTGTTGTATCCCCGCCCTGATGATTCCTGGTTCAAGCAAGAGGTTTTCTAAGAACTACCCAGTGAAGTCAAGGTCTAGTCAGTAGTTTAATCCGATCTCGATTCTTTCTCTAACTGTACCTCCTAAGCATCATTAATTAAGGAAGTGCAATAGGGTCGATCTAATTATTCAGGTGGGTAAGTGGAAGACCTTCAATTTTAATTTTATATTTTAATTTTTTATATTTTTAAATATTGTTTTTTGGGTTTTAAGAAAATGTTTTTTATTATTTTTTTAATATTGTTTATTTAGGTTTACAAAAATTTAATTTATTTGTTTTTTTTTTACTTAAAAAATAAAAATAAAATTTTGGGTTATGATTTTTTTTTTTAAAGTAAGGATGATGACAAAGGATAGTGGCTTTCTTGCACATAGTATTTACATATTATTTAGGTTGAAACACTTTTTTTTTCATATAAATTGGGGAATTTTTCATTAAAATGGTGTGGTCCTAGAGTAAGACCTAAAATTACTTCTAACTAGTTAAGAGCTTGTCTTCCTTAAATATAAAAAAAGTTAATGGTCCAATAGGAATCTAGAGGAGCAAAAGTAGCCCTACAAATTATTTTAGATGGTGTGATTTTTGAATCAACTCACATTCAAAGATAACAAGAAGGCTAAATGTTACTAAAAAGCGCATGACCTCATTAGAGATAACCTTAATGACCAACACAAAAAAAATGACTTTCTTACACATACTATTTAACAATTAATTATTTTAGATGGTGTGATTGGTGAAACAACCGAAATAAAAGTTGTTCGACAACACAGGTATTCCAACAGAGGATGAACACCTTCAGTAACTACTCACATAACTAGATCAAAGATCAACACACTGATGTTTTCACGTGGTAAAACCCCTACGGGGAAACATCCATGGCCCCAGCCAACGCGGTCACTTGGAGCAGTTTATTAATGCAAAGAAAAAGATTACAGAGAGATTTTACAAGAGAGTTTCTCACAATCGATCATCGACAAATGACCCTCCATGCTTTTTAAATAGAGATCATG
>JZKD02S2380578.1:172243-182269 GCA_000966675.3 Picea glauca | reverse complement strand
TCAAAACTTTGCAAAAATTTAAAAATGCGTATTCAGAGTTTATACCTCCGGATTCTGACTGTAATGGCCGTATCTTGGGCAAACGGAAACCTTTTCGAGTGAAACGAAAAGTGTTCCTGAATAAAAAGTGTGCTCCGGACGCAATGAAACAGTCCTTTCAGCCCAGAAATGTACAAAAATGCTAGAAAATAGAGATGAGACAACTCGGCTTCACGATCTCAATCTACAACAGGAACGAGTCTTCAAACAGGCTCTGATACCATGTTCGACAACACATGTATTCCAACAGAGGACGAACACCTTCAGTAACCACTCACATAACCAGATCAAAGATCAACACACCGATGTTTTCACGTGGTAAAACCCCTACGGGGAAAGCCAACGCGACCACTTGGAGCAGTTTATTAATGCAAAGAAAAATATTACAGAGAGATTTTACAAGAGAGTTTCTCATAATCGATCATCGACAAATGACCCTCCATGCTCTTTAAATAGAGATCATGGACCAATCGGGTGTTGAGCCACATATCAATGACTGTTAAGATTGATGAGAGTATGAACCGTCAGATCACTCTATGTCGGGAACATATCGTGACCGTCGGATTGCCTAACTACAAATGCATACTAATGCATACTAAAGAAACACACTTTTACCTAACAACATATTAGACCAAGTAGATCTTAACTAACTCCTAAGTGTCTAAATATCCTAACAAAAGTAATCTCCGTCTTCATTTTCAATTAACAAAGATAAAAATAATATGTTTCTTCATGATCAATTAACAAGTATATTATAATAAATTTAACCATCTTAAAAGAATAAATTTAAAAATTTTTAGACTCAATTTTAAAATTTATGAAAATTTATATAGGATTTTCATTATTAAAATCAGTTTTATTGGGTTTCCATCTAAACCTCTCACTTTGGTTAATATAATATTTTAGTAATTTTTAACTTAATATCATCAATTTAATTGGTGTTTGCGTTGTTGGTAAACGCTGAATGCCTCTACCAAGCTTCATTTGTCCTCACTTTTGTACCAATAGTTGCATTCGCAGGTGAAACCATCCGTAAACTAAAAATAAAAATTTCTCGGCCGACTGTGTATCCATTCTCGACAGGATTTATATATGTGAACAAACAGAAACGAAGCCGATTAATTTCCTGCACAGAGACGTTGCAGTTCCGAAACCAGCGGACACATAAGCCAGACACTTTTAAAAAATGGACGGAAGGTCTTCCAGCAGCACCATTTGGAGCAGGTTGCTGAGAGGAGAAGAGAAGGACGAGCAGGTCGACCAGCTGCTCGCACAGTTCCAAGATGAAAGTGCATTGCAGCTTAATCTCAACTCCCACAGATCGGCCAAACCCTTAGATTCAAAGATGAGTTCAGATGTTGGAAGCTTCGATTACGCTGGACTTGACGATGAATTAGCCCGTCGATATTCCAGGCTCAAAGCTCCTCCTCCTGCAAAACCTCAAATTGGTAAGTCCACCAAACTCCAAACTAGAGATAAGAAGGAAGATAATGATTTAGAAAACGGCATAGATAACGATAGAAGGACAAAGAATGATCTAGAGAAGGATCCAAATTTGGTTGGGGGTGTGAGAGAAAACGAAGGAATTGGCAGGAAATCTAGGGTTCTGGTCGATGAAGAAGAGGAGAAAATTTTAGGGCAAGAACTGGCATGGAGATTGGCGGCATTAAAAACCCCTTCAAGTGCCAAAAATATTGTAATCAATGAGGGTCAGAGTTTGGCCGTGCCCCACGAAGGTCAGGGGTTCGATTCCCGTGAGGCAAGATTAGGGACCCAGAAAGAAAAGAGCGGTGATTCTGGAGAAACAGGCACTGTGAAGCAAAGTGAACTTGATTCCGAAGAGGAACAAGTTCAGAGGCTGCTAGCTTCTGTTCAGGATTCCATTAAGCTTGAAAAGAGTAGCGTTTCAGGGAATTCTTCTTCTTCAAGTCGGGTTAACAACGTGGGAGACGAAAAACATGTTGATGATGAAGAGGGAATCTCAGAATCTGAGGTAGAGAATATTGTAGAGTGGGCAAAAGATGCAGTTCGTCTCGGGCTTCTTGATTCCGAAGAAGAGGAAGAGGATGATGATAATTGTGAAGATGTTAATTATGAAGATGAAAGCGATCACAGTGAAAAACAGAGTGCAGGAACAAGAAAAGCCAAGAAATAAGTAATACTTATCTGTTGTATGTATTTATTCTGGTTTTGCACTAGGCATTGTTTTCAAAAGGGATGCTTCATGGTTACATGTGAAGTATTATGGTACCATCTGCTTTCGTGTTCTCAGCCGCCCATGAAGGGAACTGCAAGGAAAGGATCAAACTTACTTTCAGCTAAAGATGTATTGAGAATGGGCATATTCGTTTTATTTATACTAAAGGCAGCCAATGGAATTGAAGAATTACTGGACTTTCTCCTCTATGTATGTTTATAAGAGCAATTGCATCACCAGTGTGCTGCTTTGTATTTGATTTACAGGAATTGTTGGCGTTGTTCTCAGAATTGTGTAAATTTACTCAATCAGGCATATGCTTGTATTTCCACTTGAAAGTTGGATCTATAAGGTACTTCTATGACTGCTTGGATGTTAAGATATTTGACTTCTATCTGGCAATTTATAAAAGACCTGCATATTGCAGCAATTTGAGGTTTTCCTCTTCCTAATGCACAGCAGTTAAAACTAATCAGTTCTGTGACCGATGTATTTGGATTTTGAGCCCCTCCTATAGGCAACATTTTAATACACTCAACTTTGACTCTGATGTTGCAACTCATCTTTTCTATGGTTTTCTTGCTATGAAACATAAGACACCTGCATACAACGGTTACCTAGGCTTGGTTTCCATGTAAGGACTATAGTTTGTGTTTATCAGCCTTTGCAGCACTGTTTTTCTGTGAGATCAGTAGCAGCCTATCTGGGGCAGGTTTCCATAAGAGATCTTCTTAAAGAAGTTACTTGGCTGGGTTTCATTTGAGGACTATAGTTTATGACTTATTAAGGCTTTGGACTCTGGAACTCTGGTTTTCTGTGAGTTCAATAGCAGTTTAATTTTGTTTCGGTTAGCTTTTTTCAATTCATATAATTGCTTCATAGTGAAAAAGAGATGAAGAGATTGGATGCTGCTATTGTATTTGGTCTGCTATGGATTTATGGCATAGGCTTTGAATTCCACTATTACTTGCGTTGTATATTTAATACTCAAGCAGAATTTTGTGGACCGAGTATTATTTGATCAAATGAACCGCAGTTGTAAATGAATCCAATTATTCTTGTGCTTTGAATCTGTTCTTTTCTTTTGCTTTGAATATGTTCTTTTCTTTTGGTAGAAAAGCTCTAGTGATACATTTTTATGTCGAAAGACCTTTGGGTTTTTGAGGTATTTTTATTATTCTTTTCCTCTGTACATATGTAATTTGTCTGCTTTAGTTTGTGGATATGGATGACTTTATAATTAGGAAAAGTCTCCTTTATGACACTGGCAGTTTCTGGTGCATTACAATGTACAGAATTGGCTTCCTACATATAGTTGTTCCTTTTCTTGATTTCAGTAATACAAATAAAAAAATTTACTTTTCAATTTTGAAAATTCTCTTGAAATTTGATTTAAAGACTAAGGTTTATGAATCATTGTCTCAGTAAAGTCTTATTGTGCAGATAACGGGTTTCGGAAGCATTCATGAAACCTGTAACTGTATTGAACAAATAATGAATGCTTTTCTTATGGACAAGACAGTAAATTTGTTGTCAGGACTCAAGATGTCAATCTGCGAAAGCCTACATGCTAGTAAATTTGATGTCAAATGTCAGACATTTTGTCTCAACTGAATGTGAGTGAAGTCATTTCCTTGAGCTAGAGATGTAGGTGGTCTGGAGCTCATGCAAAGATTTCTATTTTGATCACTAACAGGCATCTTTTTTTTGGAAGTGCCCTTTGCTTGGACAGAGGGACTTTTTATTTGGTGAAACATTCCTTGATTAAACAAAGACTATGAAACTCCATTTCTCATGTACATTGTGAACAAATCAAGTACAACAACTATGTATATGCAATCTGTTTTTTAATGCAACCCTTAATAGATGGTCACATCTAGCAAGATTTGAAATTGGGTCATCGTGGTGGTAAGTGCCCTAATTTACAACTAGGCCACACCCCCATGGACTAAAACTAGCAGGCCTTAAGGAGAATATGATAGGACCGACCGCACTCCTCGGAGCACGACCGCTCTCCTCAGGACCTTCTTTCCACTCGGCCCGAAGAACTCAACGGTTCTTCTATTTCCCTATCAGGAAATCTGCACCCACAGTTCTCTTCGGCGCGATCCTCCCTTCTCTATCTTCGGAGGATCGGAACTCGCGGCTTCGCGAATTCTTGTTTGTTCGCTTGACTCTTGAATCCTCGAGATCCGATATGTCAGTCAACGCTGACTTCCTTTTCACCTATATTGGGACTTCGGTTCTATCGCGACCTTGCTACTCGCGATGCCAAGTCCTCGGTTTCCAACTCCTGACTCACGGTGTGCCGAAACATCGATACACACGTGGGAGTTAACTCTCTGACGATCCCTTGCCTCGTCGGGACTTCGGACTTCGCGGGATCGCGAATCCTAACCCCAAATGCTCGGGACTTCTCGCGGCGAGATCCCGATGACTCGCGTCACCTGTCCACGTCACTCTGACTATGGCCCACACGGTCCTGTGACTTATCGATATATCGCGTCTCGCGATCTCGCAATCCTTGTTGCGAACTTTTGGCGCTTCACCCTGCGAACTCCCGATGCTCGATTTCACATGCAGATCCGACGGTTCTTGCGGCACGGATCAACGATTACGCTCCTCCTGGGCTTCAAACCTTCCTTCGCCTGCGTTGATAACTTTCCTACACCTCTGCAACGTTCAACAACCCTCGGAGTTTCGCGAAATCTCCTCCAATGATTTCGTCCCTCCGTTCTTCCTCTGATAATTCCGCGAAATGAAGTAAGAGCTTCCTCCACGAAGACTTGTCCACCTGCATGCAAGCTTCCGGTACTTGCTCGAACGCTCCGATGCACGACCTTTCTGTGCAATCCTTCGATGAATTCGAAGGCCTACTCCTCCTGAGCTTGTTCTCGACTTTTCAAGTCCTTTAGAGAACTTCTTGCACGCACTCCTTGCAGCAAATCTTCAACCTTATCTAAGTGTTGAAGTCTTTTGACCCTGCGCACTCCTGCAGCAGTAGTCGTTCAATACTTTGCTCAGAATCGCAACTCTGAGACCTTTTCCTTGGCCTGCGCACTCCTTGCACGACACTCCTTGCACGACACTATGCCTATCTGCACCTTCGAAGAAATGAGAACAAAAGTTATCTCTAATTGAACCCTTCCATCAACGCACTCCTTGCGGACAATTCGACTGCACTCCTTGCAGGAATTCTCTGGTTCATCTTAGAGAAACAATTGAAACTAATTTCTTCTTCCTTTCAGACTTCAAGTTCACCATGAAATCACATACACAGCATATATAAAAGCAAATGTATGACAGGAAATAAACATTCATGAGCACAACATCAATGTACACAGGGAAACAACACAAACCATGGATTTGAATCAATTCTTCTTCTATTAATTCAAATGCCTGTACATGGGTGTTCTTCATACAATTCTCTGCTTGCTCTGCTCTTTGTCTGAATGCTTGATCCTGAATAATAATACAATGAGGGTGTCTATATCCGTTTTCTCTCTTGAACTCTAAACTATCAAATCTAGAATTAAATATTCTATCTACTTTACATTAACTATTTTAAATGCCTCATCTACCTAAGGACGAGAGCTATCCGCTCAAGGTCCATTTACAATATACAAGTGCACCTTCATAAATGGCATCATTAAAGACTTGTGCAACAATTCCCAAAGTGTTTTTCAAAATGTGTGCTGGCTCGTCCAGCTGTCTCCCTCGTCGCGCTGGCTCGCTTGATGTGCTGGCGATGCTCCTGCATCAGAATAGGAAGGTGGGTTTGGGTCTATAATATGGTTATGGGTTGTTGAATTTACACCTATATCTCAGTCACTGAGATTGCTGCCAATAAATTATCTTAACTAGAAAATATCAATGCTGATATAAAATCTGAATTTATGCAGTAACCTACAGCTGAAATATAAAACAGAATATAACAGCGGAAACATACAAAACCAAGCACATAAAAATTACTAGACACCAGATATTACCCTGGAAACTCTAGTGTGGGGAAAACCAGCAAAGGAGGGGCTTTGCTGAGCTTCTTGAGCAAGTTTTACAGTAGCATTTACATATAGGAAAACTCAGAAAACTATGACAGCAACTACAGAAATTCTTACAATACCATTTCTGCCCTGTTTTGGGGGCTGTACGGCCCTCCAAAACTCAGCCTAACAGGCCATTGTATGACCCAACTGTCTTGGCTATTCATGGGTGTTGTATGGCTGCCTTAGTGTGTCCTTCTGGGCCTCTGAACAGCCCAAAAATCTCTGCTGTACTAGCTACTGTATAGTATGGCCCTGTACAGCCTATTAAACAACATGTACGGCCCTGAGAAGATGAGGAGTATCCCACTGCCCACTCTCAGCAAATTCTGCCAGCTCCTTGCTGCCCTTGCTTTGCTCAAATAGCCCTCAAACGCTCCTGAAGATGGCTGCTTTATTCTGTTCAAACCATAGTAGAAAAAATAGCCTATTAATCGGCAAAACTCGCCAAAATCACGATTTTTTCGCTGCTCCGATTTTTTGAAAACCAGAAATCGCGATTTTTTGAAGTTTGAAAAAATCGGGAAAAATTCGCCAAAAATCGAAAAAAATCGCCAGGTTTGCCCAGGCCGCGGGATAAAAAGCCTGATCTGTTTTTTTTTGGCTCATTGTGTTTTGCATTTTGTGTGGAGTAGCAAGGGAAGAGGTTTATGGAGACCATCAAGCATATTTGAGGTGTGCAAAGGCAGGGTAGTTAATTCATCCACAATTTTTGAAGATTTTTGTGGTGGAGCAAGGTTCAAACTTCGACCGGTTGGATCTTTGAAATTTTCATCCACAACCTCCAAGCATAGGTATGTATGCCCTTCCCAATTTGTATGCTAATTGTTTCCATACACTTGCATGTTTTTTTGCTTTTTTGTTTGCTTAGATTTAGTTTTTTTTTTTTATCATCTTGCCAATAATTTATACAAGAAACAAAATGTAAGGGGTGTTTTGGAAAATTTCAATGGGGTATTTAGCTTGTTTTTTAAGTTTTTTAACCACCTTGTTGATGCCATTTTTCATGACTAACATGCTTCTTTGGATGACTGATTTTTTAAATTAATATGCTGCGATTTTTTTTTCAAGTGGGGTTTAATGTTTTTTTTTTTTGTGTTTTTTTGCCCTAGGACCATTCCCATAGCACTCAACAAACATGCCTAGGGCCTTGGATCCACTGTGGGAGTATGGTGAACCTCAAGATGGAACAAACCAAAATTCTTTATATTGCAAATTATGTAGGGCACATATGACAGGAGGAGTATACAGGTTGAAATACCATTTGGCCAAAATTCCGGACCATGATGTTGGGCCTTGTTTAAATGTGAGCCTAGAGATTATGAGAGCTGCCCATGATTCAATTAATACAAAGGAAAGAAAGAAGGAAGAGACAACTGCAAAGAAAGCTGAAGTCGCAGCTTTTAAGACATATCAAAGTTTAGGGATATCTGCCAGTGCCACCGAGGGTAGTGGGAGGGGCTCTACAACCGCAAATTCACCGGTTGGGAGGATCCCATCTTTCTTTGTTCCAAGAATTGGAGCTGGAGCACAACCATCAATTAAATCAATGGTTAAAAAAAGTGAGCAACAAGAAGCAAGCAGATTAATGGGGAGGTGTCTTTTTTGGAGTGACTTACCTCTCACCATCACCAGAAACAACCCATTTTGGCAACCGATGTGTGATGCCATTGCAGTTGTTGGCCTGGGGTTTAAAGCCCCTTCATATGAGGAGTTGCGGGGGCCTATTCTTCAAGCAGAGATGCAGGACATCAATGCCAGGTTGGCGGAGTTCAAGGAATCATGAGAAAGCTCCGGGTGCATAGTGATGTCTGATGGATGGATAGATGGTAAGGGTAGGACCCTTCTCAATTTCTTGGTACATTATCCTAAAGGTTCCATGTTCATAAAATTAGTTGATGCATCCGCACATGTGAAATATGCAACATTATTATGTGATTTGTTGCATGGGTTCATCGAGGAGATTGGTGCACACCATGTGGTGCAAATTGTGACAGATAATGCAACTAATTATGTGGCTGCTGGTAGGATTCTTATGCTTAGGCATAGCACAGTGTTTTGGAATCCATGCACTGGACACTGCATTGATTTGATGCTTGAAGATGTGGGGAAAATTCCCTTCATCAAGGAGGTGATTGATCAGGCGAAGAGCATCCCTAAGTTCATATATAACCATGGTTTTGTTCTCAACCTCATGATGACACACACCAAAGATAGGGAGTTGCGATGTTCGACAGTCACACGTTTTGCGACACACTTCCTCACCCTCCAGTCTTTGTTTCAATATTAGTATGAGTTGAAGCAAATGTTTGTTTCTGGTGAGTGGCATGATTGCAGATATAGCAGGTGAGTGGATGGTAGAGCCATTGCTAGATTGGTGCACAGTGACTCCTTCTGGGAAGGAGTAGAAGAAGTTTGCTCCGTTGCTGAACCTTTGGTAAAGGTTCTGAGTTTGGTTGATGGCGATAAGCTCGTAATGGGCTATTTGTATGAGGCCATGGATAAGGCCAAAGAATCTATCTGGGCTTATTATGAGGGAAAGGGTACCCCTGGGTACAACATACAGATGATGATATGGGATTGTATTGATAGTCGGTGGAGCAGAATGCTCCATAGACCCATTCATGCAGCAATGCTTTTCCTCAACCCTGCATTTTCCTACAAATGCAACTTTGACTTTGATGATGAGGTGATGGATGGCCTCTTTACTTGTCTTTGGAGGATGGTACCTGATGCTAGCATTCACGATCAAATAAATCGCGAGATAGAGATGTATAGAGAATGTGCTGGATTATTTGGCTTTGAAGATGCAGTCAGGCTAAGGACCCGTTTGATGCCACGTAAGTCATTAGATTTTTAAAATTCAATTATGTATTTTAAATTTCAAAATTTAAATTTTTAGTTGAAAGTTAATTATGTTCATTGTTTAAAACTTTAATGTTTTTTTCTTTTTTATTGTTGCAGCTGTTTGGTGGAGGAACTATTGCACAAAAGCACCAAATTTATGAAAAGTCGCCATTAGAATACTCAGTCAAACCTGTAGCTCTTCGTGTTGTGAGTGCAATTGGAGTATTTTTGACAAATACACTCCAAAAGATGCAACAGGTTAGAAGTTAGCACTTTAACAAAGCAATTAGTCAATTACATTTATTGTAATTTAAATTTATAACCCTCAACACTCATCAAGTGTTTTATGACCCTCTTACACGATGACATTCCCACGTCTTAATGACTTGGTGTACGTCCACTACAATCTTCGGCTTTGGATGAGGTAGATAGAGAAAGAGCCATAAGTGGATTCCATTTCTTTGGACAATATTGATATATTGTCTAAGTGGAGGGTGGAGATTGAGGTGCTTCTCTTGGATGAGGCACCTACATGGTCAGAGGAAGGGGACCAGGAGCAGCAGGAGGAGGAGGAGGAGGAGGAGGAGGAGATTCATCCATACACCATGGAGGATGATGAGCTAGTTGAAAGTGGAACACCACTTTCTACACATATTGGAGTAGCTAGTCCTCCATCCAACATTGATGCTCGACCAGGACCTTCTGCCTATGGTTCAAGGCCTGGCAAACAACCCCTGATTGTTTCCCATAAAAGGGGGAGAGGGCATTGATAATTTTATATCATATAGCCTAAGTTACCTGACACGAAGACACGAGAATATGAGTATCCGATACAGACATGGCGACCCTCGAAATCAGGACACAGGGGACACGTTATATATATATATATATATATATATA
>JZKD02S2380578.1:136613-162811 GCA_000966675.3 Picea glauca | reverse complement strand
CATTGAAAACCTATGAAATTCTATGGTAAAAAAATGAGAAATAATGGGCAAATTTTTTTACTTACCTCCAAATGCAAAAATTGTGAAATGGACTAAAAATTCCAATGCCAAATCCACAAATTTGACCTTCGAATCCACAAAATCCCAATGGCAAACTCCTCCTTGGCTGGTTGAATGGCTTGGCTCTCCTCCTTGGCTCTCCTCCTTGGCTCAATGAACAAATAAAACTTCAAAAAGCCCTCACGGACCCCTTAAAAACCCGCGGACTGTGTTTTAAAAGCTTGGCGATTTTTTGGGATCGACTCGCGATTTTTTGGTAAAAATCGCGATTTTTTCATAAAAAATCGCCTAAAAATCGTTTAAAAATCGTTTAAAAATCGGGCCGATTTTCTCATAAAAATCGGCTCTTGGAAAAAATCGCGATTTATCGCGATTTTGCCGATTTATCGGCGATTTTTACAACACTGCTCTGAACATCTCAGAAATCTCTGCTGTACCAGCTGCTGTATAGTATGGCCTTGTATAGCCTATTAAACAACATGTACGGCCCTAAGAAGATGAGGAGTATCCCACTGCCCACTCCCAACAAATTCTGCCAGCTCCTTGCTGCCCTTTCTCTGCTCAAATAGCTTTCAAGCACTCCTGAAGATGGCTGCTATGTTCTGCTCAAACTCCTCAGCAAAACACAACCACTCTCCTCAGCTCCAGCTCCCTCTTTCAGCTCACTTGCTCAACTCACAAATGAGAATGTGTTCTGTCCTTTCACCCCAACCTCCTTTTATCTCCCTAGTAGCCCCCCATCCTCCTTGAGATGTGTGCCTAGCCTTGGGCCTAAATGGCTGAGATTGGGGTGCTCTTCTTGGGCTGGACCCCACTCTCCATTAAGTGGTGCGCCCTCCTTGGTTTGGGCCCCACAATCCACTTAACCACCTTCAAGGAGGTGTGCCCTCTCTCGTTGGGCCTCACATTCCACTCAAGAAACAATTTTCTGCTGATTAGCCTAAGTCTAACTTAAGGTGCTAAGATAAAACGCTGATCTGGGTTATTTAAGGTGTCCCTCAGTTGGCCTAGGACACATAGGCACAACTGAGACACCAATCGAGCTAAAACTAACATGGGTCGTGGTTTTCCATCAAGATGTATGTCCAATCCTTCTTGATGATGTTGTCACCTTGAATGGTGGGCCATACGGAGAACATGGAGGTGAGATTACCTTTGTAATATGGTCCTATGGTTTCTCATCTCCACATATGTTCATGTTTGTTCAACCCATACTTCCAAGTGCCTCCATGGCTACTTTAGCATGTCGGGTAAACCCTGTGGGAATGAAACGTTCGACAATGGTTGGCACGAAAACCTTTGTCAATGGTCTGAAATTCATTACTCTTCATCTTTAGTCACAACTTGATGTTTCAACTATAACGTGTCAAGACTCAAGGAGAACATGTGGGTGGGCTTGGGTTCATAATATGATTATGAGATTAGTTTCCCATCCAGAGATATGTTCACTCCATCTTGATGTGGTTGTCACTGTGCATCGTCATACGTTCGACCCACACCTCAAGGTGCACCCTTCGCTTTTTAATGTCATGGAAATCCTATAGGAATGGGAACTTTGACTAAACCTCCATGTGCATATGCAGGTCTAGGTTCACAATGTGGAGATGGAAATGGGGTTGTGCACTGTGCATTATGAGTAGGGAGCCCCCTATAGCAAATCTCCCTCTATTCGGCCCAGTTTTGGTGGTTTACGGGACATTGTCACTATTGCATTGGACAAGTAGTGCATGCGCTATGTCACAGCTAACCTTCCCCTTGTTGAAAAGAATGAGAAATGCACATGTTTGGCCCTTGCCATTTCTGAGGCAAAAAAGAACTTCAGAACTTGCATGGAGGGCAAAAAATAAGCTTAGTACCTTATATAGTTATTAATGCTACCCTAATACTTCAATTAGCATAAAAATTTCTCATGTCAAAAAGTGTTATCCTTGACAAAAACATTTTATGGGAAGAAATAGAAATGGAGTTGTTTAAAGCCTTTATTTCCTTGCACGGAGTTGTCACCATTTCGAAACCAGTGGACACATCTTTCGCACGCAATTAAAAAAATGGATAGAAGGTCTTCCAGCAACACAATTTGGAGCAGATTGTAGAGAGAAGAGAAATTTGGAGCAGATTGTAGAGAGAAGAGAAGGATGAGCAACTACTCGCACAATGCTACAATGAAAGTGCGTTGCAGCTTAATCTCATCTTGCATAGATTAGTCAAATCCTTATAAATCATTGCTGAATTCTTCACATGGAAATGTTGGATTATGAAGGTCTTGATGATGAATTACCCTGTCGATATTCTAGGATCAAATCTCCTCCTCCTGCAAAACCCCAAACCGGTAAGTCCACCATACCCCAAATTAGCGATAAAAAGGAAAATAATGATTTAGAGAATGACATAGATAATGATAGAATGTTAGAGTGATCTAGAGAAGGATCTGATTTTGATTAGGGGTGTAAGAAAACAAAGGAATTGGCAGGAAATCTACAATTTTGGTTGATGAAGAAGAGGAAATTTTTTTAGGGCAAGAACTTGCAATGAGATTGGTGGCATTGCAAACCCCTTTAAATGTGGAAAATATTATAATTAATTAGGGCTAGGGTTTGTCCATGCCCCAAGGAGGTCAAGGGTTTGATTCCCATGAGGGAAGATTAGAGATCCAGAAAGAGAAGAGCTGTGATTCGGGAGAAATAGGCCTTGTGAAGCAAAATGAACTTGATGCCGAAGTGGAACAAGTGCAGAGGTTGTTGGCTTCTGTTCAAGATTCTGCTAAGCTTGAGAGCAGTCGGGTTTCATGTAAAAAGTTAAAGCATACTGAGTAGATTCTGCACTCTAGGAACTAACCTAAAAACTATAGATCGCTAATGCTGAAAACATCAATTAAAATTTCTGTTAATAGCATTTTAACCTACAAACACATACTGCTGATAAATAAAACAACAAGCACACAAATTGAAACAGCCAAAACATCACTCATTTTCTATTAACTCTGAAAGCAGAAAGCTAAAGCTACAACTCAAAATGGTGCGCCCTGCTTCTCCTTTATAGATTAGGGGGAAGATAGGTACAATGAATCTAGACAAATGCTCAATGACACCTTGACTAGCAGTGTGAACTATAACCCTGGTGCACCTAGCTTACATGGATAACTAAACCAGAGATAAAGTGCACCCTCCTAGATATTTGTGCTCTACAACTCATGCATGCAGAACTAAATAAAGCATAAAATAGAGTTAGAGCTGAACTGCCGAATATAGAAATGCATCTAAAACTAGGAGTTGAACTGCTGAATATAGAAATGCTTCTAAACTTAGAAATACACTGAAGATGGTGCATGCATGCTTTTGGCATGCATGGGGCCCCTATCTTTTTCTCCTACATAAATACTAATGTGCCCTCAACACTGATTTATGAATCGTTGAAGGAGGGCATTACACTGCTATGCAAAACTTTGCTATACGCTGCTATTCTGAAGGAAGAGCATTGTAGTTGGAACACTGTCCAAGCTACATAGGTAAACTAACACTCCTTGTTAGCGAGGAAAGTGTTCTCCACCACACCAAGCCTTTCTTTGAACATCTTGAACTTCCCCTTTCCCAGGGGCTTGGTCAAGATTTCTGCAACGTATTGATCTATAGGAATGTACTGAAGAACAACTGCTCCATTTCAAGCGCTGTCTCTGATGAAGTGGTACCTGATCCCAATATGCTTGGACCAATCATGAAACAGTTGATTCTCAAAGAGTTCGATACAACTCTGATTGTCACAGTGAATCACAATAGTGTCCAAAGTCTGATCTGTCAACTCTGCTAATAACTTGCGAAGCCAGATGGCTTCACAACTAGTAGAGTTGGCTACCATATACCTTGCCTCTATTGAACTAAGTGCCATTGAAGCCTGCTATTTGCTGAACTAGGAAACGATACTTGAGCCCAAGCTGAAGCGACACCCTTAAGTGCTCCTCTTGTCACTAGCACTTCTTGCCCAATTAGAATCTGTAAACCCATGCAGTGCCAATTTTCCATCACCAACATACCTCAAACCAAAATGCATGGTGCCCTTCCAGAGCACATGTTTTGCAACAACCTAATGACCCTGCTTGGGCTCTGTTAACACCTAAAATGCTTGTCCGTTTTGGGTATGCCGACCAATGACATTTTGCCAGGGAGATTGCAGAGAACAAACTTCCATATGGGATCTTTGGGAAACTTGAGTATGAAGAGCAGGAGGTTTTCAAGGAGGATCTAATCCTCTGGGTAGTCTTCAAAGAGGATACATGATTTCCAGCAGATGGAAGAGGCTAGAAGCTCATGCATAAGGTTGATGGGCTGGTTTTTGTTAGAGGTTGCAGTGCAAACACATATGCAGCTTGACTAGCTGATTACTTCCAAGTCTAGAAAGTGTCAAACAACTGCTGTTGAAGTTCCTGTCACACAAGAGGGCAATTTAAATAAGGAATTTGTAGAAACATATGTTGGCTTTGATACTGTAGCAAGGTCAGTTCCCAACTCATTGGTAATATCCGTCTTGATACTCTGTCCACTGGGAAGTACTATTTCTTCATAAGACTTACAGGGAGAAGCATCACATGTTGCTCTGGATCCTTGTAGAGGGAGTTGCCAAATCAAATATGACCCTTTCTCAAGTAGTCATTCGCACTTTTGATGCTGTTCAAGCCCGTGCAGAGAAGGGCAATCATCATGATGTCATTATACTATTGGAAGACCTCATTAAGAATAGTGGATATTCAACTTCTCTTACAGGAAATAAAGGGCTTAACAAATGAAGGCATAAGCACTCAAAAATGTCCATTATTTTCACCATGGGCAGTGGCTCTGCTGAAATCTCTTACACTTTTTACTCAAAAACAGACTTCTGTTTCAGAGAACACTAATTTGCATTGGGATATCAATTTAGAATGACACTCTTACAACATCTTTGTTAGCATACCTGAAGACTATCTCCCAGAGATTTAGCAGATTTGAGGTGGCAACTATTGACAATGATAGTGTTGTTGTGAAACATATTTTCCAGGGGCCCCTCTGAATCAAATCACAAAGTTTGTGAGGATTGATCAAACAAACCCTTCAGCACCATCTCTTACTATCCATGAGAATACAGTAGAGGTGGTAACAACTCCTGGAGTAACAGATTCTTAATCAAGGAAAGCATTTGATTTTATTCTGTTCAAGCAATGGATAAATAATATGAAAAGTGAGAGGCATCTTGGCCGTTTACTGCAGATGCTCTTTGAAGGAAGTATTAATTCAGGGCTTACTAGATCAACAAAAAAGGCATGTCAATGTGGCATGTAGGAGGCTACTCGACCAACAAATAAACCACATTTGGGTGCTGTTTTTGGGCTGCTAAAGGCAGTGGTTGAAGGCACCCAGCATACAGATTTAATTTAGATATGATGGGGCCAACTTGAGTATAAATGCAATTTTGGCGGTTGGGGGGAACCTAAGATCATTAGTGTCTGGGCCGACCAAGGTTTAATTCATGAATAAACAAGTATAAATTGACATTAAGTGTGCCTTTTGTAATAGATATTGGCACTGGTCAGATCGTAAGTATTGTGCCTAATTTCAGGGAGTGGAGAGTCTGTCTTTCTATTTAATGCTAGCTGCCATATGAAACTAATAGAAAGCTTGCCACACACATACTAGGGGTTTTCTGATGGCTTTAGACGTCCTATTCTGGGCCATTTTTGGATCTTGCAACAGTGGAAAAGTAGTTAAAAATAAATACAACTTCAAATCAATAGACAATCCTGTCAGGAATTACAAGAAGGTTTTTTGGCGTGTTGGTTAGTATAGGCAAACAATCAATATCTAGAGGGAGCATCTAGCTTGATGAGTTCAAAAGTGGTACCAGGTGGCAGATTTGACCCTCTGTAGCCATGAAATAAGGATTAGGTGAGGAGTGCTCCATGCAAAATGGATTGTATTAATTGTTTGAGAACGTTGGGGCATAAGATATTGACATATGGCAACAATGACCCAATCAATACTTGAATCACGACAAAGTCCTCCAAAGAAGAATGTCCCACTTGCTTAGCTGCTGCTTGGAGATGAAGTTAATAAGTGGTTCTAATGACATGTGGCAGCAAACCCTTTGGATACGGTCAAAGACAAGGGAAATGTCCCACATTCAAGGAGGGTTTCATACTACATTGATATATATTGGCAAATGATAGACCTGTTGAAAGAATGTGGCCTAGAACTAAGGAGCCTTTGACTCATTCATGGCAATTATCCTAGGATGCAACTCTTAAACGTGTTATAATAATATGTGATGGTTCAAAGCAGTCAAATTATGGATCTAGAAACTTCTAATGGTCCTTCAATCATGGATCTAGAAGTAGCTAAATGTATTTTATTATTAATTCTATTAATTATGGGAGGGAAAAGTGGATTTAAAATCCACTTAATGAAATTTTATTAAAAGGGGACTTGAGCTAAATTCTATATAAAGAGTAGCTCTTCTCATTTATTTTTCATGGTTGGATTGATAGGGAGATCCCCACTTAGCTTAGTTGAAGCTCTATTGGAGGATGAAGTTAAAGGACTTGTAGGTGTGAGGTTTGTCATCTTCTTTTGCATTTTCATGGATGTATTTGATCATTTAAGTTATACTTAAAAATCTATTGTAATGATATTTTGAAGAGGGGTATTTTTGCTCCAAGAAGAAGGAATAAGGTTGAGGTGAAACCCTCCTTGTGATTTGTTGTTCATCATGGTTCAATATTGGGTTTGTTATATGTCATTTCTATGAAAGACTATTTCCATCCTCTATTGTTTTTCATGGTTGAATTAATAGGGAGATCCCCTCTGAGCTTAGTTGAAGCTCTATTGGAGGATGAAGTTAAAGGACTTGTAGGTGTGAGGTTTGTCATCTTGGTGCAAACCCCCCTTCTCTCCTAAAGCGTCCGCGACCTCCCGGTCAAGGATCTTAATCTCTTGAGCTGGATTAGCTCTTTCAGACCTTCAATGGCCTTGGAACAATTTACACAGGTCCCCTTTTTCTCCTTAAGTGTAGGTATTATGGAACCTGCGGGCCCCTTCCTTAGAGCTTCTATAGACTCAGAACTTTGGGCGCTAGCTCCTTTCCGCTAGTCCCTCTCCTTCACTCATCCTCGGGCTATGACTTGGGGCTAATATCCTAGCGCTTTGTGATTTCGGACCTTAGTTGCCTTGGGTGCAACTGATCTCCTTTTATGCAAACTTCGAACTGACGAAGTTACCTGGAACTGGATCTATGGTTCGCGCGCCCTTCGATGACCAACGATGACGATCTCGTTGCACTTTGCGCTATCGCGACTTCGGGTTCCGACTGCCTTGGGTGCAATTGGTCTCTTTCTATGCGGACTCCGAACCAACGAAGTTACTTGGAACCAGATCTACGGTTCGTGCTCCCTCCGATGACCAACGATGGTGATCTCTTCGCACTTCGCGAGTTTGGGAGTCTTGACTCCTTATACTCCGAATCCTCCGAAGGAACTCAGGACTAATAACCACATAACTTTTCCCAGATCCGACGGTCTAGAACGATCTCACTTCCTTTGAACGAATCTACGGTCCAGATAGACTTCGGGTACTGTAACTTCGGAAAGTTTGCTTCCTTTGCAATGGAAACCTTCGAACATGCGAAGTCCGAAAGACTTCGAGGTGTAACCTCCTCTCACCTTCTTGAGATCTAACGACTGTTCGTGATCCCGATTCCTTCCAAGGGGATCACAATCGTCACTTCGTGACCTTCAACAAATCTCTCCTTTTCTGTTGGATCTTTATCGTTATCTTTCCCGAGCTTGACTTCGACGCACTCCTTGCGAACTTGGAATCTTCGACAAAGTTCAGACGTAGTGATTTCTCCAAAAGAAAGTTCTCTACGCACTCCTTGCGCTTAACAGTCTCGATCTCTTGACACTTAGTCGATTCTTGACCGTGTGCACTCCTTGCAACACTCGGTCTAAGCTTCCCGTTATCCCTTCCGAGCTTCTCTGAATCAAATCTAGACTTTGTCGACGCAATCCTTGCGGACAATATGAACTCCTTGCATCCGAGCTCTCAGAAGAGAAACGATTGAAACTTATCTAATATTTCACAGACTCATACATTCAACTATATAATCCATGCATTCATGAAACACAAAATAACAGAGAAGAGTTTAGCAACAACAACTCCACACAATTGGATCAATTGTCCTCTGTTATCTTCATTCAATGTAAAATGCTTATAGCGATGAAAAAAACAACTAAAATTCAACAATCTAACAAATTTCAGTTATCCTCATGTTCAACATCCTCATTTGGGCATACAACTCTTCTACTTATCCCCCCGAGGGCTCTTAGGGTTCCCTGCGACTACCTCTATGCTCCTAAAAAAGAAAGTAACTATTACTTAAGTTCCGTTACATTAAAGTCTAGGAGCGAAACTCCCACATCACTCGCGTTCATTCGCTCCCAAGCGTTTTGATCTTCTTCAGCTTTCAATCATTCAAAAAAAAAGATTTACAGGAAACACCAACGTTTAAGATTTCGAAATGATTCAAAGGTGTGCTAAGGCACTGGGTTGTCTCTCCACATGTGTTTGCTGACGATGCTCCTGCATCATACTCCCCTGGACAAAAAATCATGGACTCCTGCATTGACTTTCCATGCCTCTAGATATCGACTTCATTTACCCAACTGACATCTTCTACTGGGTGTCCCTTCCACTTTATCAAATACTCTAGGTATGTCTTTCTCCTGGTCTTCTTGCTAATCCTTTGATCAATGATCTTTTCCATCTATGGCTTTTTTGCCGTGGGCATTTGATTCTCCCACTGAATCTCTTTCTGATCTTCTGATTCTTTTGCGTCGTCTTCCCTATAAGGATACAGGTCTGAAACGTTGAATATGGGTAATATACCCACATCCTCTGGCAACTCTATCTCATAAGCATTGGCACCAAATTTCTTTAGGATCTTGCATGGTCCTATCTTTTTCAGCTTCAACTTGGTATATGTCCCCGTTGGGAAACTTTCCTTCCTCAGGTGAGCTAAGACGTGATCTCCAACCGCAAATTGAAATTCTCTCCTATGCTGATCAACTCTGCATTTATATTCTGCATTTCTGTTCTTCAACTGCTCCTTGATCTGATTATGAAGCTTCTGCATTTCTGCAGCGAAGTCTTTTGCTCCAACGCTTCTGAATTCACTTTGCTCTAGATCTCTCAGTTCTGATACTCCTCTTGGCTTCATTTCGTACACTATATGGAATGGACTCTTTCTTGTACTTCTGTTCACTGAGTCATTGTATGGAAACTCTGCTTGTGACAAAATTTGATCCCACTGGCTATGATGTTCAGTGACCAAACTTCTCAGTAAATCTGCTAAAATTCTATTTACCACCATAGTCTGTCCATCTGTTTAAGGGTGACATGCTGAACTAAAAGACAATTCTGTATCCAACTTCTTCCATAATGTTCTCCAGAAATGACCAACAAAGTTTGTGTCCCTATTCGAGACAATACTCCCGGGCAATCCATGAAGTCTCACAACTTCCTTGAAAAACAAATTTGCAACATGTGTTGCATCACTAGTCTTCTGGCATGGGATAGAGTGTGCCATCTTTGAAAATCTATCAACTGCAACAAATATGGAATCACTCCCCTTTTGGGTTCTTCACAATCCCAACACAAAATCCATGCTTATTGCATCCCAAGGCCTATCTGGAATAGGCAATGGCTGATACAATCCAGTGTTTTGTTTCTTTCCTTTTGCATACTGACAAATCTTACATTTGTTCACAATTTCTTCACCTCTGCTCTCATACCTGGCCAATAGTATGAACTGTTCAACTGTGCGAATGTCTTGTCATGGCCAAAATGTTCTGCCAGACCTCCACTGTGTTTTTCTTTCAATAGATTTTCTCTCATTGAGCACCTTGGTATGCACAACTGACAACCCTTAAACAACAATCCATCTTGAATCATATACTATGTCCATTGGCTTTTGTCTCTGAGCACAGGATTTGCACATGCTTCATATGCTTCTTTAAAATCTAGATCATCACGATACATATTTTTAAGGTGTTCAAACCCCAAGGTTTTCACTTGAAATTCCTGTAGAATCAGACATCTCCTGCTCAATGCATCAACAACCTTGTTAGCATTACCAGAAATATGTTTAATGACGAAAGTAAAATTTTGCATAAACTCTATCCACTTAGCATGTCTCCGATTCAACTTCTCCTGTCTGGTTATGAATTGTAAAGCCTGATTATCGCTGTACAAAACAAAATCCTTTGGTACAAGATAGTGCCTCCATTTATTCAAGGCTTGAATTATTGCGTAAAATTCCTTATTATATGTGGAGTACTTCCTCTTAGTCTCATTCAACGTCTCACTAAAATATGCAACAAACCTATTATCTTGGCTCAAGACTGCTCCAATTGCAACTCCACTTGCATTACATCTCACTTGAAATGTTTTCTCGAAATTCAACAAGACTAGAATTGGTTGTTTTGTTATCTTCTCCTTCAATATATTGAAGCTTTTCTCAGCTTCTTCTGTCCACTTAAAATACTTGTGCCTCTTCTTCACCGTATCCATCATTTGTGCACCAATCCCACTGAAATTTCTGATGAACTTTCGATAGAAACTTGCCAATCCATGGAAGCTTTTCACTTCAAATATACTCCTTGGTGATGACCATTCTTTGATTGCTCTCACTTCTCTGGATCCATCTTCAATTCATTTGAAGAGATCACAAAACTCAAATATATGAGTTCTGTCTTCATAAAAGAGGACTTCTTCAGATTAATCAACAACTTCTCATGCTGCAATTTCTTCATCACTATGGTTAGAGGTCTCAAATGCTCCTCTTTAGTTTTGCTAAAGACTAGTATATCATCCAGATATACAATCACAAACTTACAAATGAAATCTTTCAGTACTTCATTCATCAACCTCATAAAAGTACTTGGGGCATTTGTTAAGCCAAATGACATAACAAGCCACTCATACAACCCCTCATTTGTCTTAAAGGTTGTTTTCCATTCATCACCTTCTCTCATCCTTATCTGGTGATATCCACTTTTCAAATCTATCTTAGAAAAGAAATTTGCTCCACTTAAACAATCCATTAAGTCATCCATTCTTGGCAAAATAAATCTATACCTGATGGTGATCTTGTTTATGGCTCTTGAGTCTGTACACATTCTCCAGCCTCCATCCTTCTTCGGGCTCAACACAATTGGTACTGCGCATGGGATCAAGCTCTCTCTGACCAAACCCTTGTCTAACAAATCCTGAATTTGTTTTTTTACCTCTTCATTCTCTTGAGGTGTCAACCTGTATGCTTCTTTGTTCAACAGACTTGCTCCTGGTATCAAATCAATATGATGGCTGATACTTCTGATGGGTGGCAATGAGTTAGGCAACTTATCCACTATTATGTCAGCAAAATTCTCTAACAGCTCCTGAACTTCCTCAGACAAATCATCCATAGAAGTACTTGTAAGGATAACTCAGACAAATCATCCACGTGTCCTTTGGATGGACGACTGCTATCCTTTCCTGCATGGAATATGGGCGCTATCCGTCGCGCTAATATCAGTGCAACTCTGCTAACCGCGATTTCCTGCCGACCGCCGATCTGCTCTTATGGATGAATCCGGACCGTCGACAATATAATCTCGCCCGCTTACTTGCTTGGAAGCCTAAAACAAGATTTTTCCGTGTTGCGCTCGGGCGCTTCTCGTGCAACTTGCAGACCTGAATACTCTTGTGCCCAGGACAAAAAATGTTACTAACGTTAGGCTCCATGGGGGATAGAGTCGTCCCTGTGATGCTCTAAGGACTCATTTTGCAGCTCCAGTGCCTTGCTGTTGGGCTATGGGGTCATTTATTTAAAACTTAAAGGCGGAAAGAAAAACAATATTTACAACCGCGGAAGAGCCATGTGCGGCTCAAGAGAAAAATCTTTTTAGGAAATGCCCATTCATAGGGCCATTGAAAACTTCTTGATCCTTCAAATCCCGTACCCTGTAGGTGTTATTCGAGAATACTTCGGATACTTTGAAAGGCCCGATCCACAGGGCTTCGAATTTTCCGTGCTTGCCTTTATCTTGTTTAGGAGCATCCCATTTCAGTACTAGGTCTCCTATTCGAAACTCTTCCTTCTTGGCATTCTTATCAAAAATCTGCTTGATCCTTTGCTGATGGTCTTGAATTCTGTCCATTACCTGCTCTCTGACCTGCTCGACCTCCACTAGCTGATGAATTCTTCTGATCATGTCATCAGGCTCTTCTTGATGATCCTGGAGGAATTTTGCTACAGGAATGGCTAAATGAGAAGGAAAAACAACCTCTGCTCCATAGACTAATTGGAAAGGAGAGATGCCTATAGATCTCTTCGTAGCCACTCGATCAACCCATAGAGAAAATTTCAATCTTGAATGCCAGGCCTTCTTGTTGTCTTCCAACAATCTTTTGATGATCCTTATCAGGCTTTTGTTGGAGGACTCCACTAAACCATTTCCCTGGGGATAGTATGGGGTGGAGTGAATCAGTTTGATCCCGAATTTCTCACAGAACTTGGCTAACGGCTCAGCCCTAAAAGAGGCTGCGTTATCAGTGACAATCCTACTTGGGCAGCCGAATCTTGTGATGAGGTCTTCCAGGAATCCAATGATTACCTTGTGGGAAACATTCCTGGTGGGGATAGCTTCAATCCACTTGGTGAAGAAATCGGTAGCAGTCAGGATCCATTTGTGTTGCCCACTGGAAGCGGGGTGAATTTCTCCAATGAAATCTAGGCCCCATTGCTGGAAAGGTCCTGAAACAACCACATGATTTAACGACAAAGACTTGAGCTGTTGTTTTCCTACAAATCTTTGACATTTGGTGCAAGCTCTGACCCTTCTGCAGACGTCAGTGAATACGGTGGACCAGTAGTATCCAACCCTGAGGATTTTGTAGGCTGTGGTTTTCCAGAAATGATGCCCTCCACATAGGTTTTCGTGAAATTCAACCATGATCCTGTCAGCCTCTTGCGGATCTACACATTTCAAAAGCAACCCCAGGGGGTCTTTCCAATATAGAACTTGATCGATAAGGCAATATCTGACTGCTTTGAGCTTCAGAGCTTTTGCCTTGTTTCTTTGCAGGCCGTCTGGAGGCCACAACTCTTGTAGAAAATATATGACATCCTTATACCAGGGACATCAAGCCAATGGGGGCTCCCTTTGAGGGTCTATTTCAGACAACTGACCCTGCTGAATTCCTGAGCATTCGTTGATGAAACTTACCCCCAAAGCTTGGCAATTGGCTTCAACCAACAGCTTGGCTAAACCTTGACCTTTGATCAATTTGGTAGGCTTTATTTCTAGGTCAAATTCCAGAATCTTGCCTATCCACTTACTCCTCCTATCTATGTTAGGCTGAATAGGAATGTCTTTAACAACAGCTGAGGGGACATAAGCGATGATTTTTGACTGCAGGACATAGATTCTAAATGCCTTGAGAGCCTTTACCAGGGCATAGGCCTGCTTCTCCATAGTGTCATATCTAACTTCGGCATCCCTCAATGCTCGGCTGAAATAGGCAATAGGTTGTTCTAACCCGACCTTGTTTGTCTGTAATAAAACAACAGCCACTGTGTCAGGTGAGACAAAGGAGAAAATGAGGAAATCCTTCGAGTAGTCGGGACTGATAAGCATAGGGGCTTCAGTCAAGGCCTTCTTTATTTGCTCAAAGGAATGTCGCGATTCAGAAGTCCACCTCACTTCATTTCCTTTCCTTAACATGGCTGTTATAAGTTTTACCTCCTCAACAAAGTTAGGCACAAACCTCCTCAAAAAATTAATCTTACCAAGGAAAGATTGGACCTCCTTCTTGGACCTCGGGATTGACAAGGCTTGTATCGCCTCAACTATGCTAGGATCGATCTTGACTCCTTCCGCTGATACTATGTGGCCTAGTAACTTTCCCTCATGCATGGCGAACATAGATTTCTTGGGGTTTAATGAAATGCCAAAACTCTTGCATTTCAGGAAAACCTTCTTGAGATGACAACAATGTTCTTTATCAGATTTTGAAAATACAGTGATGTCATCCAGATAGACGACCACAAATTTATCCTTTTCCCCAATGAAAGCTATGTCCATGGCACGTTGAAACGTTGTCCCTGCATTCATTAATCCAAACAACATCTTGGCATACATGAATGTACCCCATGGAGTGGTAAATGCCGTCTTTTCCCTGTCCTCAGGAAGAACAGAGACTTGATTGTAGCTAGAGAAACCATCGATCATGGACATCCTGGATGCTCTTGTTACCCTCTGCAGTATATGTTCCATCTTTGGTAAGGGGTAGTTATCCTTTCGTGAGCTCCTGTTCAGGTTTATGAAGTCTACATAGAGTCTGATTTCTCCATTCTTTTTCGTTACTGGTACCTAGTTGGCCACCCACTCTGAGTATCTCAGTGGTACGATGATCTGGGCCTGTAGCAGCTTCTTCACTTCCCTCTCCATAATAGGTAGCAGTATAGGATTGATCTGTCTTAGCTTATGCCTAAACGGCTTTGCCTCCCTTTTCAACGAGATTTTATGTTCAATGTCAGAAGTGTTATATGTTTTGAGATCTTCATAGGTCCAGGCAAACACATCAGCAAATTCCCTCAAAAGTCCAACGTATTCAGAACTCTGCTCCTTTGTCAGACTTCTTGACAATTTGACAAACTTGGGCTCACTCTTAGTGCCAATGTTGCACTAAATAGTACCAGCATCATCCTCCGAGATTTCCCCTTTTAATGACACATCATTTCTATCAAAAAGCCTTTCCAAAGGAACCAATCCCCTTCGAATATGGTTGCTGGGGAGCTGCACAATGTTACGCTCTACTATTTTACTCAGAAACTTACTCCCATCAAGTTCTTCTTCAGAGACAGAGTCTTGGTCGATATGCATCTCTGAAAATTCTTCGACAGTCTCCAAGAATCTCTTGATCTCAAGATCATCCTCGAATACCTTCCAATGTTTAACGTTGTCAAGTATGGAGGGCCTGTATTTTACTTCTACATTGTATCTGAATTTGGGCGGCAAGGGCACTTTGAAATTGCTTGCTGATGTAGCCAAGGAATCTGCCACTGTGTTCTTCTCTCTTGGGACGAAAGAAATATTGAATGCTGAGAAGAAACTGTCAATTAAGTCCCATACCTCATTTCTGTAGCTTCTGAGTCGAGGATGCTTAGCTTGATAAGCATTTATGATCTATTGGACCACCAACTCAGCATCTCCGAACACTGCTACTTCCTGAATTCCCATTTCCCTTGCGGCTCTTAATCCTAGGACAAGAGCTTCATACTCTGCCACATTGTTGGTAGCTTCAAATTCTAGTTTGTATGACAGAGACATGGTTTATTGAACAGGGGACACAAAAAACACCCCCGCTCCAGCGCCTTCCCTGGAAAAGGCTCCATCAAAGAACATTTTCCAGACGGGGGTGATGGAGGGAGGAAATTTATGGGAAGTGGTGGGCAGTTTTTTGAGTTTTAGAGGAGGCTCGGGAGCATTAGTGAGTTGTAGTACACTGGAACCTAAATTAGTGTCCAAGGCGAAAATGGGATGATTGGTAGGGTTGGCCTCATCACTGATTATATAGGCCAGTTGGGCTTCCCTGTATAGCCTTCTATGTTCTCCTCCAAACACTGGGATAGTAGCATATGTGAGGTCCATCTGCAAAGTTCCCCCTAGCCTTTTTATCCAAGATCTTGATAACAACATACCGAACTTGGGGGGGACATTAGCCACTACAACATCCATGACCACACTTTTCATGGGCAATCGAAACAAGGTCACGATTAGGTCTTTGATAACTCCTAGACATTGAACTTTTCTGGAGTCAAAGGAATAGAGGTCATGATAGGCTCGGGTGACTTCTAGCCCTAACTCTTCCATGACAGTTTTGGGCATGAGGTTGTGAGAAGCCCCCGAATCCATCAAGCAGTTGTGCAGTACATTGTCATGTATGTTCAAGGAAGTGTAGAAGGGAGGGGATGAGTCATTCCTGTCTTCTACCATAGGAGCTAGAATAACTGCAGACTTTTCATCTTGCAAATTGATGGAGTCTGTGGGATGGCATGAGACCTCAGACTGTAAAAGCTCAGGGAATCATTTCTTGAACTCTTCATGTTTAATCAATTCGGTTAGGGGCACATGGATTTTGATCTTTCGAATTTCATGCTCGAAATTAAAAGAAGATGTAAGCTTCAGAATTTCTCTTATTTCGGGAACATGACTCTGGACTATGGGAGAGAGGGGTCAGGGCTTCTTACCTCTGTGACTGTCCACTACTTCATTAGTAGGTTTCTCTGTTCTAGTGGACTGCTCAGGAACATCAGGTGCTACTATCTTTTTCTTAGACCTCAAATCATACCTGCCTTGGCTGCCACTAGCCTTGTCTTCCTTGCTCAGTTCATTTAGCTGATTGTCCATGAGAGACTCCTCGTATGCTGATTGAGTGAGATGAGGGAAAGGAGGAGTGTCCCCGAAGCAATGGATTTCAGGATCAAGCTCATCTGTTTCCCCTTCTTCCCTCTCGGCCACAAAATTGTTTTGAAAAGGGGCTTGAATTTTCTGGTCTTCTCTATCTCTTCCCCTCTCTCTTTGCATAGTCGGGGAAGTAATATTATTTGGCCTCCTGAAACCTCCTTTGTTTTCGGTGTTTTGAGGGCCCTTGTATGCTTGCCTCCCCTCCACCTTCATTCTCTCCATCTCTGCATACAAAGACTTTACCATCTTGGTCAGTTCATCCACTTGAGGGTGGGGCACCGATGGGCTAGAAGTTGAGGCTTCCGATCTACATTTTCCCCTGTCTACGTCGGCCTTGTTCCTCAGTCTATCAACTGCTAATACATTGGATTCCACTTCTATGGCCGCATCTTGCATTTGAGCTAAGGAGGTGGCTCTTCTTTCTCTCAATAAAAGACAAAAATCGGGGCCAAACACACTAGCATAAGAAATCTTGGCCGAGGCTTCTGAGGGTTTTATTTCGGCAGGAATTTTATTATACATCTTATTGAATCTTTTGGAGAAGTCAGAGACATACTCTCCTTCCATCTTCATCAAAGACCCAAACTCTGTCATGTAATACATGAAATCCTTCCTATCTCCCCACTGCCTTAGGAAAGCACTATCCAGGGCTTCGATCCCAACAATAGATCCGGGGGCCAATCCTCTAAACCACTTCCTCACCTCACCATCCGGGCTCTGGACGAAGACTCTCATCCAGACATCTTCAGTTTCAATGTTCAGGTTGTCTGCATAACTGTAGAAAGCAGCCAGGTGCTCTTCCGTAGTTATGTCCCCTTCCCCAGTGAACTTGGGCATATACTTCAAGTAATCTCCAACAGGGAGAGGATTCATAGGATGGGGTAGGATTAAGGGAGCATATCTGGCAGCGACTATGGCGTCCATTCTATTTAGAGGGAGATTAGCACCAGCCATTGGAATATTAGGTGGAGGATAATTTGGAGGAGAAGGAGTTCACGAAGGGGCTACTGGGAATGAGTCTCGAAGTGGAATGGGAAACAAAAGGGGATTTAAGGAGAAGGCTAACGAGCTCAAGTCATTAGATGCTCCTCTTTGTGCAGGAGTGGTAATAGTAACAAGAGGAGGAGTGGTAAAGATAGGAGTGGGGAAATCTTCTGCGGTCCTGGGTCTACGCCAAAGTACAGCTTCAGAGGAGAGGGGAGTGACAAGGGTTTCTCTCTCCAATCCTAGACCAGGAGGGGAAAACTTAGCAGGAACACTCCCGAAATTCAGGAAACGGGAAACCTCAGAAAGAGGTCTGTTAAGAAACCGAGGGGGAGAAAATGGAGTTCCTACAAAAGGAGATGGTGGATTGCCTGGTTCGGTGGTGGAAGCTTCTTCTTCAGAGGCATTTCCTTTTCTGAGAACCACCTTCGGATCAGTTTTAGGTGTAGATAGAGGTAGCTGTGGATGGGACCGCGTGTGTCTACCTATGAAAGCCACAATTAACACAACAGGTTCGCCATAGTGGAGTCGTCACAATGGAGTCGCCAGGTGCACAATAGAAATCTTCAAAGGCTCTGATACCCAATGCACCTTTAGAATCAGAGGCTCAATGTCGTTCAATCTCGGGGAAAATTTTCAACTTCGTACCCGGCAACGACGCCAGAAATGTTGACGTCAGAAGTCACTCCTGGATTTCTTGCAGGAGCAGAGCCCAACGCCCATCATTTTATGTCATGATAGTTGGTAATGGGTAGAGACTTGGGGAGATATCACTCCAACTCAGGGACTGGGTCTGGTATGTAAGGAACATATGAGGTCTTGATCTAACTTCAGCCAGTGAATTGATTTAAAGATGAGCAGTTTGAAGACTTGGTGAGAGGAGTGAACAAACTACCTCAGGCAAGAGACCTTTCAGTAGTTTGTAGAAGAAAATCTCTGAATGCAAGATCCTCTTGGTTCAGGGCTTCGAGAAACTGAAAGGAGGACTTGACTGGATCCTCCAATTCCAAGTCGTTCAGCGCTAAGAAAATCACAGAGACCGATTAGAAACAATGCAACTGTTACAACGATCCAACCTACATCATCCTATAACAGTTACAACTCGACTGGATCCTCCAATTTCGAGCTGCTCTAATACAGTGTAAACAAAGACGTGAAAGAAACTGACATTCATAAGGCAAGAAGTCTCAAAAGTCCACACATAACTAGGAATAACAGTGCTTCATTAAAGCTTTACAACCAGGAGCCTTGCTCAACCATGATGATTACAAAATATAAAAACTGAGTCTATATACTCAGAAAAACTCGCCTAATAGAGGCATGCTCAGTCATCCAAGGCTTGGTGTCCCTTCAGTCAAATTCGGACGGATATCCTTCATCAGATGCCTCCTTAACTGCGCATGGCTCCTGCAAGGGGAGTAGCTGAGCCATTAAGTGCCAAGTTAGCGTGTGCAGACCTCTCTGGCTAGTCGAGGACTCGACATGGCTTCTTTGGAAAAATCGGTACACAGGACCCTCTCGGGTAGACAACTTGCCAGACCCTCCATACCTTACACTTAATGAAAGAGGAGAGGTTTCAACCACCCCTTCTCACCTTCATTTACTCTAAGAGAAAACCAGGATTGAGGTCGAATCAGATGGCACCTGGAGATCGCGATGATTCCTTCTGTGACCAAACTCGATGCCTTTGGCCCCTCTTGCACAACTCTTTTTATTTCCCAACTGACCACGGGATGTGACCCTATGTTTATTCTCAAAGTCGCTTTCGGTGTTCGTGAATAGGAAGGAGCTGATCCTTACTTATCATAGTCGCGATGAGTGAAACACCGAGATGGCTTAATTGGGCGCTACGCGTCCCTCTCATATCTGACGGTCCTGAACCTACTCGACGATGCTGTGGGCCTCGGGTCCTGGACGCTCTTGGCACTTCGCGCCTCGGGGATATGAAGGCGCTGCTCCTTGCGCCTCGAAGTCGCGATGGGCGAAAAGGCGAATAGCCTAATCACGCACTAGGTTTCCCCTTTGGATGGAAGACTGAGACTGCTCCGTGATACCGCGGGCCCGACTCTGGGCGCTTTTGGTGCTTCAGGGTTCGGGGTTTCGAGATGTAGAATGACATAGAACCCTCACCCTTCGAACTCCCTACTGCCGAAAAACCGATGTGACTAGATCTCACGCCACGTGTCCTTTGGATGGACGACTGCTATCCTTTCCTGCATGGAATACAGGCGCTATCTGTTGCGCTAATCTCAGCGCAACTCCGCTAACCGCGATTTCCCACCGACCGCCGATCTGCTCTTATGGATGAATCTGGACCGTCAACAATATAATCTCGCCTGCTTACTTGCTTGGAAGCCTAAAACGATATTTTTCTGTACTGCGCTCGGGCGCTTCTCATGCAACTTGCAGACCTGAATACTCATGTGCCCAGGACAAGAAATGTTACTAACAAGGTGGACGATGACGGGGTTCCAAAAATTATTATTTTATTCAACAATTTTCCAAGGGCCGAATCCTCCAAGCTCCATATTTTATTCTCTTCTTTGTTTCTTGCTAAGTGTATGAAACACTTAGTATTATATACCATGAATATTTTTAATATCCCATGCATGTGGGATAACCTCTATGAAGAAAGTCGAATTTGCATGAAGAAAAACGAATTCAATCAAAGGGCTCAGATTTGCCCATCAATTTTGATCGACGATGGCTGAGTGTTGATCTTGCAAAGGTCATAACTTGAGCTATGAGTGTCAGAATCACGTAAAATTTATACCACTGGAAATATATTTCGATGTAAAAGATATTGATATAGGTTTCAAGGCTTGAAAGTTTCTTCATTTCCCCCAAAAAATTAAAATATCAATCAACGTCATTTTCAATGGGCCTACGTGACAACGCAACTTCACGAGCTCATATCTTGAGATCCAGGTGATGGATTTGGGAAAATTTTATATCGTTGGAAAACTAAGACGATGAAGATCACATCAGAAGTAGTTTCAATGGATGAAAAGATCCACATCCTTACCAGAAAATTAAAACGCAATCATCTCTTAAAGAAGACAACAAATTAAAAATTATTCGAAATAAAAGTTTATTTAAAAAACTTTTATTTAAAGATTTTTGGGGCCCAATTTAAAGTACGAATATAAATGACTTCAATTCATTAATGAGATTCCAATGTTATGTTAATTAAAGTGATTTTCTAAAAAAAAAAAAGAATTTAAAGAAAAAAAGGAAAAACCCCAACTATTCAAGTAGTTAGAAGAACATTTCTTTAAAAAGGGAAAATAGAGACTTCATGAGTTTCATAATTCATTGTGGAGACGGCATTCAAAAGAGAAAGAGAGAGACATACCAACCATCAATATGTAATCAATATTTTGATCAACAAACAAAAAATTTCATTCTTCTCCATTCTTATTTTCTTCTACACTGTTTTCTCAAAGCTTTGTGTTTGTATTCTTGAAACAATCATGGGGCGGAGATCTCAAGTGTTTTTATTGTAATTTTCCAAGACTTTTTATATATGATCATGGAGCATTTGCAGTCATATATGTAACTATCAAATGGATTTTGTATATTGTTAGATATATTTAATGAGAAAGACTCCACAAATAATTACTTTTGGGGTTGATCTTGACCGTATCTTGTAACTTCGAGTTTTAAGTATGAGATATTTGAGGTTGGCCTATCAAACCTTCTTCCATTTTAACTGCAATACTCTTTTAAAATTATTTGAGATGATCAGAAATATTCCCTCTTTTCTCTTGTAAGAAGATATGAATGTATCTATAGAGGAGTATATATGTGGTGTTGAGTATTTATATTTTCTGATATTGAAGCTCCTCTTCAATCTTTTATTTGTAAAGAACTTTTTACTGCACATAAAGATCATACTAAGTTATTTAAGAACCATTTTCATATAAATCCAAGCAATAAAGATTTGGAGTTTGTTGCCTAGCACTCTCACTACTCTAAGATATCCAAATATATATCTTTTAACCAAAGATGAGAACCACCTCTCTAAAAACGAAGGGGGACTAATGTCTTCATGAGATTGTTGTTTCATTCTTGATAGATTCGAGCATCAACAAAAGGTTGTTGCGCATGTGATTTGTCTGAATGAGGACTCAACAATCATATTCATTTAGAATGATGTAGATACATTTAATTATATGGTATCAGACAATGGTTAAATTTGTGTATAATTTGTAGCTGGTAAGCTACAAGAATTTAGCTAGTAGAAAAAAATTGAAATTATGTGTTTTTTTCACAAGTAATATTCCTCGGTTAAGCCAGGGGACGTTACAGAATGATATCAAAGCTTTTGGTTCAACATCAGACTTGTATGTGCCAGAGATCAACATGAATTTGGTAAATTTCTCATCTCAACGTTTGAACTGTGTCAAATTAGGGAAGAAGGCGAGTCGAACATTTTCACGATGGTCACGATGGTTGTGAGCTAGAAAATAAGGAAAATTAGCTAAGCGAAAAAAGGACTTGTGTGCGCTAAATATTGGTGAATAATGCGCACTGGATGTTGGTGTGAAATATAAAAAGTTGTGGGCACTAGATGTTGGTGCACAATATAAAATTTTTCACACACTGAATGTTTGTGTGCGGTATAAAATTTTCATGCACTGAATATTGGTGTGTGGTGCACACTGAATATTAGTGCATGGTATAAAAAATTGCACGCACTGAGTGTTGATGTGTGCTAAAAAAATCATGCACAATGAATACTGGTGCGTGATGCACATTGGATATTGGTGTGTGGTATAAAAGTTGTACACACTGAATGTTGGTGCGCGATATAACAAATCACATGCACTAGATATTGGTGCGTGATATAAAAAGTCGCATGTAATGAATATTGGTGCGTGGTGCACAATTGATATTGGTGTGCGGTATAAACGTTGTGTGCATTGAATGTTGGTGTGCGGTATAACAAGTCACACGCACTGGATATCAGTGCGCAATATAAAAAGTTAGTATAACAATTCACATGCACTGTATATTGGTGTGTGGTATAAGAAGTCACACACACTGTATATTGGTGCACGTTATAAAAGTCACGTGCACTAAATATGAGTGCGTGATGCACACTGAATATTGGTGTGCAATATAAAAGTTGCGCACATTGTATTTTGGTGCACGGTATAAAAAGTTGTGCATGGGATATTGGTGCATGGTGTAAAAATTTGTGTGCATTGAATGTTGGAGCRTGGTATAGAAGTTGCGCGTATTGAATATTGGTGTGCGAGGGGTGCGCTTAATATTAGCGTTGTGCATTGTGGATCTGTTGTGTGCTGAATATTGGTGCATAATTCAGAATTGATGCACACACATGCTTTAAAAAGGATGAAAATAATAAGGATACTGCACAGACAAAATTGTCCCGTAGTCTAAAAACAAAGTCTGGAGCCAAAAACATATTTTGGCAATAACTAGAGTAAATTAAGTCAGATTGAGATGAAACTTCTGGTTTTTTTTTTGTAGTGTCGAGGTCTATAGAATTGCCAGAGAGGGCCACTCGCCAATAATGCTACGATTTTCCAAGAAATGCAAATTACATATTTTTGAAGATCAGGGTTAAAATCAATGGCATGAGAAGAATTACTGTTGAAACTTGCACAAAGTGTCATAAATGAAGACATGAAAATACTGTGTGAAGGAATTGGATGGATTTTAAGGGGTTTAGAATGGGGACTCCAAAACATGGAGAAATCCACTATTTCGGGCCACTTTTTGGGGATTTTTGGGATTTTATGAGGAGGAAACATGTCCCCATATGAAACATCTAGAAAAATTTATTTACTCAACATTTTGTATACTTATTAAAATAGAAACATTTGGTTTAGTGAAGTTTTTCGAGAAGTGCGCAATTTGAAAAATAGTGAGTTTGACTAAAAATTGTAAGTCTGGAAAAACGAATGAACAAATGGATGAAAAAATGAGAAAGTTGTCATTTCCAGATTGCTGCAGGTTTTTACTGGAGCATCAGATTGACAATCTGAGAGTTGTTATGAATTTACCGTCATCATTTTTATCTATGTCTCATACAAAAGTTTCTATAGTTATTGACAAATTTACTTCTACGAGTGACAAGAGTTGGTGTCTGTGATTAAGTGCACCAGAATGAAAAAGTGTGTAAAATAGGTGAATTAACAATATTCAGATGATTGTAAATTTGTGCTTAGAGCTCATAATTGAGCAAGAAAATAGTTGTTGGAAAGATATTGGATAGGGGGATCCATGTATCAACCTAGAAAATTGATCCGTGCAATTTAAGTTACAACCAACACAAAAGCAGATGATTGGTGGCATTAAAGAGAAAAAACAATTATGCATTCTTTAAAAAAATATGTATATATATATTTTTTAATAGAAATTGTTTGCATGCACATTTTCTTGCAAAATTTAGAGGTACATGGAGGCAGTTTGGTTCCTGTATGAGAACTACAACCATGGAAGATGCCCAAGGGTTCTACAATCATGAAGAGGAGTTCAAAGGGCTATATGTCAGCATGGGAAATGCTGAGACAAAGTCTAATGGAAGAAGAGGCATGAAGGAGCTTGTAACTATGAGAAGTCTGCAGAGAGAAGTGTAGAGCTATAGAGATAATAATGAAAATATTATGAAATATCAATAAGAGATACTTTAAAGTTTGAACATGCTGCAAAGGCAAGCCAATAAAGACTTCGACATAAAGCCAACAACTAGTGCCAAAAAAGTGACAACATCGAAATCCCATAGCAGGAGGGATGAACATGAGAATGACTGACAGTCAAGGAGTATAAGCAGTTGTTGGATTACTGAGAGGGGGGTGAATCAATAATAGAGCAATTTAATCATTTTTAGCCATATAATCCAAGTGTTATATCAATGATGCATTATCATCCAATAACTGCAGAGTAAATAAGCAATGAACAAATGAACAAACATACACATACATAGTACACCAGTGTTTTACGTGGAAACCCAAATCGAGAGAAAACCATGGGATGCTTTTTATTATATGCCTTGAAGAATTACATTAATTGGAAACACCAATTTCCTTTGTTTTCCAGCTACAACTGGAAGGAGGCTCCAACCCCCTAGTTTCTTAGACTACAAACTGAGGGAAGCTCCAACTCCCAAATTCTCTGGCTACAACCAGAAGGAGGCTACAACCCCCTATGTTCTCCGACTACAACCACCTGTCCTTGCCCCGTCCTACCACCCTGAAGTAGAAGTAGAATGATGGAACCACTGTCAACCTGTCATTGTGATATATACCACTGTAAACCTATACCAATAAATTTGAACCATGCATCAACCATGCATCAACCTGTACCTCAACCTATAATCAACATGTACCATAAACATGTGCATCAACCATGCACCAACCTATACCAAATAACTTGTAATCAACTTGTACCATAAACAAGTGCATCCAACCATGTACCAAGTTTGTACCCAATCATATGTCAACTACTCATCAACTATGACTCATTAATATGTACCAACATCATCAACTATACACCTCATGTATGTGCCAACTCATCAACTATTTGTCTCAACCATGTACTCAACATGTACCTCAACCAAAATCGCTTATCAATTTCATCATCCAAATCTGATTTGTAGCTCTGTAATAGACCTAGTGTATATGATCACATTCCTGCAAACCTTCCTTAACTTCAACAACAAGAGACTAGCATTTTCATCAAACTTTTCTTTAGTCTCACATGCCTAGTTTTGGATTAGTCAACAACCCTAACTTGAAGTAATCATAACTTTGTACCTGTAATGTATAAAGATATGAAACTGATACATAATGTTATTCAATGTGTTTTGTGCAATTCCTCTAGGTTTCACTACTTGGAACCTCTCAGAAAAGGAGTTATAGCAAAAATGACATACCTTGTTGAATTCTGGCTTATTATAGAGAGTGACCTTGTAGAGCATGCCCCACACAAAATGTTTTTTGAATTGATATGAAACTGTTACACAACATACTACATACTGTACCCTAAACAAAACATTTTGTTTCACTGAATTTGGATTTGTTATGAAGAAGTTATGATGTTTTTACCTGAAACACCTGTTTTTGACTAGTTTCAGGACTAGCCACAAACCCTATTTTCCACAGAGTGTGACTCCAAAAATACAATGACCCATAAGCTGAATTTTTTTACCATAGATACTTGGATATGTTTTCTCAATGCAATATCAATTTCACAGTCTGAATCATTATAGAAAAAAAGTTATAGAGAAAATGGTGAGATGACCTGTAAATAACATACCTTAGAAAGCACCATCAAAAGAATTTATCCTTCCTTGCATTTCAGCCTTCTTTTCTTCACCTTCCCTAAGAATTTCGGCTTAGATATCCTTGGTTACCTCAGAAACCTATAGATATTCAATATGTTTAAGTGTTATTAAAATGAGAGAGCCTTGCTTCTTATTTATACTCTCCACGTAGCTTCCTTAAAAACATCTTCTAGGTCACTTGGCCCCACTTTCTCTATTTTAGGGTTAACCCACTTCTAATTTCTCCATTAAATTTATAATTGAAATAATTTATTTTTTATTCACTTTGAATTATAATACACTCATTACTTCACTTTATTATTTACCTTT
>JZKD02S2380578.1:105548-130132 GCA_000966675.3 Picea glauca | reverse complement strand
AACTCTCTAACCATGAGGAGTTATGTGATGTTCCACATACCACTGGAAATGGAATGACAAACAATATCCATCTAGGATAGTTTATTTGACAAATTCATTGTCCTTCATATCATTATTCCACAATTAAGCATGGGTTCTCTTACTCCGTAAAACGTCTTCCCATGAGGGCTTTCACCATAAGGGGACCACTTAGGAGATCATCCATATTTACTTCTTATAAACCATGAAAATACAATAAAGAGTCATATTTACATCAAACAATCTTGGGTCCATTACCCAAAATTTTGTTCTACGGGGCTTTCTTCAAGGGTTGACATCAATGACAACCAACCTTAATCAACAGTAGTAGCCATCGTTCCCCAGGGAAATCCACTAGAAGTACTCGTGAAATTTCAGGGCCAGGGAGTAGCCCAAGTGTTTCTCATGTCAGGAGACAGAGGAGAAGTCCCGAGGGAGACATCTTGCAAGGTGAACTTAGGAAGATCAAGCCACCAAACTTCAATGGTGAGCACATGAAGGGAGAAGAGGTTGAGGCCTAGTTGTTGGAAATGAATAAATATTTCTAGCTACATGATTATCCTTCTAAGGTAGAAACAAAAATTACAACCTACCACTTGCAAGGAAACACAACCATGTGGTGGGATCAAATTAATAAAACAAAACACCTCGATGAGAGGAAGGTCTCATGTTGGAAGTTCAAAGGATATTTCCAATAGAAATATTTGTTTGAGCATTACTATGAAAGGAAGCATGACAATGAATGAATATGAGAAGAGGTTCTTCGAGTTGCTGAAGTATGTGGAGTTCATAAAGGATGAGAAAGTCAAAATCCAAAGGTTTCTTAGTGGGTTACCCTCCTTCTACAGTGACAAAATGCAATATGATATCCCTAGAAATTTGGAGGAGACCATAAGGAGAGAAAAGCAGAGAGAGGTCAGTCTTCCCAAAATCTTGGAATGACAAGATGAAAGGAAAGAGGGATCAGAGATAGAAAGGTTTTAAGCCACCACTTTTCAAGAAAAACTCCCAAGCAAATCAAAAAGGACAATCAACCCAAAATGAGCACAAGAAAACATATTCATTTGGGAAAAGACCTAGGCAAAAACCTATACAATGTTGGGGATGTGATGGAAATCTCTTCTATAGGGACTACCCTCACAAAGGAGAAAGAACGAAGACTGTCCAAAACATCCAAGAGGTTGAAATAGTTAGACATGGGAGGAAACATACCAAGGATTTATGCGGCCTTGGACAACAAGCAATCAAAGTATCAATCCCTCATGATTGAAGTGGAAGGTAAGATTGATAACCAACCCATAGCAATTTTAATTGATTCTAGAGCTAGCCATAGTTACATAAACTATAACATTGTTGAAATATTTCACTTGCAAAGGAGTAAGCATGAAAAATATTGGTTAGTTTAGTTAGCCACAAGAGCTAAAAGAAATATCAATGAGTTGGTTAAAGATTGTCCAATAGACATGAATGGACTCAAGACAAAGGTAGATGTGAACATCATACCATTGGGTTCATATGACTATCTATTTTCCATGGATTGGTTGGAAAAACACCATGTTGTCCTAGACTGTTACAACAAGACAATAAATTGTCTTTATGAGGATGGACATCAAGGTAAGATTCAAGGCATTTCAAGAGCTGTAGATGTTAGAGAAATTTCAACCATGCAACTGAAAAAGATTTTCAAGAAAGGATGTCATATTTTTGTAGCCCATATGGAAGAGACAACTAGAGATAAAGTGGAAAATATTGAAGACCATTTGGTCTTGAAATATTTTGAAGATGTGTTTGGGGAAATCCTAGGATTGCTACCAAAGAGAGACATTGACTTCTCTATTGATTTGAGGCTAGGATCTGCCCTAGTGTCCAAGACACCTTAGAGAATGGACGTCAGAATTGAAAGAGTTGCAAATGAAACTTGAATAACTTTTGAAGAAGAGGTATATACGCCCACGCGTGTCATCTTAAGGAGCCCCGATTTTGTTTGTGATGAAGAAAGATGGAACCATAAGGATGTGTGTTGATTTCAGATAACTGAATAAGGTCACAATAAAGAACAAATATCTTTTAACAATGATTGATGATTTATTTGATCAACTGAAGGGTGAAAAAATATTTTTTAAGATTGACTTGAGATCAAGTTATCATCAAGTAAGGATAAAGGAGGAGGATATCAACAAGGAAACATTCCGAACTAGATATGGGCATTATGAGTTTATGGTAGTGCCTTTTGGGCTATCAAATGCCCCAATTGTTTTCATGTTCCCAATGAATGAAGTGTTTAGGGAGTACCTGGACAAGTTTGTGATGGTTTTCTTAGATGGTATTCTTGTCTATTCAAAGACATAAGAGGAACATGAGAAACATTTAAGAATGGTGCTGCAATGCTAAGCTAAGTAAGTGCATTTTTTATCAAAAGAATATTCACTACTTGAGGCATATTATATCAACATATGGGATAACAGTTGATTTTGAGAAGATAAATTCCATTAGAGGATGGCAAACAACAAGAAATGTGATAGAGGTAAGATCATTTATGAGTCTTTTTGATTATTACCAAAGGTTCATAAAAGGATTTTCAAAGATTCCAAGCCTAATCACTTTGTAAAAGAAGGGAGTGAAATTTGAATGGTCTTCCAAGTGTGAAGAAAGTTTCCAGTGGTTGAAATATATTTTTACAAGTGCGCCCATATTAAATATTGCATATCCAGATGAAGAATTTGTAAGGTGAACATATGCATGCAAGGACATGCTTGGGGGAGTCCCCACTCAAAAATATCATGTGGTGTGCTACGAGTCTAGAAAACTAAAATAGCATGAAAATAATTATGCTAGACATGACTTGGAATTGGTAGTCGTTGTTTATGGATTAAAAATATGGATGTATTACCTTATCGGAAGAATATTTGAGTTAAGAACATACCACTATGGTCTGAAGCATTTATTTTGACAACCAACATTAAATGTCAGACAAACTAGATGGATGAAATTTTTGAGTGAATATGAATTTCAAATTAAACATATAAAAGGAAAGAAAAATCAGGTGCCCGATGCACTCAACAGAAGAGCTCATGAAGTGCATATCTCAACCATTAGCATGCTCAAAAATTTTTAGAGGTTGCAAATTCAGATCAACAATATTTGAAAATAAGAGATACTACAACAAGACAATTTACTGCAGAAAATTAATTATTATGAGCTGAAAGAGGACAGATTCATCATGTACAAATGAAAAATATATGTACCAAATTCAGGAGAGCTGAAGAATAAAATGTTGAGAGAAATGCACAATGTGCCATATGCTGGGCACCCAAGATATCAAAATTCAATTGCAACTATAAGAAGCCAATACTTTTGGACATGAATGAATAAAGAAATGACTAATTATATTGTTAGGTGCTTAGGATGCCAAAAGATGAAAACAAAACATAGACATCCAGTAGGAATGATATAAACGTTGCCTATTCTTGAGTGGAAATCTAAAGTGGTTACAATTGATTTTATTACAAAGTTTCCCAGAACAATGAAGCAACATGATTTCATCATGGTGGTGGTAGATAAATTAACCAAGACAACACATTTTATTCCCATGAAGACAACACACAAGGAAACACACATTGCAAAGATTTACATGAAAGAGGTTGTTAGGCTGCATGGGGTGCCCAAGACAATTGTTACAGATAAGGATTCAAAATTCACATATTTTTTTGGAAATGTTTGTTCAAAGGTTTTGGGACATAATTGAATCTCAGTAGAACGTATTACCCAGAGTCAAATGGAAAAACAAAGAGGATTAACATAATCATTGAATACATGATCATAATGTATGTGATGGACCAACCATCAAAGTGAGAATATTATATCCACTTAGTAGTTTTTTCTTACAATAATGCGTATCAAACCTCATTAAAAATGATCCCATTTGAAGCATTGTATGGCAGAAAGTGTAATACACCAGTGAGTTGAGATAACCCAACAGAGAGAGCTATCATTGAGCCATATTTGTTGAGGAAAATGGAAGAGAAAATGACAAAGATAAGGAAGAATTTAAAGACTACCCAGGATAGGCAGAAAAATTATGTAGACAAGAATAGAGTTTTTAGAGATTTTAAAGTGGGTGAACATGCTTTTCTAAAAGTGAAAGAAAAAGGAAAATCACTAAGATTGAAGTTGGCAACAAGATATTGTGGACCTTTTGAAATATTAGAGAAGATAAATCCAATTGCATACATGATATAATTTCCTGCATCCATGAGAGTGCATAATGTATTTCATGTGTCATTATTAAAAAAATGTATAATTGATTGGACTGTGATCCAGGTGGAAAACAAAGGATATTTCCATGTGCAACCAAGATGCATGCTGAACTAGGAAGTCAAAGTGCTTAGGAACACAACCACATGGATGGTAAAGGTTCAATGGACCTGTTACGGTCCTGAAGATGCAACATGGGAACATGAAGAAACTATGCGGGAGGAATACCCACAAATTTTTGTTAATTTTGAAGAAAACAAAAATTGAAAAGGCATGACCCCATTTTTGGGCAGCTAGAGTTCCATAAACACATCTTAGATTTTTGGTCACCTGCATTGACAACCCTGATAGAAGAATGGTGTATCTCGATGTAATGAGAGTAGTGAAGGGGCATGTTCCTTGGGTCAACAGGTGGAGAGAAATATGATATTTTGGTTGAGACTAATGTTGGAGGTTAAAAATTGCATAATTTTTCCTTCTTTTATGGATATTGCAATGTGATGTAAATTTGTATCTGTATTCGGCATGGTGCTGTGCACCAAAGAAGGTGAAATTTTTTAGGAGAGGGAGAACGTAACATCCCCACTATAATCCCCAGTCTAATTTATGCATAATTTAGATATGCTTGTGTATATGGCCAAGTAATGCAATATGAGAATGCATTTTCTGTTTTTTAAATAAATCAAATGTGATACCGATTGTTGGGAATAATGACATAGATGGGGGTTGATTTTTCCACAAGATAGGAGAGTGTTTAAGAGGGGTCCAAAGGGGAAATTAATTATTGGTATTAATTCAACCCATTTTTTCCTGAATTTTATTACCATTGGGAATAACTTCTAATTTTTGTTTGGGTGTATGAGAGCCCAATAATTAAACTCATGTAAGAGGGTGGGTATGAGAGTCACATCCCATAGTTATTGGATATAATGGGGTTGAAGTACAATTAACATTGGATAGAGTGAGTAGTCAATTGTCTTTGGAAAATAGAGGAAATTCGTATGGGCAACTACAAACAGTTTTTATACATCGACTTTTACATGAGCAACAAGCAGGGAGTAGAGGAAGGGATCACTGGATATAGAGCAAGAAGGTGTTGAGACCATTTCCTTCTTCTGAAGTTTCCCTCCCCTTTTTCTATTTTCCCAAATCATTTTCTCCCTTTCCTTTCCCTCTCTATACTTACCCATTTTTCCCTTCTACTTTCCCTTTATCGTTCTATATTTAGTCATTTTTTCAGAATGATGGGTTTTCGGGTTGGAGGACTTGCTAATCCTCATCTCCATCAATACCCTCACATCATGAGTCTGACCGAACTCCGCACTATCCCATACTTAGACAGTTTTGCAATCATGGGTTCCCGGGTTGGCGGGATTGAACTTTCATACCCCATGTTCCATGATATACATTTTTCATCCAAAAGTTCCGCAATCTACACTTTGAACCCCAGACTCCCCGAACTTCCAAGTATCATTCCTCTTATGATGACTTCGTCCAACTGCCGCTCTATCCTATACTTAGCCAATTTTGAACCTTTTGCAGTTGCGAGTTCGCGGTTCTCGGGTTCACAAAAGTCTCAAATCCTATTTCGCTCCCATTTGTCCCCGCCACCTCGTGCACTTCTTAATACACATTTACTATGCTTTGAATGCTAACAACGCATCATGCAGGTTCGTAAAGACTGTCATTAATAAGTGAAGGGCTTGAGGAGATCTCCTTTTAAAATGTATTAAACTAGGATTTACGAAGGATTATATTATCCCTCTCAAGCGTTCATTTTAAACATTATCTGGAGAAAAGGAATGTTTTCGTCAACTTATGGAAGCAAATTGACAACAATTATGTGGAGACACATTGAAATTTTTTGGACATGAGGACCAACGTTTTCAGTGGTCTAGAGCATATTCTTACTACTCATCCCCTTCTTCCTAGAAGGAAGTAATCTAGATGTCTAGAATTGCGCACACAAGGTTGTGTCTCGAAAGTCTTTGAATGTAAGGAGTTGGTCGCCTGGTGCACTGAGAGATATATTCCAAGCCAACAGATCATTCAATTGTGGGATCATTCCCCTGTCTCTCTCTTGCCCCAAGTATTTCGTAAGATGTTGAGACTTCCTGAGCCAATGCTTACCTTCAAGGATGAATATTGCAGAGAATTTTTAAAGAAGCATGACAATGGGTTGGACCTCTTACTTGAGTTCTTGGAGAACCCAACAGTCGTCCTCGAGGAAATCACGAGATTTCAGGTTATCATTCAAAAATCATTTCTGGGAAATTGCTTGGCTTTTCATGAGGATAACAAGACAAGAAAATACAACCAACATTTCCCGCATGATTCTTTACATTTTATACTTTACGGTTAAGGAATATGCCATCTTCGATTGGGGAAAGTTGATTTCCATTGAAATCTCTTCCCAATTGTCATAATACAAGAAGGAGAAGAAATTCTTTATATCATCTTATTTGTTTTTTGCGATAACATATTGCTGTCAGTTTCTGAGATTATCTGTGTGTAAGAAGGTAAACTGTGAATTCAATCCGGTAACCTTTTGGTATCAAACGTTATGGAGGCACAAAGCCTCCCAACATTTTTATAAAGTTTTTAATGATTTTGTCTCAATTTTTAAATACTTGCTGTTTGGAAAGTACACTCCCCGAATGTATGACCATGCGAGTAAGTTCCTAGATAGGAAGGGAACACTGGAACAAATGGATAATTACAATGTCATAAGGATTTTCTGTTCCAAGGAAAATACTTCCTTCCTTCCATGCCACATATCTAACAAAATGTTTGTTACTGAAATAACAAGGCAGTACAACTACTGGTTGCATTTTTTCCATGAAAAGAGAAAAAAACAATTCATACCTCTGCCTTGGAAAGTTGGGGACTTCATATTCAGAAATATGAACAAGATTGATGAATTTGCAGGCCATTTCCACGACTTGAATCTAAGATATGCTGAAAGGGTAAAAGAGTTCAACCTTAGCATAATTTTTGTAGAACATCTACTGGAATTTGGCTTCAACAATTCTTTTATTAATGCTATTCTAAATGAAGATGAAGATAATGACTCAGGCACTCATGCTCATGACACCGACGACCTGGAAACAATACTCAACACCAATGAGTCATGTAACATAAAGGAAAAGGTCTCGGAGAGAAGAGTGCTCAATCCCCAACTGTCACTCCAAAGAGTACAACATCTCAGAGCAGTGCTCCAACGACTCACCAAATTAAGAAAGTGACCCACAGTTCTTCAGGTAGAGGAGGAGATAAGAACCCTCATTCGAGAAAAATTGAAAGTTCCCATAAAATTCCCTTGAGGAAGAAAAGAAAAAACATTGTGCAAGAAGAGGAGGGACCTCATGATGAAAGCGATATCCGTGACCTCTCCCTCGAGGATAGGGAACTCAAGATTGACATCGAAAAAGTGTTCCCCAATGATGATAAGCCCGAGGACACAACTCACTAGAATCCTATGATGGAAATAATTGAGAGCGAGACCTTCGATGAATAAGAGTATTTTGTATTTCAGAGAGATGATTTTGACAATGAGTCCAAAATTTAATTATTGAGAAAAGAGATGTAAAGAATAAAAAGGAGAAATCACGTTCAAAGGTTAACCTACATAACATGCTATAACACCCTGTTTAACCCAGTATGTAAATATAACTATATGGGCCAAGGAACTATGGAAAACTTAAAAATGTGAACGTTTAATTTGATGGACCTTGTGTAGAAGGTCGATGAATGTAAATTCTTATTATTTTAGTAGAAAATGTTACATGTTGCATGACTGCTGAAAGAGGGGATGTGCTAAGAGAGAGACCATGATTTCTAATGAAAAGGTGGTGGAGGGAACCTAGAATAGTTGCGTTAACTTCCACCAAACCAGTACCATGCTGGAACTAATTTTCTCAGATCAGAACAACCCTTTGACTAGGAGTGAATTCCTATCAGGCCGGTAGGTGGGAAGGCCTCCTCAAGAGTTAATGAGGGATGGGGAAGATTTCCCATTGGTAAGGATTCAAGACTTGACCACGAACTGGGGAATTCGAGCCACACACAATCTTGTTGAGGAGGGAAAGTAAGGAAGCGTGGTGGACAAGGGGAGGAGGGGGAAGTATGCAGAGACGAGAGGATAATCTCTCGGCTTTAAGGGCGTATGGAAAGCGAAGGCAGTGAGTTATGATCACATAAAATTAGACATTGAACCAGGAGAAGGAGAGTAACCTTCATCCTGATCTATTTTCTATATTGGGAGAAGGAGAGTAACCTTCGTCCCTAACTTCCATTGAGCTCATCCCTAAATTCCGTTGAGCTGGAAGTAAGAGATCGAATCTCGAAAGTATCACGGCTTAAGCTTGGGGGTGGCCAGTGATAAATCCATGGAGAGTGACTGAGCCTATGGTTGGATGGAAACGAGCACCCCTTTTTAGCAGTCGCATCACACTCTATGGTTTTGATAAGTGTTTTCTTGCCTTATGTTTTTTTTGAATTGAAAATAATGGATGCATGCAAATATTTACATATTTATAAAGTTTTTTTTCTCTTTATTAAATTATTAAGTTACGAACATGCATTCGATTCCTTGAGAGCCTATAATCCTGCTTGGAGTTCCATGCACCCCGGTTTAATCACTCGAAGGCGTTTTCCCTAGGGAATTTCATCACCGTCCTAGAGCCGAGTGAGTACTTCCCTGAATGCGGATATTGAACCCCACAATCCCTGCGAGGACAAGGTCTATTAATCTCATGAGAGGTAGTGAAGATATGCATAGGATATCTTTCTACGTAGTAAGTAGAAACCCAGAACCATTTAAGTCCTAAACCTGATGAAGGAGTGCTATAGTTGCGCCAAAGATCCCTCTATGTCTTAAGTCTAGGAGTAAGAGTGTAATGCTCTTAATTCCTTCATAACCGGAAAAGTTCGTGAGGGATAGCAAGATTTAGGTATCGAAGGGGAAGGCCCTTTCGTTTGAAAGATGGATGGATGAGATCCGTTCGAGAGGATCCAAGGCCTGTCACGATCGTCGGATTCGAAGAAGGAGAGCAGGCGTTAATGCCTCGACTACTTTAGACATCGCAAATTTGCACATCGGGAGAATCAAATCTTGGCATGACTAAACTCTCGAAACCAGAAGTTGCGATGTCGTCGGGACCATCCATCAAGGAGGACATGTGGCGAGAGCTCAACATTTCGCTGACTCGTAGAGCAAGAAGTTCAAAGAACATACCTGTTCGAACTCGTGATTTGCAAAATAGCGATTTGATCGTGGTCATCCATCAAGGAGGACATGATGCAAGAGCTCAACATTTCGCTGACTCATAGAGCAAGAAGGTCAAAGAACATAACTGTTCAAACTCGCGATTTGGGAAATTGCAATTTGATCATGGTCGTCCATCAAGGAGGAAACGTGGCGAGAGATCAACATTTCGCTGACTTGCAGTAGGGAAAGGTCAAAGAGGGAAGTCGGGAGAACTCGCGACACGCGAAGTTCTGACACACTTTAGTTTAATCCTGTGGTCATGGGGATGCCCATGTGAGCGGAGGGAGATAAAGGTCGTTAGACCCTTTTGGATCCCAGGAGTTGGAGGAGTTGGGGCACCTTGCATCGAAAGTCCCGAAGTCGCGAAATGCGACACACAGTTTAGGTTAAGCCCGTGGTCATGGGAATGGCCATGTGAGTGGAGGGAGCTAACGGTCGTTAGGCCCTTTCAGAACTAGGGATTTGGGGAGTCAGGGGTGTCTCATACGTCGAAGTCCCAACATGTGAATTCTCGAAACCCTTTTGTGTAGGCGTGTGATCACAACCCATGGTCGCATGGAGGTGAAGCTCATGCTTGGTGCTTAGTCACATAGGTGGATTTTTATAAAGAGGACATGTGGATTTTTTTAAATAGAGGTCCCAACATAGAATCAAAGAGCCCTCTATCTCAACAGCGTTAAAAATGACCCTTGACCAGGGGGTCAGATTGATCCCCTGACCTTCCATAGTTAGAAATCATGAATGGAGTTTCTTCCCTTTAAGAAAAACAAAACAAAAATTTGTTTTGCCCTGTTGTGGGTGTGTGTCAAAATGGTATTAGAGCAGGGTTACAACACTTGGCCTGCTTGGGCTCATGGATGAGTCACTTAAAAACTCTATTTAGAGTACTCTTAAAAGAATGACACTCTACCTTATCTCTTTATTAAAAAGGATGATTTAAAAATGTTATTGAAGAAAGGAATGAAAACTTTCTACTGTGTGTATGCATTTAAGAAATTGAGCCATGTATTGTTCATGAACTAATAGACTATTAGCTAACAATAAGTGTTTTGTCAACAATTGAGAAGTTAGGAAATTATGGGAAAACTCCAATACTAAAGGATGATGATGTGTCATGAAGTGGGGGATGGCTCCCACAATAGAGACAAAGAATTTGACGAAAGGAGGGTGGTGGAAACCCCTCCAGATCTGGCTGAAACTATAAGGATCCTCAGGGCCAAGTTACAGAGTTTCAAGGATGACAATGAGAGATTGATAAAGGAGCAAGAGAAATAAACAAAAATTAAAATAGTCTTGCTACAGAGCTTATCTGACATACAGAGGCAACTGCAGCATGAACCCGCAACCAGTCGTGCGGACCGACGACACAAGAAGAGAAGTTAGAGTCCACCCGAGACCCGAAAACATGACTCCATAAGTGGCTCCACTAGTATAAGTATCACAAAGAAGGTCCAAGATAGAGGTAGGGGACACTCATCAGGAGAGTTTCCTGGAAAGGAAGCTGACAACTCTGAAGGATCTTCTAGTAGCAGGGCCAGCTTGCATTCGCATAGGAAAGGAAAGAAACAAAAGTGTTCCAAAACCTGTGGTCCTAAAGAGTTCAAGAAATCCAAACCACCCTCTTTTGATGGAGAGATTAATATGGGAGACGAGGCAGAATCTTGGCTTCTTGGTTTAAAGAAGTATTCCAGAGTCCATGACCACTCTGAAAACTTGAAGGCTCGAATAGTCATATTCAACCAGAATGGAAAGGCTTCCATATGGTGGGAAGACCTTAGGAATGTGAAAGGAGTCCATGAGAAGGAATTTTCATGGAAACAGTTTGAGAAATACTTCAAGAAGCAATATCTGTCAGAAAAATACATGGATGGGAAAAATAAGGAATTATACGAACTTCGACTGGGACAACTCACCATAGAGGATTTTGTCAATAAATTCCTTGAACTATTGAGGTATGTACCCTACATAAAATACGAAAAAGAAAAAATGCAACAGTTCATTAGTGAGTTACCTCAGACCTATCGGGATAGGATTGAGTTCGACGAACCAAGGACCTTAGAAGAAGCTATCCAGAAGGCGAGGTATTGTTATGAATAGTTTGGGAGCAAGACAAGACCCCACAAGGACTGGAAGAAGAAGAGTAGTTCGAGATTCTAGAAGAAAAGTTTAACTCCTCAAGATTTAAGAACTATGGAAAAGACTCTAGGGGGAGCCTTTCTGCTAGAAGTGTATATCAACAAAATTTCCCCTCTCAAAGTGGAAATAAACCTTTTCAGACAGTCGCAACAAAGAATGATAACCTAAAGAAGGAACCCTTAAAATGTTGGGGTTGTGGAGAAAATCATAGATTGAGGGACTTCCCACATAGACAACAAAACATTAAGGGGGTCTACAATATCCAAGAAGCTACCACCATCAATGATGTGGCTAGGAGCATGCCATGAATCTATGCAGCCCTGGATAATAATCAAGACGACCACCAAGCTTCAGTAGTGGAGCTGGAAGGTATGATCGCCAACCATCCAATTTATATTTTAATTGACCCAGGTTCTAATTTGAGTTATGTATCTCCTCAGATTGCCAATAAATGTAAACTGCAACCAATTAAACATTTTAAACCATGGTTGGTACAACTAGCCACTGGGACCAAAATAATGGTGGCAGAGGCTATACCATCTTTCCAATTCATCATGGGTGGATTTCCCACCCGAGCGACCCTTAACATACTTCCCTTGGGATCTTATGACTTGTTGATTGGTATGGACTGGTTGGCTGCTTATAAAACTAAAATGGACTGTTATCATAAAACTTTAGAATGTGTAGAAGAAGGAGGGATAAAAATGACCCTCCAAGGGATCCATAAGCCTATCTCAGTGAGAAAAATATCGGCCCTTCAAATGAAAAAGTATTGCAAAAAAGGGTGCTCCTTATATGCAACACAGGTGTCAGAATCCGTTGAGGACGAAAAACCAAACCTAGAGGACCACCCCATATTAAGAGAATACAAGGACGTGTTCCTCGAAGAAGTACCGGGTCTACCACTGGGAAGGGATATTGATTTCTCGATAGAGCTTACACCAGGGGCGGTACTAGTATCTAGAATGCCATATAGGATGAGCACACTAGAGCTGGTTGAGCTCAAGCTATAGCTAAAGGAGATGATGGACAAAGGCTACATCTAAACCAGTGTATCTTCGTGGGGAGCACCTATCCTTTTTGTGAAAAAGAAAGATGGCACACTCCAACTGTGCATAGATTACAGACAACTCAATAAGACAACCATAAAGAACAAATACCCCTTACCCAGAATCGATGACTTGTTCGACCAACTGGGAGGCGCTACCATCTTCTTGAAGATCAAATTGAGGTCTGGATACCACCAAGTCCAGATTAAGGATGAAGACATCCACAAAACAACCTTCAGAATGAGGTATGGTCACTATGAATTTGTGGTGGTGCCATTTGGGTTAACCAATGCCCCCGCCACTTTTACGTGCTTGATGAATAATGTACTCAACAAAATTTTGGACAAATTTGTATTGGTTTTCATTGATGATATCCTGATATAATCCAAGAACGAGGAGGAGCACGAGGAACATCTTAGACTCGTACTTCAAGTACTAAGAGAGCATCAACTCTACGCTAAGTTTAGCAAGTGAAATTTCTTTCAAAAGCAAGTCCATTACTTAGGCCATGTCATTTCTTAGGAAGGGGTGGCAGTGGACCCTGATAAGATCATATCTATTATGGAATGGCCTACCCCAAAGGATGTATCAGATATCTGATCCTTCATGGGCTTAGTCAGATACTATAGAAGGTTCATAAAATGGTTTTCCAATATTGGCTGTCCAATCACTTCCCTTTAGAAAAAGGAGATCAAATTCATTTGGACATCAAAATGTGAAGAAAGATTTCAAGAAAGAAAATACCTCCTGACCCATGCACCTGTGCTAAATATTGCAGACCTGGGTAATGATTTCCTCGTATGTACAAATGCCTACAAGGAAGGACTCAGAGGAGTCCTTATGCAAGAGGGACATGTAATTTCCTACACGTCCTAGAAATTAAATGAACATGAGATCAATTATGTGACCCATGACCTAGAGTTGGCTGTCGTAGTACATGCTTTAAAAATGTGGAGGCACTACCTTCTGGAAAGGAGATTTGTGCTTATGACAGACCATTATGGGTTGAGACACCTGTTTGATCAACTGAAACTAAATGCCAGGAAAGCTAGGTGGATGGATCTCCTAAATGAATTTGATTTCGAAATCAAACACATAAAAGAGAAGGAAAATAGGGTGACTGATGCCCTTAGCAGAAGTATAAAAATGATTCATCTGGCAGCAGTAAGCACCTGTGAAACAAATGTCAGGGAAAGAATTAGAAATTCACAAGAGACAGATGCATTCTTTAAGACCGTGACCTCATACCTAAGACAAGAACCTACAGGGATGAAGTATGAAGGCTACCAAATGGTCGAGGAAGGGTTGCTGGCTTACATAACATATTGTATATTCCAAACTGTGACGACTTGAATAGGTCCATAATGGATGAAATGCATAAGAGACCATATATTGGTCACCCAGGATATCATAATATGATCACGACCACTAGAAAACAATTCTATTGGAATGGGTTAAAGAAAGACATAGCTAACTATCTAGCTAAGTGACTAGAGTGCCAACATGTTAAGGCAGACCATCGACATCCAGTAGGATTGTTACAACCCCTACCAATCCCATAATGGGAATGGGAAACCGTCTCCATGGATTTCATCACTGGACTACTAAGGTCGACCAAGCAAAATGATTCCATCATGGTCATGGTGGACAAGCTGAGAAAGTCTGCTCATTTCATCCCTGTCAAGACAACTTGCAAGGCAATAGATATTGCCAACATATTCATGAAGGAGATATTCAGACTGCATGGCATGCCCAAGGAAATTGTATCTGACCGAGATACCAAATTCACTTCAAGTTTTTGGAAATCCCTAATGGCCAGTTTGGAGACAAAATTGTTATTCAACACAGCTTATCACCCCCAAACTAATGGAAAGACAGAAAGAGTGAACCAAATAGTAGAGGAAATGCTAAGGATGCATGTAATGCATAAGTCTAAGAAGTGAGAAGACTACCTACCCTGGGTAGAGTTTGCCTACAACAATGATTATCAAGAATCCTTGAAGATGAGCCCTTTTGAAGCCCTCTATGGTAGACAATGCAAGATTCCAATCAGTTGGAGCAATCCAGTGGACAGAATTACAATCGAACCCGACATGATGAAAGAAACGAAACAACAAGTGGTTTAGATAAGGCAAAATATGAAGATTTATTAGGATAGACATAAAAGTTACTCCGACAAAAAGAGAAATCCCAGAGAGTTCAAGACCAGAGACCATGTCTATCTCAGATTTAGACCCAGGAAGAGTTCCCTGAGAATGGGAGCCTGTACCAAGTTGGCACCTCGATATTGTGGACCCTTTGAAGTATTAGATAGAGTGGGACCTGTAGCCTACAAGCTAGCACTTCCTCCCAATGTAAAGGCACATAATGTTTTTCATGTTTCATTATTGAAGAAATATGTACATGATGCTAATCATATAATTGACTGGTCTTTGATCCAGGTGGATCCGGAGGGAGAATTCCTGCCAGAACCCCAATGCATATTAGATAGGAAGGAAACCTCACTCAGGAACCAAACCATTGCATAGGTCAAGGTGCAATGGAAACACTTTGGCCCAGATGAGGCTGCCTGGGAAATGGAAGATGCCATGAGACAGTCATATCCGATTTTGTTTACTTCTGTACATATATATCATGTTGATAGATAGAACATTGAGGATGATGATTGCATTAAGGGGGAGGGAATTGTAACACCCTATTTCCCCTAGTATGTAAATATAAATATATGGGCCGAGGAACTATGAAAAACTTAAAAGTGTGAACATTTGATTTGATGGACCTTGTGTAGAAGGTCGATGAATGTAAATTCTGATTATTTTAGTAGAAAATGTTACGTGTTGCATGACTGTTGAAAGAGGGGATGTGATAAGAGAGAGACCATGATTGATAATGAAAATGTTGTGGAGGGAACCCTAAATGGTTGTGTTAACCTCCACCGAACCAGTACCATGCTGGAATTAATTTGCTCAAATCAAAACAACCCTTTGACCAGGAATGAATTCCCATTAGGATGGTAGGTGGGAAGGCCTCCTCAAGAGTTAATGAGGGATGGGGTAGATTGCCCATCTGTTAGGCTTCCAGACCTGACCACAGACTGGGGAATTCGAGCCACACACAATCTTCTTGAGGAGGGAAATTAAGGAAGCGTGGTGGACAGGGGGAGGAGGGGGAAGTATGCAGAGACGGGAGGAGAAGCTCTCGGGTCCGAGGGAGGATGGAAAGCGAAGACAATGAGTTCTGATCACAAAAAATTAGAGATTGGACCAGGAGAAGGAGAGTAACCTTTGTCCTGATCTATTTTCTATATTGGGAGAAGTAGAGTAACCTTCATCCCTAACTTCCGTTGAGCTCATCCCTAACTTCCGTTGAGATGGAAGTAAGAGATCGAATCTCTAAAGTATCGTGGCTTAAGCTCGGGGGTGGCCAGTGATAAATCCATGGGGAATGACTGAGCCTATGGTTGGGTGGAAACGAGCACCCCTTTCAGTAATCACATCACACTCTATGGTTTTGAGAAGTTTTTTATTACCTTATGTTTTTCTTGAATTGAAAATAATGGATGCATGCGAATATTTACATATTTATAAAGTTTTCTTTCTCTGTATTAAATGATTGAGTTACGAACATGATTTTGCTTCCTTGAGAGCCTATAATCCCACTTGGAGTTCCATGTTCCCCATTTTAATCACTTGAAGGTGTTTTCCCCAGGGAATTTCATCACTGTCCTAGAGCTGAGTGAGTACTTCCCTGAATGCGGATATTGAACCCCGCAATCCCTATGAGGACGGGGTCTGTTAAGCTTAGGAGAGGTAGTGCAGATATGCATAGGCTCTCTCTCTATGTGGTAATCAGAAACCCATAACCACTTAAGTCCTAAACCTGATGAAGGAGCACTATAGTTGCGCCGAAGATCCCTCTATGTGTTAAGTCTAGGAGTAAGAGCGTAACACTCTTAATTCCTTTATAACCGACGAAGTTCGAGAGGGATAGCGAGATTTAGGTATCGAAGGGGAAGGCCCTTTAATTTGAAAGAAGGATGGACGAGATCCATTTGGGAGGATCCAAGGTCTGTCACGACCGTCGGATTCGAAGAAGGAGAGCAAGCATTAACGCCTTGACTACTTTAGACATCGCAAATTCACACATTAGCGTGACTAAAATCTTGAAACCAAAAGTTGTGATTTCATCGGGACCATCCATCAAGGAGGACACGTGGTGAGATCTTAGCATTTCACTGACTAGTAGAGAAAGAAGGTCAAAGAACATACTTGTTCGAACTCGCGATTTGCGAAATCGCTATTTGATCATGGTCGTCCATCAAGGAGGACACGAGGTGAGAGCTCAACATTTCACTGACTCGCAGAGCATGAAGGTCAAAGAACATAACTTTTCAAACTCGCGATTTGTGAAATTACGATTTGATCGTGGTCGTCCATCAAGGAGGACACGTGGCGAGAGCTCATCATTTCGCTGACTTGCAGGAGGGAAAGGTCAAAGAGGGAAGTCATGAGAACTCGTGATACATGAAGTTCTGATGCACTTTAGGTTAAGCCTGTGGTCATAGGGATGGCAACATGAGTGGAGGGAGATAACAATTGTTAGACCCTTTCAAAGCCCGGGAGTTGGAGGAGTTGGGGCGCCTTGCATCGAAAGTCCCGAAGTTGTGAAATGCGACACGCCGTTTCGGTTAAGCCTGTGGTCATGGGAATGACCATGTGAGTGGAGGGAGATAAAGGTCGTTAGGCCCTTTCAGAACTCAGGATTTGGGGATTTAGGGGTGTCTCATATGCCGAAGTCCTGACATGCGAAGTCTCAAAACCCTTTTGTGTAGGCGTGCGGTCACAACCTGTGGTCGCGTGGAGGTGAAGCTCGCACTTGGTGCTTAGTCACATAGGCAGAGTTTCATAAAGAGGACCTGTGGATTTGTTTACATAGAGGTCCCAATAGGGAATCAAAGAGCCCTCCATCTCAACAAGGTTAAGAACGACCCTTGACTAGGGGGTCAGACTGATCCCCTGACCTTCCAAAATTAGGAATCATGAATGGAGTTCTTCCCTTTAAGAAAAGCAAAAGAAAAATTTGTTTTGCCCCATCGTGGGTGTGTTACACATGCGACCTTCCCAAATTTCCCAAATTCGCTGAGCAACCGGATATTCTCTAGACGATTCTATTGGAGGCCTTGAATCAGAGAATGCTAAGTTAAAGGAAATAGTCAAAGAATTGGAAGAAGCTTTGATGCCTCTTCCAGTGATTGCTAGTCCTTTAGCAATAATTTGGTCTACCACACCTGCAACAAAACTAAAAGGATCTTTAAGCCTGCTCACATCAACCAAGGGCTATGTGGAGAAGAACATTAAGAAAATAATGGAATTAATTACAGAGGCTTGGGAAATGTCAAAGAACATGGTCTCTTTTGGAATGAGGGCACACGCCTTCCATGAATATTTATAGGTAGATTTAAAAAATGAAGAAGGTTTTTAACTTGACGTGGTTGTACCCTTCAGTTTTAAAGTTACCAATATGACATAGTTGAGAAGAAGAGAGGATGATCTCCCTTCTTCGAACCAGATAAAACAACTGAGCGCATGATGGAAGGAAAAGTTAAAAAAATTGAATATCATTTTCTAAGCATGCAACCAAGCCATAACAAAGAGAGAATAATTATTCAAAAGGCTAACTGAAATAGACCTAGCTGGAAGCACCAATGAGGTCCAAGACACCAAATTGATTCTCAACTCATTTTTCCTAACCAAGAAATCCTTTGACGAACAAGTTGAGATATTTAAAGGGTTATCATTTGAAAATTTCTATGTCATTCTTAAGTATAGTGAAGATGACATGGAGAACTGGCTAGTGGATTATTCAGTAAAAAATCAAGATATTGAAGAAGATTTGCGTAATATTTCCATTGATCTAAGGGACTTGGAGGGAGAGATTTTCAGTATAACAATCTGGCATGAAATCAATGTGGTACCAATAAGAAGCTATATCGAAGAGTGGTTTAAAAAATCTATCGACAAAATGACTGATGAAGGGAAAAAAATAGTTGAGACAGTTCCCGTAACCGTCGATGAAAACAATAAAATGACATCAGCAAGAAAGTGACAAGGAGGATATACCATCATAGTAAGTTAATAATAATCAAATATTTCTTTCTTTATCGATTTCTTCATCCAGTTACTCCACCTGTTTAAATAGAAAGGTTTAATTGAAGATTGATAATTTTTGTTTTCTTCCTACCAGGTCTTGCTGTCTTCTGCCACCCACTTTATTCCTTCTACAAACTTCATTATATATATATATATATATTTGCTTTATGGTCCACGAGAGCCCCAATTCCAGTCTTTATGACAAACACATTTAAATTTTGGAGAATATGTAATGAGCTATATATTTTTTAGAAATTCCAAGAGAGCTATTTTGGGAACAATCGCGACTGTACTTTGTAACCCAGTTTTCTGAATATAAAGTATTTGAGGTTGATCTATCATTACAATTATTTGAGCTTCCCATGTATCACTCTGTCAAAGTTCTCTTATGCATACATATCATTTAATTTTTATTTTTTATGTGATCAAAAATATTTATCCCTACTATGATGGATGTGAGGAAATTTTGTTTATTTGCTTTAAATGTGTGAATGTGTGTGGTTCCTGGTCCACTCCCAAGAACTTTATTTAAAAGAAAATAAAACATTTTTCATTTTTATATTTTTACTTTCTTTTGATTACCATGACTGACTTCTATAAAAATCCCACATTCTGAAGACCCCGAGTCCCACGAAAATTATAACAGAGGAGTACCACCTCTATAAAAACACAGGGGGATTTGTATCCTCGTGAGGTTTCCATTTTGGTCCTAACGGATTCAAGCATCAACAAAAGGCCGGGCGAGTTGTGGAGCATGCTGGAGTGTTTTTGGAGCGCTTCAGAGTTGAATATTGAAGAGCCATGTTGTCAGGCCTGAAGAGTGAACTCTTGTGTGAATTGCACTGTGATAACAAGTGTTTTCTGTTATTGCTGGTAGTTTTCCTGGAAGTAAGTTCCCTTGAGTTCCCAATAGAGATATTCCTAGTTACATGTGCTAGAGAGACTTTGATAAACAAATGGGATATATAATGGAGTGAGAGCAGTAAGAGGTACATTCCTTGGGTTGGACAGGTCAAGAGGAAGAGAGCTGGAGGAAATTTGGGATAGCTGCAGGAGAATACCAGTGGGTTGTGAGATATTGAGTTGTGAGAGGACTGTAAGAGACACCCTTTTCTTATGGATTCCTAGCCCCAACTCAGAGGTGACTTGCTGTTGATATTTGGAACAACGAGTCTATGGTTAGGTGGAATATCCTTCCCAAGAAGTTGGTTGCACAATTGTTTTAAAAGTGTTTATTTGTTTTCTTGATTTAATTTATGAGTTTAAATTTTGTGCGTTTTACTCTGTGCATGAGAATGAATTATCTACTGTTGTGGTGAATTTATTACTTATATTTACTTGTTTGACTAGTATGGACAATTGCATGAGCTTGAATTTCATGTTGTTCGTAATTCTGCATTTAAATGTATGTGATAATCCTTTTTAGTATGTAACAATAACATATTTTGGGGCAATGCTCGAATCGTCACGTGTGCTGGAAATAGTTACTGCGCGCAGTACAAGCCTGTTGTGTGCGCACTGAGAATAGTTGTCACGCACAGTAAAAAGGATGTTTTGCATGAATTTTGTTTGAACGAGGATGAAAAAGTCATGTTCATTTAGAATGATGTAGACACATTTAATTATATTGTATCAGACAATGGTTAAATCTGTGTATAATTCATAGCTGGTAAGCTATAAGAATTTAGTTAGCATATTTTTTTTGAAATTATGTGTATTTTCCACAAGCAATGTTCCTCGATTAAGGTAGAAGATGTTACACAAAGTAACCCATAAAGATACTCTACAAAATAGAAGGTTCTAGCTTCATCCTTTTGACATCAATAATATGAATATAGATAAGACAATCGAAACACGAAGATGTGCTACCTAAGGCTTCTCAGATATGAATGCCTCCTTTGGTGTCTTGTCCTTAGAACTGTGCGAGGACACCTATTAAGAATAATTATAGTTGTAAGACATGCTTCTAGCTAGAGACACATGGTTATATATAAATCATGAATCATAGATTTCACTACCTCTATGATGGACCCATTCTTCCTTTGTACAACCTCATTCCACTGAGTGTTGTAGGGAATTGCTAATGCCTTCTTCATTTTTGCATGCTTGCAAAATGTGTCAAATTCCATGGAGGTATACTCTCCCTCCATTTTTAGAACTTAACACCTTAATATTCTTTCCTATTTGATTGTCTACAAGAGCCTTATAATATTGAAACTTCACGAAAATCTCATCCTTGTTGAGAATTATAGCTCGAATAGGAAATTTTGCACAAGTTGTGTGAACGTGCAAGAATTAGTTCGAGATATTTTCGAAAAGTAAGTTTTGAAAAATAATTCTATTTTTAAAAAGGAAATTCTATTTTTTAATTCACTTTAGTTAAAAAGTGAAAATCTTATTTTTAGTGGTTGAGTCTAAAAGTGTATTTCATGCATGCATGACTTAGACTAAGAGTAATCTCATAAATATATTAGGGTTTTGGTCTTAGCTAAAACTATAAAGATAGGTCAATATGGAGAGTTCACACACACTTGAACACATGAACAATTGATCAGGTTCAATGACTAAGAGAGAGACAAAGAGGGCAACTAGGGAATATGTGTTTCTAGGAAGAACACAGTTCAAGATAATAGACTGTACAATTGTATGGAATTTCTTACATTCGTATGGATATCACCATGCGGATCCATAGAGTGATATGGATATGTATACATTAATTAAATTCAACAATCTATTTGTTTGATTGAGATAATAAGAAATTTAGTCACCTAGGGATTGGATTTTTCACAATCCTCGGTCTTCGTGAATTAAATCCAAGAATTGCTACATGAATCATCAATAAATTAAATATAATGATTGTCCTCTAATAAAAATTATGAAGGCATAGGTTCACATACATTTGAGTGGCTTAGATCAACAATCTCTATTGACCTATGCTCGCCACTAGGAAAAGTATCCTTCACATACTTATTGAGGGCACAATGCTTGCACACTCCTTTCTTTTCAATCTTGATTTTTGAAGATCCTTGCAACATGCCCTCCATCATCATTCAGTATCATTGATGCTCCATAGTGCCAATGACTTAGCCTCTTATGTCAAAACTCACACAAGTTATTAGTGTGATGCAGTAAGGCTCTCACAAGATCTCCTTGCAACCTATGCAGACCACCATCTTGTATACCTTTGGCCAAACACTAACCAAGATTTGGGAATCTCCTTTGGACATGTTGATCATCAAAATCAACGATATATCCTAGGTCTATCATCATTAAATCTAAAAGGAGATTCTTAGTTAAACTAGGTAGTTATAATACACTAGTAAGCTCAAGGATATCACTTGATAGCATATAGAATAAGATAGATCCCACTCATGCTACTGGATATGTGGCATTGTCACCAAGTTCCACTTGCATGCTTGTGTCCTTCTCCTAAAGTTCACTGAAGGTCCTCTTGTAAGAGGTCATATGTTTGGAGGTTCCATTGTCCACATACCATCTGACACTAGAAATGGTGTTAGATGAAAGACATGAGACCATGGAGAAGTGTCTCTCAAGCTTCAATGAAATATCATCCACTCTAGATGATGTATCTGCACTCCCTACACATTTTTTCTATTGATATTTCTTTCCCTTCCCCTTTTTCTCATGACATCGAGAAGCATAGTGGCCAAAATTTTGATGGTTGAAAAACTTGATGTGGCTCAAGTCCTTTTCCTAATTAGAGAAATATGAATCCTCTTTCTTCCCTTTTTGACCCTTCCTATGTCCTTCTTTCTTGTTGCACTTATTTATGTTATGGATGAGAGCATGGCTCTGCTCCTCTTCCTCTACCCTTGCAACACTCCCTAGTATTTTCTCCTCCTAGTTGAAGTACTCCCATATCTTTTCAAAGGTGGAAAGTTTTTCTTGGGTAAAAATCCCTGGGAAAAAGTTCTACAAAGAAGAACAAAACCCATAGAGGGATATGTGTACTAGATCTTCACTCTTGATCTCGTTTCCAACCACTACACATTGATCATGAAGTTCAATGATCTTCATCAAGTAGGTGGACATGATATTCGTTATTCTCATCTGCATGGCTCTAAGATTATTCCACCACAAATTTATCTTTTGATTGTTCTCACTTGGATATAGAGTGACTAGAGTATCAAATGTATCCTTACCCATGGTCTTCCTAGTAATGTCAGGGATCAAGTGGTCCTTCACAGAGTCAAGGATGAATTGCTTCATCTTGGATATCTTCTTTATGTTCTATGAATTACAACATGAGATCATTGACTCTACAATATTGTTCTCAATGAAGTCGCACATATCATGCTCCTTCAACAACATTTGTACTTGACACTTCCACATGACTAAGTTAGAGGGATATTCCAATTTGTCTTCATATTTGACATTGAATGTAGTCATCCCGTGGCCATTGGAACACATTGATAGACAAAACATATCAACAACCTAAAAAGCACTTGTCATAAGGCCAATGTGCTATTCTCAAGCACAAATTTGGGGCTTCTCACCAATGAACCCTTCCAACAAATTCCTATCATAGGTAGTGACACTACTATCCATACATGAATTTGTGGAAAGTTTCAACAAATATGATTTGACACCATGTCATAAATCAGACCATGGTGGGCATATTTTGTGCTCTAAGAAATATTACCTAAAAAATATAGATCGCTAACGTTGAAAACACCAATCAAATTTTTTGTTAAGAGTACTTTGACTTACAAAAACACATTTATAATAAATACCAACACACATACAAATCTGACCACTCAAACATCATTGATTTTACATTAATTCTGAAAAAAAAGAGATAAAGCTACGGTGTAAAACTCAAATTCTTGAAATACCAAATGGTGTGCCTTGCATCTCCTTTATAGGCTAGGAAGAAGAGAGAAAAATGGATCTAGATGCACGCACAACATTGCCTTGACTTGTAGTGTGAAATTTAACCCTAGTGCACCTAGCTTGCATGGATAATTGAGCCAAATATAAAGTGCACCCTCTAACTCATGTATACAAAACTAAGTAAAGCATAAAACATATTTAAACTGAACTGTTGAATATAGAAAAATGTCTAAAATTGGAAATACACTGAAGATAGCACATGCATGTTTTTGGCATGCATGCACCCCTATCTCTCTCTTCTCCATAAATACTAGTGTGCCTTCAACACTATTGTACGCATTGCTAAACGAGGGAATCACATCAATGTATGGAACTCTATTGTACATTGCTCTGTTGAGGGAATCAAATTGTAGTTAAAAAATTGTCCAAGCTACAAAGGAAACTACAATTCAAAGATTTCTTCTTCTTTAGATCAATTTAATGATGTGGAAGAAGAAAATAATGATGATGATGATATCAATGATGAAGGAATTTCATAGTCTAAGATAGAGATATTGTGGAGCGAGCAAAAGATGTAGCTCATTTCACACCTCAATTTTGAAGAACATGAAGATGATGATGATATTTATGAAGATGACATCCATCACAATGAAAAATAGAGTGTAGGAACAAGAAAAACCAAGAAATTACTAATATTTTTCTTTGTATGTATTTCTTTTGGGTTTTCACTATTATAAATTTTGAATGGTGATTTACATGAATGAGGATGATGGATTTATATGCCTATGGTGACCCTCCATGTGCAATCATGACTTTATGATTGTAACATTAGTAATTACATTTGATTTACATTAT
>JZKD02S2380578.1:54916-75389 GCA_000966675.3 Picea glauca | reverse complement strand
GTCTTCTTACATCCGCCTTATTCTATTTTATTGAAAGGTCTTATTAATATTGACCTTTATTACATCCGAATACATTGATCTACCTATGTGCGGGTTAGGACCTTAACAGTCTCCCATACCACAATTCATAAGGTGTCTTGTCACTTTGTGTTTTAAGGTGGGCTTTGTTAAGAACATGGATTGTTGTGTGTATTGCTTCTACCTATTAGGTTTGACCAATGTTCTTCTCATTCATCATTGACCTGGCCATTTCTTGCACTGTTCTATTTTGCCTCTCAACTACTCCATTTTGTTGTGGAGTTCTTGGGATGGTGTATTCTCTCTTGATCCCATGCTTATCACATAATTCCTTGAATTCACTTGACATAAACTCTCCTCCTCAGTCTGATCTTATTTCCTTTAACCTTTTGCTTGTTTGAGTCGCAGTTAAAACCTTAAATATTTTAAACTTCTCAAAAGAGTCATATTTTTCCTTGAGAAAGGCAACCCAAGTAAGTCTGGAGTAATCATGAATAATCAGCATGAAGTAGTTTTCTTTCTCTGTGCCTTCCTTTCTTGATGGTCCACATAAATCCATATGAACTAGTTGGAGTGGTTTCTCTGTTGAAGTAAAGCTCTTGGATTTAAACTGTGTCCTGGTTAGATTTCCTACTTGGTAGGGTTTACATATTGAATCTTGGAGCTTTGAAATTCTTGGAAAATATTTTACTGCCTTGAGATTTTTGAGTTTGATTAAGTGGTCAAAGTTTAGATGTTCAAGTCTCCTATGCCATAACCAACTTTCATCATGTTTTCTTAGATGACACTCTTCTCTATTTTCTTTCAGCACATATACATTATTTTCTGTCCTTATGCCTTTGGCCACCACTTGTCCTGAGTTTACAGACTTTATCTTGTAGTCCTTGGACGTGAACACCACTTCACATCCTCTGTCACACATTTAACTTACATTGAGCAGATTATGTTTCAGTCCATCTACATGTAGAACATCTTGGGCTTTTCCTTTTCCATTACTTAAACTCACCATCCCTTTACCCTTTATTTTACCTTGAGCATCATTTCCAAAGGTTATGTTTCCTGATTTGATTTCAATTAGAGATAGAAACTTACCTTTGTCTCCCATCATATGTTTGGAGCATCCATTGTCTATATACCAAGGGTTCGTTTTTCTTTGAGCTGACAACACTAATCCACACTTGTCATTTTCTTTCTTCTTCCACACCTTGACATTTTCAGCAGGGGAATTCAAATCTGGTTCATAGTTCCTTAATTGACAGTCAACATATTTATGTCCATAGTTATGACAGATGTATCATTTAATCTCATTGTTCAATACGTCAAAATTATTGTTGCAACATTGTCTACTTATTGACTGTTGATTATTTCTTGACCTCCTTAGTTGCATGTCTCTAAACTTAATTTGGAAATTTTCAATTTGTGAAGGTTTGTTACTTGGCTATATCATTCTTTGTTGTGGCAAGTATTTATTCCTTTGAAAACTTAATTGCTCATGTCTAAGTCTTAAGGAACAATTTACAACTTTGTGACCAAAGTTAGAACAATAGAAACAGTAGCCATAGAAAAATTCTTTGTACCTGGAAAATGGTTGTCTTCTTTGAGCAAATCGATTTCTTCCATGTTGATGATGTCTTTCAGCACGGAGAGCACTATTTCTTTGTTCTACAAATTCATTCCTAGCACCTTTTTCTTTACTCGTCCTTGGCAGATGGTTGTCTTCCTTTGTTTTTGCAGGTTTGTTGTGTTCATTGGTTGTAGATTTGACAAACTTGATGGGTTCTTCATTTCTTGGCTTACCACTACTTGATCCCTCTTCATAACCCAAACCAATTTTCTGATTTGGATTCCTTTGCTGATTCATAATGGTGGCTAATCCTTTTGAGGCTTTGATACTTGACAAATTCTGATTATACAAGGCTTGAAACTTCTCCATCTCTTTCCTAGTTTTCACTACTTCTTGTTCTAAGGCTTCACATCTTGCCTTCTTTTTTGATAACTGTCGTTTCAGAATCTCTTTGATTTTATTTGCCTCTTCTAATTCCACTTTTAGTAGGACAAGTTCTTCATCAGGTTCTTTACTGTCTTTCTCGAACTGTATCAACAATTGTCTTTGCTTTCTATTCTTAATTCTTAGTCTGTCAATCTCTTCCAGTGCACTGATCAGTTCTCCTTCCATGTCAACCATAGCTTCTTCTTCATTAGTATCACTTCTTGTGCTTTTATTATCATAATCCTCTTTGGCCATAAGTATGAAGTCATTTAGTTTATATTCAATAGAGGATTCATTGTCTTCATCATCTGAAGGATCATCATAATTGTTTATGCAAAGACTTTTCTTCTTAAAGTTATTCTCTTTAAAGAAATTTCTGTGTTTGTGCTTCTCCTCATCATAACATGTCTGATCCTTTATTTTGTGGGGACATTTATTTGAAAAATGACCTATCCTACCACATTTAAAACATTTGAAAGGCAGTTTACCTTTGTATTTGCATGATCCCTTCTTCAGTCCTTTCACAAATTTTGCTTCAATTTCATCGGGCTCATAATCCTCATTCTTGTCTACCTTAAATGATGCTTCTATGGAGGTGGGTTTATATTTAACTATTCTCATTTCATATGCAGTCAATGTTCCTAGAAGTTGATCAAACTCCAAGGTTTTTAGATCATTAAGTTATTCTATAGCAGAGACCTTCGGATTGAACCTATCTGGGAGAGATCTCAATCTTTTCTGAACTAAAGAAGGTTCCTCAATTTTTTCACCAAGTGCTTTCATTGCATTTACCATTCCTTCTACTCTCAGAAAGCATTTTCCAATAGTTTCATCTTCTTTCTTCTTTATTTGTTCAAACTATATTATGTAGGTTTGAAGCTCGACGTCCTTTACCTTCTCATTACCTTCATAACTGCTAATGAGTTTTTCCCACATTTCTTTGGCAGTTCCTAGGTGCATAACTTTTACGAATTCTGCTTCTACAAGTCCACTCAAGATAGCATTCATAGCCTTAGCGTTGAATATAAATTCTAGATTGTCATTCTTATTAGCTAGTGCAACTAGATTTACATAACCAATATCTACCACATCCCAGACATCTTCACCTAAATCCATTATGTAGGTTCTCATTCTAACTTTCTAGAAGACAAAGTTTGTTCCATTGAATAGAGGGGCCTTATTGGTTGAATTTCCTTCATGGCTTGACATGTTTAAGCTCTAGGATCTACCCTTAAATAAAAGGGTCCAACTTTGATACCAATTGTTGGACAATTGAGAGGGGGGGGGTGAATCAGTTGTAACCTTGCTTAAAAAATCATACTTATTTTAAACTCTTTCCAGATCACTCAATGACAATCACAATAATGCAGGGAAGTAAGCAATAGACCATTCAACATCATTCACACAAATGAGATACACAGAGACAAATATTTCCTGAGGAAACCCATAAAGGGCAAAAACCTCTTCTTCTTTATATGATAAGTAATCTGTACATTCTTTACATTATCATACATATGAGCACAAACTCATAATGAGGCTACAACCTCTGTTTTGCAAGTTGCTAGTTGCTGAGATCACCAACTCTCTGGATTTTCTAGCACCAACTAGAAGGAAGCACCAACTCCCCGGTTTCTCTATCACCCACTAGAAGGAAGCACCAACTCCCTAAGTGTTCCAGCACCAACTGGATGGAAGCACCAACTTCTAGTCATACAAGCACCAACCTGTATAATAGAGAACAACAGTTCTCCCTTGCACCACCCTACCACCCTGGTTTCTCTGGCTGCAACTAGATGTAACCTACAACTCCCTTTGTTCAAGCACCCATTTGAACCTATGAGGACAAAAATCCTCCCTAGAACCTCCCTACCACCCTAAAATCTAAATATTTTCTATTAAGACTTATTACAATGATATAAAGTTCTTCAATGGCTTACCGGTCTCATCACTGTTCTGCTACACTGTGTTGCTCTATCTGCATCAGTGTCTTCTGCATATGCCTTGCGCTTTCTGTTCTTTTGCCTTTTATTCTCTCTGCGCCATGTCCCTTCAATGCACCATTCCCCTTTTGTGCATCTCTGCTATTGTGCTCTGCCTCCTTCTTCACACCTCAATCAAACTTAACAAGAACACCCATTTATTCTTTGTTCAACATTCTTATACTCTCTGTGAACCTTCTGCATGCAATCTGCTTCTTTCTCTTGCATTCTCTCCAGCGCCAATCTCCTCCACATTAGGGTGTTTTCTCCACTTCACTCTTCCACCGCTATCCCATCTCCCGTGTGCCACATTGTCTTTGTCTGTTCTTTATCTCCTTCTCATTCGGAGTGCTCTGTTTGATCATCATGGTAACTCTTCAGCTTCTCTGTCGGTTTCCCCCACACATCCATCATCACTGGGTGTTATCTCGAGATTCCTCAGCCTCTCTGGTAGTTGAGACTCTCCATCTTCTCTGTCATAGATGAGATCATCCTCTGGAATAAACCATCATTTGTTTCTAGCAGTTACACTATGAAGTGCAACAATAGCCCTCCACTCTTATTCAAATTCATCTTCACCATTGAATTGACTTCATTGAATCTTGCATTCATTTCTCCATTTCTCACTTTGGCATTTCAGGATCCCCGTGGTGAAGATTTTGTTACTCTCCATGTCTCGATCCCTGAAACTCCAAGATGGAGCTTGCCGCTTCAAGTTCTCTCTACAGTTCTTCGACGATGTGACAATCGAAATATGACCCCTCTCCAATCACACAAGTGCTTCAATCTCCAAATCAACGGACCTCGATCCGTGGTGATCGGATGGCTATCCTCTACCTTGGGACTTCAACCTTTGGGACTTTGGGGGAGTGATGGAGTTAAATCTCATGAAGCAAAAACTCCCAGAGTGAGGTCAGTCTTTCATCACTCGATGACATGTCGTGACCAGAGTGGCTATCACGTGTCACTCAGACTTATGATTTCTAGTGGCCTGAAATGCCTAATCAACTCAACACTTGTCGTTGTCTGATCATGCCACGTGTCATAGTATTCCACCTATCCTTTCTAACGTGGTCTGCCACATTCTCCTCTTGGATCTATCGGCCCAGATCACTTTGCGATTTCAGCATTCTTGATGTCAATGTTCTCGACACTTCCAAGTCTCAGTGTGTGAAACTCTAAAATGAAGTCAGATCATCTTTTTGGCTTTTCGCACTTCGCAACTTCGGGACTCCTATGATGAGGAGTCTCAACACTTGACTCCTCCATCTCCCAGTATCTAAAACTCTGGTATTCGAAACTGTCTCCTTCTTTCGGGATTTCATATTTTCTCATTTCACAATTTTGGGACTCCTATGGTGAAGTGTTTTGACACTTCAACTCCCGGTATTCGGAACTGTCTCCTACTTTCTAGATTTTTGCGTCTCACATTTCGTGATACTGGGACTCCTGTGGTGAAGTGTTTTGACACTTCAACTCCCAGTATCCGGAACTGTCTCCTGCTTTCGGGATTTCGGCATTTCACATTTCGGCGTTTCATCATTTTGGCACTCCCGTGGTGAAGTGTTTCGACACTTCAACTCTCGATATCCGAGACATTGAAATGGAATTATTTCCCGGTTTGTAAAAATCTTGTTGATGTGCTTCTTTCTGGATTTTGGGATTCTGGATTTCGCAACTTTGGGACTCATGTGTTGAAGAGTCTCAACTCTTGACTTATCAATCTCCTGGTATCCGAAACTCTGAAATGTAGTTGAATCAACGTATTCCGACGTTTTTCATTTCACCGTTTTGACATTCTTGTCGTGAGTTGCTTCCTTAACTCCTCCAATGCCTGGTATCCGAAACTCCGAGATGGAGTTTACGCTTCTGATATTTCCATGCAATTATCCCTGCATTGTTGATCTTCCTTGCCTGCCTGTTTTCCATCAAATAAACAAGCACACTCTTGCACTCTTCGTGCACCTCTACACTATCTCTTCTGAGCTTACGTTGTCCATGTTTTTCCATCGGTTCATACTTTGATCTTGCCATCAATGACAAGAACATCTACCTGAAAACATGACCACAACATACCAACCTGTGTTGGAGTAGATACCACTACTAGGGATCACATCACTTCCCACTACTAGGGAATACATAAATTCTCACTACTAGATAAAAAAATTTGGACCACTCCAAGCTTGTCCTTCACAGAGGCTTGGTCAAAATATTTGCTACCTTTTCGTCAATAGAAATATACTGGAGAAAGTGTCTCGTCATAGTATTCTCCCTCTTATTGGGAGAATCCTCTAGACACAAATAAATATTTGTACATCTCTAGGATATTTATCTGCAACATGCTTGATCTTGTAGATCAACTTGGAAGTCACCACTGACTTCCCTTCTGGTCTCGGAACCAAGGAAAAGATATATATCCTAGTCCTTCTGATTGGATTCCTCCTCGGTCACTGTAGAAAGGTCTACTGAAGAAAGGGAATATTTCCATAAGATCTCATATCTCTTTGAAGCCTCTGAAGCTTGGATCTATCCTTCTCAACCCATGGCATATGTCTGACAGTTCTAGAAGACGTCTCCCTCTTCCATATGAATCTCAAATTCTTCAAGTATCCATTCTCCCTTTGAAGCTTGACTCCCTATAAGCCTGTATAATCTTCAGAGCCATCTTCTCCTCATGATATGGCTCATCAATGTTGCATCCTAAAAAGTTTCATGGGACCACACTGGTCTCTTCTTGGTTACTACAACGATTTTGGGTAGGTCCTTCTAGTTCTACTAACTCTTCTTGATAATCTGAAGAGTGATCGACTGCATTGGAGGGATTTTTTCGATTATCTTTGGAGCCTTATTCTCCTTATAATTGATCTCGATATGAGATACTATGTATCTCACAAAAGTACCCTTCTTCATCTTCTTATTCTTTGGTACATGGATGTATACAGTCATGTATACAACTTCTTATCTGCACAGTCTATTCCATGTCTCAAACTAGAGACCATCTAATATATTTTCTCCTACAACCGTCACTATAGCTTCCCTCAGAGTTATCATTTGTGACCTTTCCAGAACAAGGACAACAAAGGGAAAAACAATAGACAAGAATAATACTCTAATAATAATAAAAACAAGGACAAGAACAATAATCACAATAGTTCCTTCTCAGAGCTATTGTTTGTGACCTACCTGGAACAAGAACCAAAATAAAATACAATAATAAGAAATAGTAAAAACACTCTTCTAGTGTTATGATCAATCATTCCTCCATGGTAACCTGGAACCTGGAGTCTTATCTTCAATAACGAGTGTTTTTTATTTTCTTTTGAGTCTCCTTCACTCAAGATGAAAATTATTCTAGTCAACCTATCCTGTGTACTTAATACAATATTCTTTATGGAGTGTGTTGTTCCTATGAATGTGTTGGGTACAAGATCCATCTAAATATACGATTGTAAGAGATCTGTTCTACTACAATCACACTCAAAATAGTGATACAATTTAAATATATATAAGTACATACCTCTGGCAACATCAATAGGTAGTGGCACCATCTGAAATCAGTGACAAGCAATGATGAACCTTCAAAATTCAAAGGTGATCCAACTTGTAATCTAAAGGTAGCTAGAAATTTCCTAGGGTAAGGTGCACTAGGAAAACCCAAAAATAGTCCCAACACTTCACAAACGCTTTCACTGCAACTGGTACTGGAACTACAATTCTTGTTGTATTTGGTATTGCAATTGGTGCTACAACTGGCACTGTAACTAGTGCTTCAACTGACACTGCAACCAGTGCTACAACTGGCACTACAGATGGTGTTGCAATTGACACTACAGTTGGTACTGCAACTGGCATTGTAAGTAGTGTTGCAAATGGAACTGCAACTGGTGTTGCAACTAGCACTACAACTGGTGTTGCAACTGACGTTACAACTGGCATTGCAACTGACATGAATAAATTGGCATGAAAGAACTGACACAAAGGAACTAGCACTGCAACTGCAATTGGCACTACATACCTAGGGTTTTATGAGGAAACCCTAATTTATCAACTTCAAAATTTTGCAGATCTGATCCAGAGAAGAGATGTGCCCTACTTAAGAAACCTTCTTAGTGAATTCAGAAAGTGCTCAATGAGCTTGAAAATGGGGGAAACTGAGGATCTTCCTTCCAACGGTTAGAGTGTTACGAAGGAAACTAGCTCTGATACCATGTTGAAATTTTGGTATGCTCGTTTAACCATAGAAAATGTCATATCATTGTCACCAAACCATAGGCATTCACATATGCCACCCTCGAGCACACTAACCTTTACTAAGAATAATTCTGGAAAGCCTACTCCATAACCAATAGATAAGCCCTAGATGATAATTGCAACAACAAATCAATAAAATTAGATCACTCCTTATCCAATGGTAGCGCATAAGAGAGATTCTCCATATCCACATAATAAGTTCCATACACAACTGTAGAAACTGCAGTTGAAATACCCTGTCAACCTTGCACCATACTTAGCAAGAATATCACCAAGAGTTTCACCAAGAGAATCACCAAGAGAATAACTTGATAGTGCTAGAGAGAGACCAAGACCAAGAGATGACCATACACCCTTATTCCTCCTTGCAACTATAGTTGCAGCTACAAATGTAGCTCTCCAAAAGACTTGTGCTCTAACTGGGTATCCAAATGAGCTAAAACGTCCTCTATTTACATTAATATGTCCAATGACTTTTCTGGCTGGGCCGACCTGACTTTCTGGTAATTATATTTTCTATTTATCTTTTTCCTGTGGATCCAAGTTGTATTTCTTGAAGATAATATTCTAATATTATTTATTCTACTAGGCCAACTTGTCTTATAGGGTTTCCACACATCTATTTAATGACTCACTCACTTATGGGATATTCTATTCTAAGTCATAGGTTACATGTGGAGGTTAATATCTCTCGCAACTATCAAAACATCAACATGATTATGTTGTAATGTTCATTTCATTCAAAACTTCCCCTCTTGTCTAAAAATGTTTCCATGTCCAATGTTAATCTTGAAGTAACATTTTCATACATGAGTTTTTTGAAAGAAGAAACAAACAAATCATAAAATTCATAAAAATGGTACATTTATTTATGCTTTCACAAAGCAGGTGTTATAACCCTAATTTGCACCAGACATGCTTACTTGGCATCAGGCCATATTAGATTCCTTCTTTGCCAAAACACTCCTGAACAACTCTTCTTAAAAACCCCTTTTATAAAGACCCACGCGCCCTACTCCATTACTGCATGTGTGTACACGCTAGCCAACCCAAGACAGCCTGCGTGCACCTACAAAAGCATGGAAACAAGAAAGTTGCTGACGGAACACACATCTTCGGGTAAGTTAACTAAAGCTTCAAGCCATGCATGGCTGGTCACTTGACCAAAATACCTAGCTTCTTCTAGCCTATAAAAGAAGGGTTAGGGGTCCCATTTGAAAGGAGGATAATCATAGTAAAGAAACTATGCCTGATTAAGCATTCCATTTGTCCCAACCTTTAGCCATCCTTGTGCAAAGAGAAGTATAGAGAAAATTAGTTGGAAGACAGTGGAAGAAGATCCCAGAACCAGGATCGAGGAGCAATAGCCAAATTTATCATTGTAAGGTATCATTGTGAAGTTAATAAAAGAATTGCTTTTCTCGTCCCACCATATGATATTGTCATTATTGGAATATTGATTGTAGGATTGATTAAATCTCTAATCCGTTAATTCATAGATCAAATGCATGTGGAGTTATTTGTTTGTCTTTAGTGAATGCAGGTCAACATTGGGAGGAGAGTTGCAGTCAAAGAATGACCAAGCGTGAAAAGGGATTGACATCAAACACTAAAAATAAGGTACGTCAACTTAATCTCTTGAGCCTTGTATTTACATATGAGTAATGGGGGTTTAGGCATGGGATGATGGTAAAAAGTAAGAATCTTTAGGTCATTTCTGCATGCATGATAAAACTGTTAGTGCTATTCCGTAGGAGGGATTTCCCACCCACAACAGTAGGGTACCATGTATGATCATGGTCTAATTTAAAGTTGACCTACTTTTCTAAGTACAATCCTTGGAATACATGACAATATATTATAGAAAAGATCAAATATGTAGACGTATAGAATTTCTTGTCCCTCTTAAAAATAGATAATTAAAATGCTTTTTCTGAAGAGATAATTTTTGACTAGTCAAAAATTTCTTTCTATTGGATAGAAAAGTATAAGATATAAAGAGATAGAAGAGGAATTGTAGCATTGGATTCCTGTCCAAGAATCCTAGCAAGAATCCATGCCATATATTGATATGGTTTTCTCAATTGACTAACTTGTATTGTTGATATATCCCCTGGCATTGTTGTGGGATATTCAAGAAATTACGACAATAAGTCCCAACCACAGTTTCTAGATTTCATGAATCCTTGGCTTCTTCAAATTTGAAGGTCATTGTTGGCTCGGGTAACCTGAGTATTCTTTTGAAAGTTGATGGTGCCAAAGAAATCAAAGATTGTCCCTTTAACTGAATGATTCTTTGGTATTTATTGTAATTATCTGTGTACCATATAAAAATATCTATAGCATCAAATAATTCTAAAACTCACCCTGCCTTAGCAATTCCAGATATCCAAATATTATTAGTATCTCTTTCCTAAGGGAGAAATGTAGAGTAATGTCTGTAATCTCTAGACCAATGATATTTTGGATCTTCTCGTGCAAAAGTATTCAAAGTATCCCAACAAAAATATTCTTTCCTCCTAGCTATCATGCTTTATATTTGGCGAATTATCTACAATATTTCTAATCATTGATACCAAAGTATCCCTTTTTACATAATAAAACCCGCATATTTTTTTTCAAAAGAATACTTAAGGTGAATTAATTTGAATTTATCGAGGATAGTCTTGAGAAAATTGCCATTAATAATGGTCCTTTGGTAATTAACAATTTGTTGTATCCAATAAGATTTGCATTTAATGTTACTCGAATAACGTGACAAAATAAATGAGGATACACCATGGAGTAGCAGAGTGGAGAAACACATATAAAGGAAATAAATGGAGTAATTTTGATCCCATGACGAGATATAAAAATATGGCTAAGTGTTGAAAAGCGGGAGAAGGAAAGAAAGGATTTTTTTAAAAACTTTTGATACAATCTCCGCCTCCAAAGTAGAATGTTTGATTGACTAAGTATCGTGAAGTGGACAGATGAATATTCAAATATGAAATGAATAAATGACTCAAAACCATGGTAATAACACTTGGAAAAATTCTAAGCATGGTGTGATATGAGGATCGTGGAATGTTGGAGTGCATTTTGATGAAGGAAGAGATTTTTACTTGGATAAAAATGTATGATCAACTCGTGATCCCGTTGTTCCATGAAAAAATCAAGAAATGACTAAGTATTGATGCAAAATAGATATGACAGAGAGGGAAGGTGCAATTTGAATGGAACATAACTTGAAAAGAAGGCTTATGAACAAGAGAGAGTCATAACTGCTTAGCAAAATTTAAGATAAAAAAATGGGTCCAATTGTGGGATAGAAACCCCTTTTGGGTTGCTAAGAATCCATAATATTTCTCATCGGGCAAGGAGTCAGTACATGAAAAGAGAATGAAAAATAAAGAATTGAAAAATATGTACATGAAAAGAAAATAAACTATGTATAGGAGAGAATAAGATTGATCAAGAGAATTTTTGTTTAAGATGTTGTCCATTGATTGGATGTTGGAGTTACTTCACACACACATATGATTTTTTTTCCTAAGGTTTTCCCTATGTTTAGTCATTATTCATTCTCCTATAGTTTAGGGAGAATATTCCTCTAGGATAATATTCTCTTCAGTTCACACTTCAGTTTGATCAGTTGAGTGAAGTCTAGATGCCGCATTGGGATTATCACCATGCATCATTGGGATCATCACCAAATAATGTGAATTGTCCTTGGGATCATCGCCAGATTAGCACATTACTTATGACTCCCTGATCTCCTCCTCACTTCAATCTGTTTTAGTCAGTTAACTGAAGACTGAGAGACTAGTTAACTCAGACTAGGTGTCAATTCACTCCTGTAATTGCCTAAGAGACTAGACTAGGTGGCAGTTTACTCTCGTAAATGTTGGTGTGTGTCCAAATCACTCTAGACCACAACTATGGTGCATTGGATTCTCCTCCAGTGCACATTATTTGATTTATACAGAGTATATCATGTGTAAATTACCATTCATTCTTTTGGTTAATGAGAATTCTTACAATCTTTCTCTCCTGCTTCTCTTTTCTCATATTTTCTTTGCAAATTGTGTATGCCATTTGCTAGCTAGATCTATTAGGTGCAGGTTCAACACATTTACATTGGAAACATCTAAATTGTTCCCTTCATATCCCTGAGTAAATAAGAATTATATCCCAAGGCTTTCTCAATCACATATGGGCCGATCCATAATGCTTCAAATTTTGTGTGTAGAGAAGGCTTTTCCTTGGATTTATTTCATAATAATACTAGTTGTCCCCTTTGAAAATATTTGACTGAAGTACTTTGATCAAAATATATTTTTAGGGATTGTTGTCTTTTATTCATCTTGCTTAAAGCGTCATTTCTTTTTTCCTCCATATGCATCAACTAATTATATCTTCTCTGGAGAGTAGATATTTCTTTTATGTCTTCAGAATTTACAACACGTGATAATGCATTTAGTTCCAGATGAATTGACATTTTTGCTTCTTTTCCATATACCAGTGTCTTTGGTGACAACCCAGTTCTATATTTTGATGTCAATCTACTGGTACATAATGCATCTATTAAAATTTTATGACAATTTCTTTAATTATTATCAATTTTCTTTTTCAAAATATGGATCAATGTTTTGTTTGTTGATTTTTCCAAACCATTTCCCTGGGGATAATAGTTTGAATATTATCCCAATATATTACCAAATTCCTTATAAAATTTAGTAAACTTAGATCCAATAAATATTGATCCATTGTCTATGATAAAATTCTCTGGAACTCCAAATCTTGATAAAATATTATCTTTGAGGAAATTTATGAGTTCTTTAGAATCAACCTTCTTGAGGGCTACAATTCTTGCCACTTTGTAAAATAGTCAGTTGCGGTAAGAATATATGACTGGCCTTTGCTGGAACTAGGATTAATTAGGCCAACAACATCAATTCCTCACTATACAAAAGCTTATTCAATTGTTATATATTGCAATGACATTGATGCTTTTTTCATTTTTCCAGAAAATATTTGGAAAGAAGTACAATTTCTGATCATTGCATATGAATCTTTAAAAATGGTTGGTGAGTAATAACCTACTCTCACAATTCTATGTGTTGTGGTTGTAGGTGAAAAGGTGGAAAGGGAAGAAAAGGGGAGAAATGCACTTACTTCCATAAAGGATTCCATCCAGAATTCACATCTATGCAAAAATAGATAGATCAAATCGGCCAAATACTTTAGCAAAACAACCTTGGAGATCGCATCCCCGAGGGTGTCAAGAAGAAGCCGCTAGAAGATCAAAATCTCAAGAAAGACAATTCTAGCCATGCTTTGATTGCCATCAACTCCTCTCTCGATTCTTGGATCATAGATTTAGGTGAATCACACCACATGGTAGCCACAAAAAAAGTTGATTCTTCATTGGATACATGCAAAGGTCCTTCTATTCTAATGGGGTAAAACTCTCTAGTTGAGGTCACCGACAAAGGAAGAATTGGATTCACAAACTAAATCTTAGAGAATTTGCTACATGTTCCAAAATTTTCCTTCAATATTCTCTCTGTGTATCATATGAAAAACTCCGACACTAGAAAGAGAGTCATATTCAAACCTAATGTAGTGGATATCTATGACATGCAAACCAATTCCAGGGTTTCTACCAATGAGGTAAATGATCAATCTAGACAATACACATTTTCTGAATTTATTGAACCATATTCTGCATTAGTTCTTACCCATGTTGATGAAAGCAGTAGGATATGGCACAAAAGGTTCATGAATTTAAATTTCATATATATGCAACAACTTATCAACCAAGGAATGGTTGATGGTCTACCTAACATCCACTTCTCCAAAGGAATTTGTGAGGGATGTGTTCTTGGAAAACACCCTCAAGAGAAATTTGACAAAGAAAGGACTCATAAGGATTCCTTTCCTTAGATATGATCCATAGTGACCTCATGGGCCCTTTTCTGCATCCATCAATCAATAAATCAAGGTATGTGCTCATTTTTGTTGATGATTTCTCACACTTCACATGGATTTTCTTTCTCACGAAAAAAACATAGGTCTTTCAACACCTCAAATATTTCAAATCCCTTGTTGAGACATAGTCAGGAAATAAAATCAAATTCCTCTGAATAGATAATGAGGGAGAGTATGTCAGCCATGAGATACAAAATATTTTTCATGAGGCCGAGATTCAGTTGTAGCACACGGTTCCTTATACTCCACATCAAAATGAAGTTGTTGAGAAGAAACATAGATCTTTAAAAGAGATGGCATCTTTCATGCTACATGCAAAGTGACTTCCATAGATATTATGGGATGAATAACTTAATTGTGCAAACTAAATAAAAAATAGATCTCCCCATATATATGTCAAGGATAAGACCCCCTATGAGGCTTGGAGAAATCTCAAACTAGAAGTGACCCACTTCTGTATTTTCGGTTCACGTGGATGGGCCAGGATTCCCTATGAGACGAGGAAGGCACTTGATCCACAGAGCACATAGTGTATATTTGTTGGATACCTCGACGATGTGAAGGGATATAGAATCATTGATCTTTCCTCGGACCGACTCATCATTGAGAGTAGTGTCCAATTCAAGGAAAGTATCTCACATGTACCTCATTAGCTGCATGAAAACACTTTTGTTCTTCCATGTGTAAGAGATGATGCACATGCACATGCCAACTCTTATTAAAATGAGAGTTTTGATTCATAGGATTTAGATGATCTAGATACAGACTCAGTACAGTCAGATGCAGATTAAGTGCATGCAAATGAAGATGCAGAGCTAGAGGAGAGGCCCAAGTGGGCCAAGACTACTCTTCATGATGCAAGAGATCTTGTTGGGGATCCAATTGATACTAGGAGGACTCGATCTAATTTTGAGGAGCCTCCTCTTGCACTCACTGCCACTGAACCAATGCTACCTAGGCATATTTTCTTGGTTCAGTCTTCATATCCACAGTCTTATAGTGAGGCTGCTGGAAATCCCTTTTGGGAATCCTCCATGCAGGAGGAGTACAACTCCCTCCTCGAGAACCAGACTTGTGATCTGGTTCCCATTCCTTCAGGAAGGAAAATTTTCAAGTGAAGATGGGTCTACAGGACCAAGAGAAAAACAAATGGACATGTTAACATATAAAAATCCAGTCTAGTTTCCACAGGTTTTCAACAGGTGCATGGCATTGATTATGATGAGATCTTCACTCCATTAGAGAAAATGGCTTCCATACATTTGGCACTTTCCATTGCAACAAACAAGGGATGGGGAGTCCATAAGATGGATGTAAAGAATTCATTTCTTCACGATGATCTCTTTGAGGATATCTATATGGAGCAACCACATGGGTTTATGCCGGATTCATATTTGGTCTGTCGACTAAAGAAGTATCTTTATGGCCTCAAGTAGGATCCAAGGGAATGGCATGCCAAGATGGAATCCTACTTATTGTCATAGAAATTTTTACGTTGTAATTCAGACCTGAATGTTTATATGCTCAGGACAACTGATTCACTTCTACTCTTAGTTTTGTATGTTGATGATTTGTTGATGACTGGTTGCTCGAATTTAGTGATTGGTGCAGTTAAGAGGATTCTTCATGATAGGTTCTTGATCATAGACATGGGTCCGCTACATTTCTTCCTTGGAATCGAGATCAATCAGGATGCATCAAATGTCAAACTATCTCAGGCCAAGTATGCACGATATCTCCTTGAGAGATTTCACATGAAAGACTGCAAGTTTGACCCAACTCCTTTCCTATCAGGAGTCATACTTGAGGATGGTGGAGAAACTTCACTGTTTGATAGTACATTATACAAACAACTAGTGTGGAGCTTTTTGTATCTCACACACTCCATACCAGACCTCTCCTATGCAGTTGGAGAAGTTTCCAGGTTCATGTAGGAGCCATATGATCTACATTGGAAGGATGCAAAGTGTATCCTTCGATACATACATGGCATCATCACCTTTTGGATTCACTATGCAACAGACTCTACATTGGACCTCATCAAGTTCACTGATTCTGACTGGGTTGGTGATGTCATTGATCCCACTGGTTACTCACTCAGTCTTGGTTCTGGGCCTATCTGTTGGTCGAGCAAGAAGCATGCTTCTATTTATATATATTCCGCAGAGGTAGAGTACAGAGGGGTAGTTAACATAACCATTCATGCTATGTGGCTACACCATTTTCTCACCGAGTTGGGTATTTAGTTTCATTGATTGATCGTCATCTGGTGTGACAACCAAAGCACTTTGAAGTTTTGTAGAAATCTAATTCAGAGGCAGCGGATGAAGCACATTGAGATACTCATGCACTACATCTAGGACTTAGTACACGATGGGATCATTGACCTACAGTTCTGTCCTTTAGCAGAATAGACTACAGGCATCTTCACCAAGACCTTCACTGAGCATAAGTTCCACTCTCTGCGCAGTCATCTTGGAGTGAAGGACACAGTTGCCTAGCAACTGTCAGTTCTTATTTTTACATACATTTTACTTTGAGGGGGGTTTTCCCATGAGTTTTTCCCTCTTTCCTCATTTATTTCAATGTATATTTTGTATTTGGGTACCTAACATGGCCTCCTCGTTGGGACCCATTCTTTATTTTCACCATAGTGATGTTCAAGGGGTGTTGGAGATACTTCAAACACACCTATGATTTATTTTTCCTAAGGTTTTCCCTATGTTTATTATTCATTATTCAATATCCTATAGTTTAGGGAGAATATTTCTCTAGAAGAATATTCTCTTCAGTTCACACTTAAGTTTGATCAGTTGAGTAGAGTCTAGACGCCTCATTGAGATTATCACCATGAATCATTGGGATCATCGACAGATATTGTTCATTGTCCTTGGGATCATCACTAGGCTAGCGCATTAATCACGATTCCTTGATATCCTCCTAACTTCACTCTATTTTAGTCAGTTAACTGAAGACTGAGAGATTAGTTAACTCAGTGGCAGTTCACTCCTGTAACTGCTTGAGACACTAGACTGTTAGGATATTTAGACACTTAGGAGTTAGTTAAGATCTACTTGTTCTAATGTGTCATTAGGTAAAAGTGTGTTTCTTATTTTGTTTCTTTAGTATGCATTAGTATGCATTTGTAGTTAGGAAATCCGACGGTCACGATATGTTCCCGACATAGAGTGATCCGACGGTTCATACTCTCCTCGATCTTAACGACCATTGATATGTGGCTTAACACCCAATTGGTCCATGATCTCTATTTAAATGACATGGAAAGTCATTTTCCGATGATCGATTATGAGAAAATATCTTGTAAAATCTCTCTATAATCTTTTTCTTTTGCATTAATAAACTTCTCCAAGTGGTCATGTTGGCTGGGGCAGTGGATGTCTCCCCGTAGGGGTTTTACCACATGAAAACATCGATGTTTTAATATTTGATATGGTCATGTGAGTGGTTACTGAAGGTGTTCATCCTCTGTTGGAATACCTGTGTTATCGAACATGGTATTAGAGCCTGTTTGAAGACCTGCTCTTGTTGTAGATCAAGATCGTGAAGCCGAGTTTCCTCATCTCCATTTCTGTCATTTCCATACATTTTTGGGCTAAGAGGACCGTTCCATTGCATTCAGAGCACTCGTTTCATTCATGAATACTTTTCATTTCACTCGAATAGGTTTCCGTTTTCCCAATATACGACTATTTCAGTCAAATCCAGAGGTATAAAGCCTGCATACGCATTTTTTAAATTTTTGCAGAGTATTATTTTAGTTTTATTTCGGTTTTTTATTATTTATTTCCGGGTTTCTACTCTTTTAGATTTGTGTATGATCTTTTCCCCACACCCCGTGTGATCTCAAAAAATCAAAAACAAATAGGAAAAAGTGCATCTTCCGGGTAATCTAACTGAGATCTAACCCTTGTTGTCATCGAGAAGCGATTTTTTTTTATTGTGTGAAAATAGTTTGTTTTGAGCACGCTCTCCAAGGCCAACAAAAACACCCCCAATCCTCTTCCTAAAAAATACAATATTTTTTGCTAGACTATTTGTTTAAAAGTTTCCTTATTAAAGAGAGGTCTTGAGTTCAAGTCTCTCTTTTGTTACTTTTTTTGAAAAAGTTCATGCTCAAATTGTAAAGTGTATTTCACTTCAAGTATAAAAGTGAATCACTATAAGTAGCTTTAATATTTTATTCTAGAGTTATTTATTTTGCATGCAACTTTTCTTTTATAAAGTAACTTCATTGTAAAAGTGATCCCCACTTCTCTTTATAAAAGTGAGTCACTTCATAAGCAACTTACACTATCACATGCTCCTTTGGTTACCGTTTATGCCTTTTTTAAAAGGGGCATAACTCTCACATACGAAGTCCATTTTCAGTGTTTTTGTTTTTAAAACCACATAACTTTTTGAGATCTTTCCATCCAGATCATCAGTTTCAGTTTTTAAATCTATATTATCTACATATTTAATATGGTTTCTACAAGTAATCTATTGCTTACCAACACCAACTACTTCCAATGGAAATCTCATATGGAAGATTTATTAAGAAGTAAAGGCGTGTACCACATTACCTTGGGAAAGGAAAAAGAACCCACTGATGATGATAAGAAAGTCAAATGGGCTAATAAGAGTGACAAAGCAGGTGGACAAATCGGAATTTCCATCTCTCCTGATTTAAGGTTCCACTTTAAAGAAATTGATGACCCCCATGAAGCTTGGGAAAAGATTGAATCCTTGTTTGGTAAACTCAATATTATTAGAGAACAACAGTTAGAAAATCAAGTACTAAACTTAAGTCCAAGTGATTTTTCTTGCCTTGGATACTATCTATCTAAGTATAAAACACTCAGAATGTTATGTGAAGAATGTGAGATAGAAATGGAGGAAGAGCGTTGCATCTATCTTATTCTTTCTAAGCTAGGTAGTGCATATTCTATGTTTGTATCTACCTTTTATGCCATGAGAGAGGCTCTAGGTAAAGCTTCTCAAAAACCCATTCTTTAGTCCTTTTGTGCCACTTTGATTAGAGAGGAAGATAAACTTGTACAACCTGGAGTGATCAACACTGTAGGAACCTCCAACAAAGCCTTAGTTACCCAACGGAAAGATAAAACCAAGTATCCCAAGAAGCAACATCCTCTCTACAACAAAAAGCAACATAAGGGTCCTAAACCTTCTAAGACAACTTAAGCTCCTAAGGGTGACAAAGGAGCAAAATATAAAAATAAGAAGACTGACAGACATTGCAAATTTTGTGATAAAGATGGTCATGATGAGTCCAAATGTTTCAAGAAGATGGAAGATTTAGAAGCAACGATGAAGAAGCACAACATCAATATTGATTCTACTTCTTCTTCTTCTTTTCATGGACATGAACTTTCCGTGTCTAGTTTCTCCTTTAATACAACTTCTACTTCTTCTTCTGATGAGTGGCTTATTTATTCAGGAGAATCTTATCATATGGCTAAGGATAAAGACATATTTTCTGCTCTAAATGAATGTAACACCAAGAAAATATTTGTTGGTGATGATAGATCTCTTAGTGTTGTAGTATCTGGAACAATTCAAGTAGATAATGGTAATTTCAATGATGTATTATGTGTTCCAAGGCTTTCTTGTAACCTTCTATTAGTATATCAAATCACTCATTTAGGTGAAGGTAAAATCGTAGAGTTTTCACCTCACCAAGTTGTAATCAAGGATCTAAAAGATCCTAAGCATGTTCTTGCAACTCAAATCATTGATGATATTACTAGGTTGTACAAGTTTGACAACTTTGGGTCATCATCTTTTTCATCAGTTTTTGTTGCTCATAGCGATGGCTTGAGAAAACTTTGGCATGAACGGTTTGGTCATCTAAACTATCGTTCATTGCAACAACTATGTAATCAACATATGGTGACTAGTCTTCCTCCTGTTTCATGTAGAGATGGTGTTTGTGCTGGTTGTGTTCTCAGAAAAAATCATCGGGACAATTTTGACAAACGTGCCTCTTGGAACGCCTCAGGCCCTTTGCAACTTGTTCACAGTGATTTGTGTGGTCCACTTTCTTCTCCTTATTTTTCTGGGTGCAAGTATTTCTTAAATTTCATTGATGATTTTTCTAGACGTACTTGGGTTTACTTATTAAAACTCAAGAGTGAAGTTTTTGACAAGTTTTTGGCCTACAAGGCCCTTGTAGAAAAGCAATCTGGACATCAAATTCAAAAGTTAAGAACATATAATGGAGGCGAATATGTGAACAATAATT
>JZKD02S2380578.1:28227-45742 GCA_000966675.3 Picea glauca | reverse complement strand
GGGCCACCCTGAGAGCTCGTTCCAGCTGCCAATCCTGGAGTGCTGTCGAAGCCAAAATGCGTGCGGGGGTGCCAATTCTCCGGGACTGTGAAGAGAGTATGCGCAAGGGGGCTGGCTACGCCTTCGACCAGAATCTCTTCTTCCACAATTGCCCTTCCCCGCATTCTCCTACGACGAGCTACCACTGCCAGTGCCCTTTCGAACGCCTCTTTTTGTTTTCGCCGAGATTTCGCTGCATGCCAAGCAGCCCCCCTGCGTTGTGTTCCTCGAAGTCTGGGCATGGCTTTGCAGGGTGTCACTGCGGCCTAGCGAAGTGGCCGCACCAGGCTCGCGAGAGCTAAAGCACGACGATCACAATTCGGCTGTGAGACAGGGGTTTGTGAAAGCACTCGGCAGCCTGGAGGTGCAATGCATGCAATGAACCCAAGCCAAACGCTTATACCAATAGCCACCGCCATTCGATCCGCCATTAAAGACTGAAACTGAGTGCGAGTACCTTTCCCTTGTGCGGACAGGCTCCGCATTTGAATGCAAATGTGGGAATTCATTTCGAATTTATGGCGTTTTGATGCGGGCTGGTGCGAGCCATGCCATCGCCTCCCCTTTTGCGCCCACGTGTTCGAGTTATCCTCCCTGTCACCCCATCCGAGGGAAATATTGATAAAATATTATCTTTGAGGAAATTTATGAGTTCTTTAGAATCAACCTTCTTGAGGGCTACAACTTCTTTCCACTTTGTAAAATAGTTAGTTGCGGTAAAAATATATTAATGGCCTTTGCTGGACTTCTGATTAATTAGGCCAACAACATCTAGTCCCCACTGTACAAAATGTTCTTCAATTGATATATATTGCAACACTATTTCTTTTCTTTTCATTTTTCCAGAAAATCTTTGGCAAGAAATACATTTTCTGATCATTGCATATAAATCTTTAAAAATGGTTGGCAAGTAATAACCTGCTCTCATAATTCTATGTGCTATGGCTATAGGTGCAATATTTCCTCCACAAATTCCTTCATGAAATTCAATAAGCACCTTTTTGGATTTCTTTGAATCAATGCATCTTAGTAACATCCCATCAAATTTTTTTTTCGAAAAAGAATTTCAGCAACAAGTACATATTGGTTTTCTTTCATCTTTAATGCCCTTATTTCTTTTGGAGACATGTCGTTTATAAATTGGCCATATTTTAAATAGAGAATAATATCCTTATACAATTATGTCATGGACGAAGAAGATCCTATTGAAATTTATATAACCCCATTTAATGAATCAATCTCTACCATAAGTTTTCACAATGCCTATCCTTCGACTGCTTTTAATGGCTTGATCTCAATGTCATATTCTTGATTTTTTTCCAACGATTTTTCCCATTTCCCCTCTCTCAAATGTTGATTAAGGATCATTTTTACTCGAGATTTAAGAACATATGCTATAACATGAGATGATAAAATGTAAGCTATGAAGTGTTCCACTTCTTTAACCAAAGAAAGAGCTTGCTTCTCTATTTCTTAATATCTCAACTCATAATCATGCAAATTTTACTCATAAAAATTATTGGAAGTTATTATCCTTTGAGATTCCTTTGTGTTAAAATATAATAAATGGTCTCTTTTGAAGCAAAATATCATATGATAAAATCTTGATCAAAATTTGGATTGAAAAGAACTAGAGATGAAGTAATTGCATGCTTGATTTTAGCAAATGCTCTTTGAATTTCTTGTGTGCATTCAAATTTTCGATCCTTCTTCAACAAGAAATTTATCAGTTTCACAATTGTGGCATAATATGAGACAAACCTCCTCACAAATTTTATCTTACCAAAAAATGATTGTAATCCTTTTCTCGATGTTGGAGGGCTCAATTCATTGATACATTTTACTCTCTCTGGATCAATGTAGATTCTTTGTTTACTGACTATATGTCCCAAGAGTTTTCCCTATGACACTGCAAAAAAAAAAATCTTGGGATTCAAAGATATTCCATACAATCTAAATTGTTCAAATACTTGAATTAAATGCTCAATTTGATTTTCTCTTAGTCTAGAATAAATAGTAATATCGTCTTGATAGTCAGCCATAAATTTTCCAATTAAATATTTGAAGGCATGATCCATTTCCCTTTTAAAAGTTTCTCTAGCATTTTTCAAGATAAAGGGCATTCATACATATGCATATGTCTCCCAGGGTGTGATGAAAGCAATTTTAAGCATGTCTTCTTCTACAACCACTACTTGATTATATCTAGAGAAACCATCTAACATACACATCATAGCTGAACCAATCACTTATTGTAGGAGTATCTCCATGTTAGGAAGGGGATAATTATCTTTGATACTTTCCTTATTCAAATCTCTAAAATCAACACAAAGATGAATCTCCTTGGTTTTTTTCTTACTATAATAGGGTTTGAAAGCCATTCTGACAGACTTCTCTCATGATACAATACTTCTCTCTCAATAGAAATCTGTTCTCATAACATCATCGAACCCCATCCCAGGTCCTCTTGACCTTTAGTTATACATTAAAATAGCTCACCGACATCCTTAGGCTGAGACCTAAGTGTCAAAACCCTAGATACCAAAACCCTAGGTCAACTTGACTCACGTTTTCAGGGCTTCGCCAACCTGTCTTTCCTTCCTTCTTGTGCGGTGCTCCAAAGCATCCAATGGTGGATTTTTCAATTGTTGATTTGTCCACGACCCGTATTCCTTTTTGATATTTCATCCTTGATATCCTTGTCCAACGAATTTATTTCTCTTACTTCACTCCATCCTTTCTTCTCTTTTTCTCACTTCAACCCAGTATTAGTCACTGTGTCTTCCGCACAATTCGTGTTTCACATTTTATTCTTTAATCATATCTTAATTCCATACCCAAGGGCCAACAGGCCCCCAAAACTCACCTATGACTCATCCCAAGGCACTTCAGATATGATCTTTTTGTTTTACTTCGAATTTAGACCACGCAAGGCAGCCTGTGATTTCAGCTCTATTCCTCCCTTCCTTCCTTGTGCAAACTTTCTTTTTTGTGTCTCGGCAACAGAACCAATTTTTGGCACAAGGGAAGACCCAGGGTTCAGCTCCAAGAGTGCACCAACAAGCCCTAACTACTTTCCCTTTCAACAACACCTGCGAGGTAGATGCAGTCTCACCCGAAGTAGCTATGGAGGGGTTGTAGGACAGAGATGTCTACAACCAAAGGGAATACCAAGTGGATCCAATACAAGAACAACACAACATCTATATATCAATTACTAGCTTAGGTCTACTCTGCACAACTATCTATAAGATCTAACACAGTAATACAATAGCAGTATATCAAATGACAATGAACACAACATCAATCACACACAACACAAGATATACGTGGTTCACCCTCTCTCTAAAGATACGTCCACAAAACTGTGCTTTATAATATATTAAGATGAAAGCATACAGGTCTTATCTATGCTCTTAGCTAGAAAATCTTCTCTTCTTCTCTCTCTCTCTCTCCCCTCCCTACACACCCAGTTGCAGGGTTGATCTTCGCACCCAATGGAAGATATTACAATACAGACTACTCTCACGATACAATACTTCTCTCTCAATAGAAATCTCTTCTCATAACATCATCGAACCCCATCCCAAGTCCTCTTGACCTTTATTTATACATTACAATAGCTCACTGACAGCTTTAGGATGAGACCTAAGTGTCAAAACCCTAGGTGTCTAAAACCCTAGGTCAACTTGACCTGCGTTTTCAAAGATTCACCAGCTTGTCTTTCCTTCCTTCTCACGCAGTGCTCCAAAGCATCCAACAGTGGATTTTATGCTTGCTGAGTTGTCCATGATCCATCTTCCTTTCTGATATTTCATCCTCAATCTCCTCATCCAATGGATTTCTTTCTCTCACTTCGTTCCATATTTTCTATTCTTTTGCTCACTTTGACCCAGTATTAGTCACTATATCTTCTTCATAGTTCACGTTTCACCTTTTCTTCCTTAATATTCACTTACTTCCATACCCAAGTGCCAATAGGCCCCCAAAACTCACTTGTGACTCATCCTGAGGCACTTCAGATATGATCTTTTTGTTTTACTTTGACTTCATACTGCGTAGGACAGCCTGTGCTTTCAACTCTATTCCTGCCTTCCTTCCTTGTTCATACTATCTTTTCTGTGTCTGGTACCCAGTTTCAACTACACCTGCTACCTGGACCCTTCTCTTTCAACTTTTACTGAGAGTTACGAGGCATCTGGTTGTCATAGTACAACTTCAATCGGCTCCCATTTACTAATCCTTCCTTCCATTCTCCATTCAAAGTCTTCAACTACGCAACTCCTCCTTCTGTAACATAGGCAACTTCATATGGCCCAAGCCAATGTGTTGTGAACTTTCCTGGATGTTTCATGAACTTACTGTCGTATATCAATACCAAATCACCTTGCTTAAATGCCTTCTTCTTAATGTGTCTGTCATGGTAGGAATTTTCTCTTTCCTTCTATACCTGTTGATGAAATTCTGCAATAAATATGTTTTCTTCTAGTTTGATCAATTGCGCAAGCCTCTCTTGAAAAATGCCCGTGTCATCCATACTTGTAAAGGCGGTGATTATCAGACTAGGAACCAAATATTCGATGGGTACAATTTCTTCTAGACCATAGACCAACTTAAAGGGGGTCTGCTTGGTCAGTTTCTTGCAAGTGGTTCTATAGGCCCATAACACTACAGGTACTCTTAAATCCCAGTCATCCCTATTCACACTGCAAATCTTCATCAACACTGTCTCCAAGATTTTTTTTTATTTTAATCAGTTGTCCAATGAAAGGTAGCTCAATTCCTAGTCCTTCTATGTCTCGTTGGCCTTCTGTTTCGGTGATGTTCACCTTCCTAGGATCATCGTCTTCGTCAGCATTGATATTGTAATAGCCTTGCAATTTATGGAGAGGCGTAGTCCATTCGTCCTCTTCTTGTTCCAAAGGGAGGCTAGGGGCCTCCTCAAATACTTTTTGTCTTACAATATGTAATGCTTGATCTACTGTAGGATATTGACTTTCGAATAAAAGGGTAGTTACAAAGTTCTGAGTCATACCTTCCCAATCCACAGTGATGAGGCACAGTTCTACTTGAAGGTACCAGTTGATAGGGGTTGTGTCCAACGTGTTAATAAATTTGTGCACCCACTTCTCTTGAGGAATGCTTCTCCAGGCCTCCTCGCAACTTCTCACATGGTCCTTTGGACAACTTCGACCTGTGTCTCTAACTTTGCTGCCTTCTACTTTCTCTGAAAACCATGCTTTCATCAATGTGTGACATTGTACCCAGTCTGTAATGTTGTTTTTGTGTGTCCCCCACCATCTTGCTGGTGTTTCTTTCAAGGCCTCATCCATGGCCAACAATCTTTGTTGTGTTGGTACAATTTTTTCAAAGTCCAACAAGAATGCTTCTAAATGATTTAGACCATCAAAGGTGGGCAAGTTACTTACTATTGTGTCAATCCAACAAAATTATCTGGTTAAACGAGCACATCTTCTTGTAGATAATTCATACATTTTGTTCTGATGGTTCTCTTCTTCTTCTGAATCTGATGAACACGCATTGTCACTTCACCAGCTTAGGTTCCCATCCGCCGTAGGATTAATGTAATCCTGATGTCTGGATGTTAATTTGTATATGTTTTCCAGTCTGGTCTTCTTCTCTGATGGGTTTTGTGTATCTATGACCTTCATCAGGATCCAAAGGTGAAATGACCCTAAGGAAATATCATTCAAACATCATTCTCCTTTTCCTTAGATCAACCACAGTGGAATTATTGAAATCCCAATCAATTCCTAACAACGCACGGTAAGGACAACTGTCATCAACTATCTCAATTAACTCAAAGTCTGCAAACATCCTTACTCTGTCAATGCCCACAGGGACATATTTCAATCTTCCAAAGGGGATGACAACTTGCTGATTAGCCATCTTAAGCCTGATAGGGGAATAGATAAACTTAGGTTTTCCCATTAGTGCCCAGGTCTGCTTCATCATGACATTGACCTCCAACCCTAAGTCGAGGACCACATAATCTATATCATACTCTCCAATTTGAGCATTTAGGTGTAATTCCTTATTTGTCCTTCTCTTTTTAGAGACTTGGTGTGCTGCTCTATTTAGTAAGGGATCTATGTTTCCTAGCTCATACTGTCTGATTAAATTTTGTAGTTCATGTACATCGCTTTCATCCTAAATCAACTTAATGCAGGTATATAAGAATTCCATGAGCTTGCTTACCTTTTCTCCTTCTCCTCACAGAGCAGACTAATTGAATTCTAGAGGAATTCCATATTCTCTTACTTATGTTTGTGTCTTCGATGAAGAACCTTGGTCTCTCCTGAATTCTTTTCTTGCTTCCTCAAATATTTGTTTTTCTTTCTTTGCATCAAAAACTCATGTCTTCTCTGCAACTTTCCTGACTCTTTATTATTCTGTAGTCTTTCCTTGGGTCATTATTTCTTCTCCTATAAAAATGCCTCCTCTAGTGATAAAAACGAATCTAGGGTCCTCTCCACGAGGTTCAACGTATATTATTTGCGCTTGCGGGTTCTTTTGAGGTCCTCATCTCTCCTAAAGTTTGGCTAGCAGTAAAGGACAATCTTCAATAACATGTTCAAATGAGTTGTAGTAGCTGCAAGTGGTACAAGGGTTCTGACAATCCCTTTCTAAGTTTCATGGATGCACGTAGTTGTAACAGATGATCTTTCCTCAAACTCGACCCATACCTTCTCCTCTTCCTCTTCCTCTGAATCCACCGCGAGGGTTGAAGTTTCCTCTGCCTAGGGAATTATATTATGCAGTGCTTCCTTCTTGCTGTACTTCACCTTGAATTTTGTATATATCCCTCAACCTTTCATGCATGAGGTCATAATCCCTACAATCCATGTCATCATGTCCTACCAACTTACAAAACATGCAATATAGATTTGTGGGTGTCTGGACATATTTTTGCAGATAGTAACATTCACCAGGGTGATGTCGATTTCTACATACCTCGCACCAGGGTAGAGTAACTTGCTTCAAAGGACTCGGGTCTCCAAATGCCAAGTATTCATGAAATAGGGGGCAGTGATCCTTGTCATGGCCTTATGATTTACATATGATACACCATATGTCTTCTCTTTTATCTTTTCCCTTGTCTTTCTTCATATCTTCGACCTACAGAGATAAGCTAGTCAACTGACTCAAGATTTGACTCATACCTGAGATGGATTCTTTGATAGGGGTTGATTCTAACTTCATGGAAATATCCAGTGCCTCAGCTTGCAAAAAAATCTTCTGTTGCATCAAAGGAGCTCTGATGTGTGGTAAGAGAGAAGCAATGAACCATTCCTTGTTCTGCTCATCTGGAATTTGAAAGCTCAAATGGCCTATCAAGGTCTTAAATCTCTGATCAAACTCCCACACAGGTTCAACTATTATCTGCTTGATTTCTTTTAGTTATGTAATGCATTGTGACTCTGACTTAGGTTTCTTGAATTTGACAACTAGTGCAGTATTAATGACATTCAATGGTTTAGGTGGAACTCCTTGGACAAATTTCATGTACCAGCTCAGTGTGCGATCTCTTAGGGTAGTACTGAACTGAGCTTGTTTAAAAGCTTCATCAGTGATATTCTTAATACTCCACACAACTTCATAGAGAAACCAATGCTGATCAGGATCTTCAAATCCATCTCCTCTAAAGGTGGGTAACCTCATCTCATCTACCATAGATCTTCCTAGTTTTCCTGACTGAGTATGTGGTGGGATGCTAGTGATAGTTCTTTGAACTCTCTAGTGACTCTGATTGCTTAATCTTGCTGAATTAGCAGGAGGAATAATGGTACTTACTTCAACAATTGGCATAGTTTTTGAAGATTCTGGCTCTTCCCGGCGAGGTTCTTCAACTTTCCCTTCTATTATCACTCCAAGAAACTCCTTAGGGTTGTAGGCTAAGGATTCTTGGTAACTTAAGAAAATAATGTGTAGGTATTCTTGGAATAATGGGATCACTCAATGATTAATGTAATAGACAACTCATCATACATTCAAATGAAACAGTGCTTTTAGAAAACAATAATCATATCAAGTATTTTAAAAGGAGAGGATGAAGAAAACTAATCTTGATTGCCAAATACAATTGGGTGCAGGGCTTACTGCAAGATAGAAATAAATCCTTTACTTCAAGTCTATGAGCTCAATAAAGAGATGACAGTCTTTATAAGCTAAGATAAACTAAAATAAGGTACAGAAAAGGAAGCATGAATATTTCTGATATTGAAAGCAAAAGGAGATTGTAATTTTATTATGCAATAAGAGTCTATACAATAGCACAAAATATATTCCCAGTTTGAACCCTTGTCTCTTAGAAAATATAGGCATTTATAAAATTTTACAATCGGTTTTTAAGATCTTGAAAACTTGGATCTGTATCTAAAAATAGAAAATAAAACTAACTAAGGCAATCAATAATAAAGACTAGTTGCTAGAACTCGAACTATCTTCTATATCAATATTTGACATCTGTACTTCATCAGCTTCTGGACTCTGTTGTGTCATGAAAAGGTAAAGACACATGTCTTCTATAGCTGGATTTCTTCAATTAATCATAGTCGAAACTTTAGGAGACCGATTTAGCATTTGGTTTTCAAAATCTCCATGAATCTCTGATGCTGAGTATTTTATGACTAAGTGGTTGATCCTTTGATTCTCTTGAACTTCTTTAAATACTTTGAAAATCACCCTGCTCCATCTTTAGCTTTCAAAAATTCTTTTTGTGCTTTCACCAACTAACTCGCCTTATGATTCGCTGGTTAGCTAGTTAAAGCTCTGCCTTTCACCAGCTAACTGGTTATAAATTTACCCTTTGCACCGGTGAAAGCTCTATCTTGGCCAAAAATAAACTTTCACTTCCAAAACTGTTGTTTTTTCAAAAACTTAGCGTGTCTTTGCTTTATCTCCTTGCATATTCACAACAACCTGGGCTAGCACTTGTAGATCTGGGTGGGACTTCTGCTTCTGCTTCAATTTTCTAATCTTCCTCTTAAGACGTTTTTCTAACCACCATAAACTGTTATAATCTTTGGTGATTTTCCTCTTTCTCTTTTTGTCTTTTACACTTTCACGAGCCGACTTCTCAAATGCTGCATTTGTCTCTGTGAAATTGTCAGAGAGAGTTTGTATCTTGCCTTGATTACTCTTTCTAGAACCTCATGTTGAGCAATCACTTCTTTTAGTTGCTTAATTTTTTGTGATTTCTTTGAATTTTTTCTCTTTGATGTTTCACCTTCATCAGTGGGAGTAAAAGTCTCACAATCCTGTGCAAATTCCATGGAGTGTTCAGGGCTTTTAATGGATGGACTTTCATCTTCTTGCTCTGGCTTTGTTTCTGAGTTTGTGTATGGTAGATTTAGAATATTTGTCTTCTTTTCTGTAGGCTGCTCTGAAGTGGTTTCAAAATCTAATTTTTTCTTTGATCTGTGAGACTTTATGCCGGAAATCCTATCTTCTGGTGGTCCTGGAAGAGTTCTCCTCTTTATCGAGCTTCTCTGAGGAGTTAATTTCCTTTTTCCAGCTGTCTTCTGCTCATTCATGGGCTGAGTTTGGGTTTCAAAGCCTTCCCAAAAAAGAAAATGTTGCCAAGTCCTTCCTCTTTGTCTTAGTTCCTCTAGAATTATCAATTTGATCAGGCCGAAATGACAAAGAGTGTTTTTCATACTTAGAGGTTCAGCCCTAATCTCTTTGCAGACTTTAGTTAGGCTTTTGTGAAAGAAGAAAGGTAAATTTAGGAGAGTTTTCCCTGTGAAATGATCTAAGAGCTTGAAATGGTATAGCATCAGCTTGTCATACCTGCCTTATGAGGTTATATAGAGTTGAATTCCTTTGAACAGGTCCTGCCATTCATCCTCCAAATGAGAAACCGGCATGATTTTCTTCCATGTCGCATTTCTGACTTCTTCCTTAAGATATGCTCTGAAATTGATATTCTTGGTTGTTGTTGTCTTGAACCAGCTCTGGCCTGATCTAGGTAAGTTGGTTGTTGTAGCAATGGCGGCTTCATAAACTATGATTTCTAAAGAACCCACACAAGATTTGTTTCCATCATACAATTTAGCAAACGCTTCAGCTTTTGTTTGGTGGCAACCATTCTGTAACTTTTCAACATAACCCATGCAGACTGTGTCTGAGAAGCGTTTTTGCACCTCTGGATGTGCTTGTAAAAAAGACAGTCTGTCTAATTCTTTCCTTAACAATGAACCACTTTGTTTCCTTGCCATATGTAACTCGAACCCCAGACAATTTTGCAAACAAAGTGACTGTAATTTGTTGTTTGAGCCAAGGTTTGGCACTGGTGAAAACTCTCAGCGTTTTCCTTCAAATATGAAACCATAACATATGCCTATGGATAATGCATGTTGGGAATATGAAGTGTCGATTTGATGTCTCCAGCTGAGTAGTACCGCTCCTTTACCTGTGATGATGAATTTGAATTCCTCATCTCCAACGCCATTATCTCGTGAAGAATGCATTCACGAACACAATCCTCTATGATATCCGATTTAGACGTGCATAACAAAATCCTCATCATTATTCACTTTCACCATCGCCTTATAATGATTACGTGAGATGTGTTGAGCGTGTCATATTTTTATTTCTGAAAATGTGGAGGAAACACACGTGTTCTGCGCTTTCACCAGCTAACGGTCTGTGAAAAAGTACTCCTTAACTGTTGAAAATCACCATTTTCACCAGCTAGTCATCAACCTTGCAACATGCGTTAGCTGTTGAAAGTATTTTCATGAAATTTTATAGAAAATACCTTTATGGATCAACTTATTTCTAAGATATGAATTTAAAACCTAAGTTTTTACACTAGAAGAAATTAAAACAAAATGGAGAAAACTACAAATAACCATGCTATCAACCACAAAATGAAACCATGGTGACTGATTCATTTTGGGAGCTAACATTTGGCTCCAAATGGGATGGACACCTCCTTGTGAGGTCACCAAGAACCTAGCTAGACTCAGTAGCCTTTATTACAATTTGAAAATTTGAAAAATAGTTTTGCTCAGTACCATTGGGCATGGAGTTATTCAAGCGATAAAAGTAAAGAAAACAGAACTGAAAATAATATGTACAAGTAAAATAGGGCTTTAATAAAAATCCTTATGAAAAATAGGTCTTTAGAAAGAGCCCGTTGAAAGGGCCACCTGCTACTTCCTCGTTTGCAAGATTTTGGAGAACAAAGGTATTGTTCCGCTGAACTGCTGTTATGATGAAAGGACCTGCCCAGAGAGCATAAAATTTGTCGTGTTTCCCCTTCTCTTGCCTTGTTGCATCCCATTTTAAGACTAGTTCCCCTGTTTTGAAGATATTTTATTTGACTTTCTTGTCAAAAATATCCTTCATCTTTCCTTGGTGTAATTCTATCTTTTCCAAAAGTTGTTCTCTATCTTGCTGCAACTCTACCAAATTATGGATTCTCTGAGTTAAATCACTTGGTTCAGAGTCAGTTTCTTGTAAAAAATTTGCAACTGGTAGTGCAAGTTGAACAGGAAATATGGCTTCAGTAACATATACCAACTTGAAGGGAGATGTACTAATTGAATTTTTACTTGTAACCCTGTCAGGCCACAAAGCAAATTTCAGCTTGGAATCCCAACCTCTGGTATTGTGTTCAAGCAACTTCTTTATATTTCTGACTAAAATCTTATTTGATGACTCATCTAAGCCATTTCCTTGTGGATAGTAAGAAGTGGAATGTACTAGCTGAATTCCCAGCTCTTCACATAATTTTACCAAGTGCTTATCTTTGAATGCAACAACGTCATCAGTGACTATTCTCCCAGGGAAACCAAATCTGGTGAATATGTTTTCTTGCAGAAAATTAATGATGGCAGTATGATTGGCGTTCCTGGTAGGAATAGACTCAATCCACTTTGTAAAATAATCGGTGGCAACCAGGATACACCCGTGCTGACTACTAGAAGGCGAGTGAATCTCACCTACGAAATCCAGACCGCATTGTTGGAAGGGACCTGTGACCACTATAGGTATGAGGGGAATAGATTTCAGTTGTTGTTTTCCTTCAAATCTTTGGCACTTGTCACATGTTCTCACAAACTCACACACATATAAAAATAAGGATGGCCAGTAATAACCAGATCTTAAGATTTTATGTGCGGTGGTCTTCCAATAGTGATGTCCTCCGCATTCACTATTATGGAACTCAATCATGACCTTAGCTGCTTCTTCTTGGTTTATGCACCTCAATAATAAACCTATTGGATTTTTCTAGAACAATAAGTTGCCATTGATGCATAAATTCATGGCTTTGGGCTTTAAAGCCCTTCCTTGTGTTTTTGTCAAATCTGAAGGGACTGATAAAGTTTGCAGAAAATGAATAATGTGACTGTACCATTTGCAATTAGCTAGGTTATTTGAGACCTGCATTTCCTCACTTATTTTATCCTCTGAAGACTAAACATTATCTGCATTAACACTTACCAAATTTATTTCGAGCAGTTTACAATTTTCTTCTGCCAGAAGTTTGGAAAGACCCTAACCCTTCACAAGTTTTGCTGGTTTAATTTCAACATCAAATTCAATTAACTTTGCTATCCACTTACTCCTTTTCCCATCTATGTCGGGTTATATAAGCACATATTTAATTGAACTGGAGGGTACGTAAGCTATTACCTTGGCTTGAAGGATGTAAAATCTGAAATATTTTAATGACTTGATAAGTGCATATGCTTGTTTATACAATAATTCATACTTTACCTCTACATCCCTCAAGACTTTACTAAAGAAGGCAACCGGTTTCTTCTGATCATCGACATTTTTCTGCAAGAGTACTACTGCAATTCTATCTTTTGAAGTGAATGAAAATATATAAAATTCCTTGGTGAAGTCGGGGCTGATCAAAACAGGGGCTGTCGTAATGGCTTCCTTGATAGAATTGAATGAGTGTTTGGCTTATTCAGTCCATTTTACTTCAGAGTTATTTCTTAACATAAAAGTAATATGCTTTATGAGTTCTGCAAAGTTTGCTATAAACCTCCTGATAAATTTTATAGTCCCAAGGAAAGACTGAATGTCCTTCTTTGATCTAGGAAGAGACATATTTTTAATTGCTTCTACTCTTTTTGGGTCGATTTTCACCCCATCAGCTAAAAAAATATGTCCAAGTAATTTCCCTTCCTTAAGTGAGAAATTTGATTTTTTTGGATTAAGAGAAATGCCATACCTTCGACATTTTAGGAATGTCTTTTTTAAGTGCTGCAAATGAAGTTCATGGATGCTTGAAAAAACAGTGATATCGTCAAGATATATCAGGACAAATTTATTTTCTCTCCAACGAAAGCAATGTCCATCACCCTTTGGAATGTCGCTCCTGCATTCATCAATCCAAAAGGAATCTTTTCATACATAAATGTACCCCATGAAGTAGTAAAAGCAGTCTTTTATTTATCGTCCGGATGGACAACAATCTGGTTGTACCCAGAAAACCCATCAATAAAAGACATCACCTTTGATCTTGACACCTTCTGCAAAATATGTTCCATTTTGGGCAGAGGGTAGTTGTCCTTCCTAGAGCACTTATTCAAATTTTTGAAGTCCACGTAGAATCTGATCTCTCCATTCTTCTTTCTGACCGGTACAAGATTTTCAATCCATTCTGAATATCTGAGAGGTATGATGATGCGTGCATCCAATAGTTTTTTGATTTCCCTTTCCATTGTAGGTAGAAAAAAAGGATTAAAAGATCTAAGTTTCTGCCTAAATGGTTTGGTATCTTTGTTTAAGAGAATCTTATGCTGAATTACCTCTATGTCAAAAGTCTTCAAGTCATCATATTTCCAAGAAAAGATGTCAGCAAACTCCTTTATCAATTCTCCATAATCAACCTTTTGTTTTTTAGTCAAATGTGAAGCTAAGTTGACATATTTAGGATCTTGTTCACTAGATACATTATACTGCAAAACTTCTGAATATTTTTCCCCTTTTTCCAATTTGACAGCCACATCATTATTATCAAAAATCCTTTCTAAAGGGACCAAACCTTTAGGAATTCTGTTGGTAGACAATTGTACTATTTCATGTGCTGCGATTTTTCTTCTAAATTTTGGCTTCTCAATTTCATTGTCATGTTCATTCTCCTGATCAATTTTCAAGTCTGCAAACTCATCTATCACTGCAAGAAATCTAGTGAGTTCAACATCGTCTTCGAAAACATTCCAAAATTTTACATTATTAGGGAGGGATGGCCTATATTTAACTTGAATTTCGTAATTCAATTTATGAGGCAGAGGAGGCATGAAAGCACAGGTTGACACAACTAATGAATCAACCAATTCATTCATTGCTCTAGGTACATATGAAATTTTAAAATCTGCAAAAGTATGAATCGCCCTCAAAACTTCATCTCTGTATGCTTTCAGCCTGACATGTTTTGCTTGAAATGACTTATTCACCTGCTGAATGATTAAATCTGCATCTCCAAATACATGCAATCTTTTAATCTCCATCTCTTTGGATGCATTTAACCCTAGAAGTAGTGCCTCATACTTTTCAATATTGTTAGTCACTTTTAAATCAAGTTTAAAGGACAAATGAGAAGTTTTCTAGAAGGGGAAATCAATACTACCCCTACTCCTGTTGATTCTTTGGTACAAGAACCATCAAAGAACATGGTCCAAAGATCGTCCTCTACTGCTTATGTGGACTGAAATGTAGGTTTTCTAAGCAACAATGCATCTGGTAATGAATCATCAATTTGTAAAATACAAGATCCCATACCTGTGTCGACAGAATAGATAGGATGATTAGATGGATTTTGTCGCTGATTACATATGCCAGTTGTGATTCCCTGTATAACCTTCCATTTGCCCCTCCAAAAACAGGGATAGTAGCGTAAGAGAGATCCTTTTGAAGAGTGCCACCTAGCCTCTTCATCCACGATCTTGATAACAGACATCCAAATTTAGGTGGTATGTCTGCCACTACTATATCCATAACCGTAGTCTTCATGGACGCTTGGGTTAAAGTTACAGCCAAGTCCTTGATCATTTCGAGACATTTGAATTTTCGAGAGTCAAAAGAGAAAAGATTGTGGTAAGACTTGGTGATCTCTAGCCCAAGCTCATCCATGACCGCCTTTGGCATTAAATTGTAAGAAGCACTAGAGTCCAACAAACAATTATGTAATGTTTTCTCATGAATATTTAGAGAGATGTAAAAGGGAGGACAACTTTCATCTCTATCTTCTATCATTTGGCCCAAAGTAATGGTTGGATTTTCATCATATATGTTGAGAATATCAGCAGAAGGGGATATAGATTTGGGATCCAGAGTTTTAAGGATATCCTTTTTGAATATTTCATTTTTCATTAACTCAACCAGAGGAATGGGAATTTAAATTTTCTGTATTTCATCCTCAAAATTGAAAGAATATGGGACTTTATCAGAGACTTTTACCTCATTTAAAGGAGCTTTCTGAATGATTTGTTTTTCAACAGGGACTTGACTTTCCGGAATTTGTTGCTTGACAAGGGAAACAATCTTCCTTGGAGGAGCTAATGCTTTTTCTTTTGAGGGATTTGTTTGTTGATTCTCCGATGTCTGCTCTTTTCGCTTAACGAGGGTTGTTCTCTTTTCAGGAGAGGCTGGTGTGTTCTGTTGGGAAGTATCATACTTAGATTAGAGATTATATCTATTCTTATCTTCCATCGTCAAAATGCCATCATCAGTAGAATTATCCTCTGTCTGTTCAGTCATCAATGCCTCTTCATAGTCGTGTTGTGTCAGATAAGATTTCCCTGTCTCTTCTCCAACACAATGAATATTATATTCTCCATATTCTTGATAATCACCTTCATCTTCATCCATCACAACATTCTGAAGAGGGGCCTTTATTCTCTGATCTTCAGTAGGATTCTTTTCTCTTTGCAAAATCTGAGTTGGCCGATTATTTCTTCTGAAGTTGTTAGGATTTTGATTTGGGTTCCTACCTACATAATCATAAGTGCCTCTTCCCTTCACAGGCTTCTTATTTTCAATCTTGAGCTTAGATATCTCAGAGGTTAGAGACTCTAGCATCTTAGCCATTTCATCTAACTTTGGGTCAACATTTGATGAAGAAGAAGCTTCATTCCTTGGCCTTCTCCTATCAGAATTTCCCTTTAGCTTTTGAGAGGCTAAAATATTTGATTCCACCTCAAGGGAAGCATCTTGCATTAGAGATAGTGTAGTTGAACTCCTTTCTCTCAACAATAAATATAACTCTGAGTCAAAAGCATCAGAATATGTGATTTTGGCAAAATCATCTGAAGGTTTTATCTCTACTGGTATTTTACTGTACATCCAGTTAAACCTTTTAGTGAAATCAGAGACTGACTCGCCATTTTGTTTCGTTAGATTTCCAAATTCTGTGATATAGTATACAAAATCTCTTCTATCACCCCAATGTTTCAAGAAGGTATCATTCAATTGCTCAATTCCAGCTATGGAACCAGTAGGGAGTTCTTTGAACCATTTCCTAGCATGGCCATCTAAGATCTGGACAAAAAATTGTGTCTAAACATATTCCTCTTCAATATTAAGGTTTTCAGCATAACTGTAGAAAGCCTCAATATGTTCTTCAACAAACACATCACCTTCACCTGTGAATTTGGGCATATACTTCTGATAGTCTCCTGTCAGCATGGCTGATACTGGGTTTGGCAATATAAGTGGTGCATACCTAGCAGCTAGGATTTGTTGCATCTTAGTCAAAGGAGGTGGTGCAACCACAATGATCAGGGGTGAGAAAGGTGATAGTTTCTTTTTCGAGTCTTCAACACTGGGGGAATGTGAAGGAGGTGCATCTTCTAATGGGAAAGAGGTCTGATATGAGGCTCTATAAAAATTTGCAAGTTGTCCAACTAAGTTTTCTTCACCTTTAGCAGATATCTCTTGGAGAAGATGTTCAACAACAAGGAGGCTAGTATAAATGTTTAAATGATCTTCTTTTTGTTGTGAATGAAAAGAATCAAGAGAAGAAGAACTATGATTTCTTTCTAAAGTCTTGGATGTTTTTCAAATCAAATTTGAATCTGTCAATTTATCATCATTGCTATTTTCCTATTGATAAAAAGGAGTTTGTTCTTCTACAGTATTTACAGCTGTTTTTTCATCAATACTCTTTGAAAACAATTCAAATTTTTCTGTAGTAGATTTTCTAGAACTAAAAAGAGGATTACCTTCTGTATCTGATTTTGAGGTTTGAACTTGAATTGTCTTTCCTTTCCTGAGAATTAGTTCTAGATTTGGCACTGGTGTGATAGGTGATTCTTGAGGATTCGCCCTAGTACTGATCCTCTTAGGAGCCAGGATGAACTTGTGGAGTCACTCGATAGATAATTACGACCAATAAAACATCTAATATTTGTCTATCATCAAAGATCAGTTCTGTGTCGTATCCCAGGAAAGCGAAACTTAAATTTCGATTCCCTGGCAACGACGCCAA